>SJYV01022300.1:610102-782373 GCA_006410875.1 Neotragus pygmaeus
CAACTCTCACATCCATACATGACCACAGGAAAAACCATAGCCTTGACTAGACGGACCTTAGTCGGCAAAATAATGTCTCTGCTTTTGAATATACTATCTAGGTTGGTCTTAACTTTTCTTCCAAGGAGTAAGCGTCTTTTAATTTCATGGCTGCAGTCATCATCTGTAGCGATCCTGGAGCCCAAAAATATAAAGTCTGACACTGTTTCCACTGTTGCCCCATCTATTTCCCATGAAGTGATGGGACCGGATGCCATGATCTTTGTTTTCTGAATGTTGACCTTTAAGCCAACTTTTCCACTCTCCTCTTTCACTTTCATCAAGAGGCTTTTTAGCTCCTCTTCACTTTCTGCCATAGTCTCCTTTGAATTATAATAGTTCTATAGCTTTTCTCTGACTTTCCTGACCTTGATACTTTTGAAGCAAAGGATATAGTTATTTTGTAGATCTTTAATTCAAGGTTATCTGATGCTGCTTGTGATTAGATTTAGGTTATGCTTTTTTTTTTCTTTTACGGGCATAAATCACAAGCTATGCTTTCACAGTTCAACATATCTGGAGGTGTAGAGTATTGGTTCGTTCCAGTATTGGTATGTCTGTCTGTATGTATTTATTCATCCATATTCATTCATTATCTTCAATGCATTTACTCCTTTTCTCAAGTCTTAAATACACAGAAAGTGCTTTCAGAATTGCTAACTCATTATATTAGATAAGTAAACCTACTAACTGCAGTTCTTTAAAGGTAACACTTAATTACGGGAAAATGCATAAATCTTGAGAACAATTGGATGAGTCTTGTCAAATATATCTATATTGACATGTATATCAAGATTAAGAAAATTTCCTTTACCCTAGAAAGTTTCCTGTGCCCTTTCTTTTTAATAATGCTTTCTACCACTGACAACTGCTTTCTTGATTTTTTTTCCTCCCTGTTAAAAATTAGTTTAGCCTCTTTTAGAACTCTGTAGAAATGGAATCATACAGCATGTGCTCTTTTGTGTCTAGTTTCTTTTGTTGGCATAATATCTGTGGTTTTCATTCACATTGTTTTGTTATTAGTAGTTTATTCTTTTTATAGCTGAGTTGTATACACTGTATGAAACCATCACAGTTTGTTTATCCAGTCTGCTGAGATAGACATTTGAGTTGTTTTCATTTTAAGGGTATCATAAATAAAGCTGCTGTGAACATGAAGTAGAAGTTTGTGTATTTTCATTTCTCTTGAGTAAATGCTTATGAGTGGAACTGATGTGCATTGGATAAATGTATGTTTATCTTGTAAAAATAAAATTATCAAATTTGCTCCATAGCAATTGTATCATTTCATGACTTCATGACTGATTATGAGATTTCTGGTTGCTCCACATTCTCACCAGCATCTGGTGTTATTAGCCGTTTAAGTGTTAGCTATTTTAGTGAATGATATCTCATTATTTCTTTAATTTGCATTTCTCTCAGTCCTAATGATGTTGAGTACATTTCCCACTGTGCTTATTGACCATTCATATAACTTTCTTCATGAAGGTTCCTAGTCGTGTCCTGACTCTTTTGCGACCCCGTGGACCGTAGCCCACCAGGCTCCTCCGTCCATGGGGTTCTCCAGGCAAGAATACTGGAGTGGGTTGCCATTTCCTTCTCCAATTAATAAGCTATAGGAGTTCTTTATATTTTGTGGTACAAATTGTAAGACATTTGTATTGTGAATGTGTTCTCCCATTTTGTAGCTTGCTTATTGATTGTCTTCTAGACTTATGAAGNACCAGGCTCCTCCGTCCATGGGGTTCTCCAGGCAAGAATACTGGAGTGGGTTGCCATTTCCTTCTCCAATTAATAAGCTATAGGAGTTCTTTATATTTTGTGGTACAAATTGTAAGACATTTGTATTGTGAATGTGTTCTCCCATTTTGTAGCTTGCTTATTGATTGTCTTCTAGACTTATGAAGGGTTTAATTTTTATGAATTCATAGTTATTAGTGTTTTTCTGTCTTGGTTCCTACGTTTTATAAAATTTGTTTCATTTTATTTTGGGCTGCACTGGGTCTCCGTTGGTGCATCTGGGCTTTCAGTTGTGGAAAGCAGGGGCTAGTCTTTGTCGTGGTGTGTGGGCTTCCTTTTGCCGTGGCCTCTGTCGCTGCAGAGGACAGGCTGTAGGTGCCCAGGCTCTGTAGTTGTGGTCCATGGGCTCTAGAGTGCAGATCCAGTCGTTGTGGTGCTTGGACTTAGTTGCCTTGTGGCCTGTGGAATCTTCCCAGATCAGGGATCGAACTAGTGGCCCCTGCATTGGCAGGTGGATTCCTAAGCACTGGACTACCAGGGAAGTCCAGGTATTACTTTTTTTTAACCCCACGAAGTTTTTGCCTATCCTCAGTTCACAAAAATATTCTCTTGTGATTTCCTTTATAAGCTTTATCAGTTTATATTTTACATTTAGGCTTATTTTCCATCACAGATCAGTTTTGGTGGATTGTGTGATGTGTCATAAATAGGGATTAGAACTTAATGTTTATTGTTTTTCTCTTTTTGCAGATTCACATTTCTAAGTGTCTTTCTTAAGCCAAGAGAAAATTTTATGATTGTAATATACTCTAATTTGATTTATTATACTTTTGGGAAAGCTGAGTACTTCAACACTTACTTAGTACAGAAATGTGTAAATTTAGAGACTATATAAACAAATGAAGATGAGATCATTATTTTATGATAATGGAAATAACTAGAACATTTTAATATGTTTCAAAGAATAGTTATGTTACTAACTTTACTGTTTGGGAATAATAAGAAAGAGACTTAGTTAAGAACTGTTTTTTCATTGTACATATTCTACAAATGGATGGTTTTTTAGTTTTCCACATGAAATCATCATTTTTTATGCAGCTTGCAAAGTGATCTGATTGCCATGTTTTATCTCTTTTATTGATGGTCTTAAGTCTGTCAGGCTTTCCATTTGAAACCCCTATTTTCAGGAGTTTATGAGCTGACAGTTGAAAAAAAAATTAACCAGCAAAAAAACTTGGCATTCATGATCTTGGTTCAACATAAGGTACTTTGCTTTAATAAATTTTACATCGTCAGCTCTTTTTTTTTTTTTTTTTTAGGTTGTAAATAGCACAAAGAGGAATAAAGGAATTTTTTTGGTTAAATAGATAGGGGATATTTTTCCATACAATTTATCCCAATTAGATTTATAAAGCAAACTTTTCCCTTCTAGAAATCATTTAAGTATGTACTTTCCTGTGTTCCAGTTCCCACAAGATGTTGCCCTAAGATTTTCCTTTTCCTTTGCTATAGTTCATAGCAAGTATCCACTATCTCTTTTCTTTTTTTCTGTCCACTAGTGCTTTTAAAATTCTCCCTATGTTTATGTTAAAAATGGCTTTATATTTTGGCATTCTTTTATCCTTTTCCCCTCATCTTTGCTGTGCCTCTTGCACAAAACTTTACCTATTGGTTGTAAAACAATTTTAACTTTGAGAGAAGTTGTGGTGTAAATAGCAAGAATTTTCTTGAAATACCAACTTTAAAAACTATCCTGAAGAGCTGTGTCATTTAGAGAGCAGGCTTTTAGACAAGTTTTTTCTTCTTCTTCTGGTAAGTGTGTAAGTCAGCTTGAGTACTTTCACAATCTGTTTTTAACCCAATATCATTCACATAGTGAACACTTAACTGCTATTGGTCCCCAAAGGTGTCTGTGGGGTTTTTTTTGTTGCTTTTATTTCACTTCTCATTTTTTTTTAAACCATTTCCTGAAAACTCAGTGCAGAAATGTAACCTACTGCAGGAAGTGAGATGATCTTTTGCTGTATTCTGAAGATAATTTGCTTTAGACAGGAGATTTTTGGGTGCTTGCTGAAATTTTGGAGATCTGGGAAAATGGGGGTAATAACATGACACCAGTTCTTAAGCAGCAACATCTGCTGTGGTTCAAAGCCACACAAAGAAAGCTGTTTAAGCAGTTGAATGTTTTGGACTGCACGGACAAGTGTGGTTCAACTGCAAAGACTGCAGAGCAAAAAATTTAAAGTTTCAAGAAGTTGTTAAAAAATGGAGTCATGGAAGATGAGCATCTTTAAGAGACAAACATCACCGTGTCCTCCAAGCTATCGAAGATCTTTGTCAGAACCTGCTTATGCACACTCAGAGACAGGAGCAAGCTTAAAGAGTTATCCATGGCGTGGTCCAGTGAAAAGCAAGAGGAAGAAAAATGAACAGGCTGTTTCCAGTCTAGGAAAACAACTGGGCGCTTATCGGTGGCAAACACACCCCAGCTTAAGGTTGAAAGGGGGCAAAAAGGAGCAATTGGAAAATAATAAAGGAGACTTGGATGAACCACAACAACAAGCGGTCCTGCCAAAGATGGTTGGGGATAATATTTCTTCCTCTGGCAATGAAGTCCTTGGAACATCAATGGAGAAGCAGAACCTTGTAAACACTCGGTCACTTCGGGTTCCATTCAGCAGATCTCTTTCAGAGCCAGAATCCCGCTCCAGTGTAAGATTTGTTAGACGGTGGCCGACCTCAGTGGGGTCAGTGGAGTCTGAGCAGCAGGGATATTTCATCCGTGGCATTTTCTCTACTCTTTCCAATGGCTTCTCCAGGATGCTGAGTCTAAAAGGAGAGTCAACCAGTGAGCCAGTAAGAGAAGGTATATTGTGATGAATAAGAGGGAAGAGGGATTTTAATTATTTGTGTTTTATAATGAATAAAACATCCTATTTGCTCATTATAAATAATTTACTTAATTCGTGCAATTTTTAAAAAGTATTAAACTCTACTTTAGAAGCTCAATGAATGATAGTAATTAATAGTAAAAAAAATTGATTTAGAATAAATTTTTTTTATTGTGTTACACTCTGAACTCTTCATTTTGGGGCCTGTGTAAAATTATTTGTTTTGTCTTTTACCCTTTTTAATCCCATTGATCTACTTTTGTACATTAAATGCAGTTTAGAGGGAGAAAGTATCAAATCATCTCCTCCTGACAAAGTTGAGAGTTAAGAGAATTCCTTCTATTATCTCTTCATAAAAATTGACAAATGTTATTAGAGCTATTTAGAGCTGGATTGTATTGATAGCTTTTAATAGGTGGGACTTCTGATCTGCTCATGTCTTGGTAATACACAATTTGAAAATGGAAGGAAAAGATGCACATCTTGAATATTTAGGCTACAAAATAGAAATTCGTGTTTGATTCATTTCAGGTAACAGATCGTCAACATTTAAAATAAACTCATGATTTGTTTATATTTTAAAATGTTTTATATTGATGATAGTGTTTTAAGCTACCAAAAGAAACCTTAAAATTTTCATCTGATTGTTTTGGATGTGATTGAGCTTACCTGACGAACTACTTCAATTATGAGTTAAGACTTGTGTTTGATTTTTTTTTTGTTTTATTTTTGAATATCTTAATATACTGATAATATTTCTATTGAGTTGAAGTCATTTTTGGATATGCTCTTTCCATTAGAAAACTTTATCTTATCTCTAATTATGAGATTGACCACATCAGCAGAAGTTTACTTTATCTTATTATCTCTAATTATGAGATTGACCACATCAGCAGAAGTTTGAATTCTTTGTAAAATTGTAGAAATTGTTGAATAATTTTCGCACTAGAATACAGTTTAATTTCTTTAAAAATAATGTCAGTGAAAAATTGAGTAATTTTCCAAGTGTATTTGTGCCAAAAATTCAGTATGTCTCCTAAACCTTGTTTTCCCTTTAGATTTTCCTTTGCCCAGTGAGTTTTAATTTTACTATTAAGGAAATATATTTTCTTCTTACTCTTGGTTTATAGATAATTACTGAAAGTAAAGTCTTTCTTGATGTGCCTCTATTAACATCCTGTTAAAATATTTTAGAGACTAAGTTATTGGATTTCCTTGGATACTGGTATGTCTGTTCCTTTCCAGGTGATGATAGGATGATCTAAGTGAAGGAGCATCAGAGGATAAGAGTTTAAAGGAAATTCTTAGAATCAGTGCCTCCCAGTAGTTAATGTGTATACATTTGATAAAAGAAATCTATAGGGTTTTTGTTTTTTTAATATTTGTATTTACAATCCTTTTAGGAAATTCTTAGAATCAGTGCCTCCCAGTAGTTAATGTGTATACATTTGATAAAAGAAATCTATAGGGTTTTTGTTTTTTTAATATTTGTATTTACAATCCTTTTAGGAAATTCTTAGAATCAGTGCCTCCCAGTAGTTAATGTGTATACATTTGATAAAAGAAATCTATAGGGTTTTTGTTTTTTTAATATTTGTATTTACAATCCTTTTAGGAAATTCTTAGAATCAGTGCCTCCCAGTAGTTAATGTGTATACATTTGATAAAAGAAATCTATAGGGTTTTTGTTTTTTTAATATTTGTATTTACAATCCTTTTAGGAAATTCTTAGAATCAGTGCCTCCCAGTAGTTAATGTGTATACATTTGATAAAAGAAATCTATAGGGTTTTTGTTTTTTTAATATTTGTATTTACAATCCTTTTAGGAAATTCTTAGAATCAGTGCCTCCCAGTAGTTAATGTGTATACATTTGATAAAAGAAATCTATAGGGTTTTTGTTTTTTTAATATTTGTATTTACAATCCTTTTAGGAAATTCTTAGAATCAGTGCCTCCCAGTAGTTAATGTGTATACATTTGATAAAAGAAATCTATAGGGTTTTTGTTTTTTTAATATTTGTATTTACAATCCTTTTTGGACTTTTGTAGTTAACTTTTCAGTTTTTAGCAACTTCACCAACCTGTTGGCAGCTCATTTATATGTGAGATCATCTGAGAATGTTTCCTAGCTTTTTACCCATTTATGGTCTACTTAAAGTGACTTCCCTGGTGGCTCAGACAGTAAAGCATCTGCCTACAACATGGGAGACCTGAGTTCGATCCCTGGGTCGTGAAGATCCTCTGGAGAAAGAAATGGCAACCCACTCCAGTATTCTTGCCTGGAAAATCCCATGGACGGAGGAGCCTGGTAGGCTACAGTCCATGGGGTCACAAAAAGTCAGACACGACTGACTAAACTAAAGTTATATAAACATTTTCTATTTGTTGCTTCATAATATATTATACATTCTAATCATGCAATGATTATGCAAATAAAGACATATTTGAGTGAAAGGTACTATGCTAAGGGATTTCAGGTCCTAGAGGTAAAGCACAGTACATAGTGTTCCTACCTGTCAGATCAGCAGTTTTTATTTATTAGCTACTATGTATGGTATTTCCTGAGTACTTCACAGGTGGAGGGTCAAGCTCTTAAAACAGAAGGATACTGTTTAATGCCAACTGGAGCTAATTCTTGTGTGTTGTTTAGTACGTTATTCGTGTCCCACTCTTGCAACCCGATGGACTGTAGCCTGCCAGCCTCCTCTGTCCATGGGATTTCCCAGGCAAGAATACTGGAGTGGGTTGCCATTTCCTTCTCCAGGGGATTGAACCCACTTCTCCTTCATTAGCAGGCTCATTGCCAGATGGATTCTTTACTGCTGAGCCACCTGGGTAGAGTTTTCTTTTTCTCTTTGGACTATAGCTTCTGCCCAGCCTAGAGTCTACCCAAGTGGTTTTCTAAACTTCTCCAGTTGTAAACCTTTCTTTATTTCTCATTCTCCACGGGGGAAAGAATATAATTGGCCCAGAAGATCTGAATTCTGCTTCTATCTTATGCCAGTTTGCACTTGTGAAATTTAATCTCTGAATTTCTCTTTACGCTTTTGTGGCATAGTAATTTATTTCTTACAAAGTGAAATTTGAGAATATGTAAATTATAGTTTATGTAGTATTTGTTCACAAATTCTATGTGAGTAGAACTTGTTCTCATCAGAGTTGCTATTATTGTATTGTGGCAAGGTGTGGGGTTATTAGAATATAGATGTCTTTAAGAAAATCGATATGTTTTAAAATTTGAAACCCACTAGTGTTTGTTACTTTTCCTGTTCCATATGAACTCAATATATGAGAGGCATTAAATAATATAGCATGTATTTAAAGCATTTAAAGTAGTGTTTGGCACATAGCAGTTGTTTAGTAATTAATATACATACATACATATATATATATATATATATATTTACGTTGAGTTTTCATTTTTTGCAGTCAAAATGTTTTTTCCCTTTTTATTGAAGTATAGTTGATTTACTATATTCAGCATATATTTGATATTATTTCTATTAAGAAAGTAAAAATATGGGGATAGATAATTTTTAAAAATAATAAAGAGAAAAAGGATACCCAATTATTGAATTATTATGATTATAAAATATAAATAATTGTAATGTTCTCTTCTTAAATTCTGTGAGCCTGAACTTTTTCTGAGCGTATGCATGTTGTGAGCATAAACAAGTAATAATTCCTTGTATCTAATAATAGCACAAAATTTTTAGATTCCTTGTATCTAAAAATACAGAATCTTATGCTTAAAGCAATGAACTATCCCATGCATGCATGTGTGCTAANGTTTTCTCTCCAGCAAGTACCTGGCGTTATGCTGTTAGTAACTGCTGAAGGGGAAGTTCAGCCGTTTGTTGTTACAGATGTTTCTTTTCCAAAAGCCCAGGCATTCTGGTTGTGTTGCAGTTGGCCTCAGACTTCTTTTTACCTTTGCCAAGACAATTCCCTGGACTTCTGCTCTGATCTGGGTCCTGTTTCCTTGGTCCTGTGACTTTCTCTCTCTAAGATTTCTTCTCAGTGGAGGGGAAGACATTCTCCAGAGTTCCCTGAGAAACTGTACTTGGCAGGTCATTTTTTCAAGAACTCGCATGTCTGAAAATGTCTTTATTATCCTTGCTCTTGATTTATAGTTGGCTAGGTACGAAATTCTAAATTCCCTCCGCATTTTAAGGTTTTGTTCCATTGTCTTCTCGCCGGAGGTGCTGCCGTTTGAGGAATCCAAGGCCAGCCCGGTAGTTCATTCTTTGTACTCGATCTGTTTTCACCCTTGGACACTCCTAGACTCTGTAGACCGTCTGGCTCTGAGCTCACTGCTGAGTGCTCCCACCTTTTCACTAACCATGCATCATGGGTGAACCAACAAATAACTTCTGATTCCCGTTTGTAGAAGGTGTAATACAACATAATGAAAATTGTATGTAAATATTTTGCACTTTGTGAAACTTGGCTTTATGAAGAGATTGTCATTTTTTTCCCATTGAAGAAAAGTGTTACTAGAATTTATGATCTTCTCTCCATCGGCTGAAGGAACTTCTGTTGTTGTTCAGCCACTCAGTTGTATCCAACTCTGCATCCCCATGGACTATAGCCTATCAGGCTCCTCCATCCATGGGATTTTCCAGACAAGAATACTGGAGTGGGTTGCCATCTCTTTTTCTAGGGCATCTTCTTAGACCAGGGATGAAAACCATTTCTCCTGTGTTGGCAGGTGGATTCTTTACCACTGAGCCACCAGGGAAGCCCAAAGGAACGTCTCAGGAGCTTCTAATCCCAAGTCCAATAATTTTCTTGCCCGGTGGAAGCTCTCCAGCTTGAATTCATCACTCTAGTCTTCAAGTTCTCTCCATTCTCTTTCCCAGGGTTTCCGACTTCTCCTCTCCTATTAGTCCTGCAGGACCATCTCTCCTTGAACGTGGCTCCTAAACATGGACATTCCTTTTGATTTTTTGCTGATATCTCTCCTATATATGCCCTATTTTTATTGTAAGAGGCCTCATTTAACTTAGGGTATTAAATGTCACCATTATCATGACTATTACTTTCAAAATATACATCTGGTCATAACCTACTTTACATGTGGTCCTGCGTTTCCACCAATTCCATCCTGGAGTGGTATGCCCAAGGAAAAGGCTAAAATGGAGGTCTCATCATAGGTGCTGACAACCTTCTTCTATAAAGGGTCATGGAGAGTAAGCACTGGAGGCTTTGCCGGATACACATTCTCAGTTGCAAATACTCACTTCTGCAACTGTGGTGTGGACACAATCACAGACAGCATCTAATGAATGAGGAGGTCAGGGTTCCAATCAAACTTCTTATACAAAACAGGCAGGAAGCTTTATTTCACCCTGGGCCAATGCCTAGAGCTGTGTCTTGAATTTTACACTCAGTAGATTAGTAGTTTGACCTTATAGAATCATTAGTGACCTCAGTATTACAAAACTACTGCATTAGAAATTATTTATTTTTAAAATTTCTTTCTTTCTTTGGCCGCTCTGGTCTTAGTTGTGGCATGTAGAATCTTTGATATTTGCTGTGGTATGTGGGATCTAGCTCCCCAAACAGGGACCGAACCCCAGCCCCCTGCATTGGGGTTGCAAAATCCCAGCTACTGGACCACCAGGGAAGTCCCTAGAAATTACTTCTTTTGACTAGGATTCTCCTCCTCCCACCCACTGCCTTGGGCCTACTAAACTCCTGTTCATTTTTGAGGCCCAGCTCAGACGTCACCTCTTGGATGAAGCCTTCCTTCATGCATGCATGCACAACTGTGTGTTAGTAACCTTGGTACCTACATTGTACTTGTACTTGGTACCTCTCCCTACTGAGAATCAGCCACACCTTCCTTTTTCCCATAAAGAACACATTTAGAGTCAATTAAAACACTCCTCCTATAACTTCCCAGGTGGCACTAGTGGTAAAGAAGCTACTTACAAGTCAGGAGACGCAAGACACCTGGGTTCAATCCCCGGGTTGGGAAGATCCTGCAGGAGGAAATGACAACCCACTCCAGTATTCTTGCCTGGGAAATCCCATGGACAGAAGAGCTTGGAAGCTACAGTCCATGGGGTCACAAAAGAGTCGGACACAACTGAGCACACAAAACACTCCAAGGGCTCAATTATAATTATGTCTTTCTTCACCCCTTGATGTTAAGCTTACCCACTGAAGCTTCAAAGTCTACTGATATTCCCTGCTATCTAATTTATGCTGAATCATTGCATGCTAAACACTTGTGCATTTGTGCGATGTCATGACCTACATGTTTCTTACCTCAGCTTCCTGCTAAAAATATAATTATACTTGTTGTAAACCAAACTCATCCTTTCTTCCCAAATCTATTTCTCCTTTTGCTAATAACATCCCCAGTCTTAGCTATCCAGGGCTTAAAATTAAATCTATCTTGGGACTTCCCTGGTAGTCCAGTGGCTAAGACATCACTCCTAGTGCAGGAGGCCTGGGTTCAATCCCTAGTAGAGGAACTCAATCCCACATGCTACAACTAAGACCCAGCACAACCAAATAAATAGATAGACAAAATTTTTAAAAATTGAATCTGCACTGTGGTTCAGAAGATAGAACTGGTGTCATATAGAGGTGGAGCCAAGGCTCAGTGTAGGGCCCTGGGTACATTATGACAGTCTCTCTGTCTCTGGAAATGAAGCTTCTCACTTGTGACACAGCCAGGTGCATCCTGGGGTTACCATGGACCTTCTATAAATCCTGGGTTTTGAATGCACAGCTGACCTTCTACAAATTATTCCTGTTGTTTCTTGTTAGGTTCATTCTAACATTTCTAGTGGTGGTGGTGGTTGTTCAGTCACTAAGTCATGTCCGACTCTTTGTGACCCCATGGACTGCAGCACACCAGGCTTCTCTGTCCTTCACCATCTCCTAGAACTTGCTCAAACTCATACCCATTGAGTTGGTGATGCCATCCAACCATCTCATCCTCTCCTGCCCTCTTCTCCTGACTTCAATCTTCCCCAGCATCAGGGTCTTTTCTAATGAGTCAGTTCTTCCCATCAGGTGGCCAAAGTACTGGAGCTTCAGCTTCAGCAGCAGTCCTTCCAATGAATATTCAGGGTTGATTTCCTTTAGAATTGACTGGTTTGATCTCCTTGCAGTCAAGGGACTCTTAAGAGTCTTCTCCAGCCCCACAGTTGGAAACCATCAATTCTTGGGCACTCAGCCTTCTTTATGGTCCAACTCTCACATCTGTACACAACTATTGGAAAAATCATAGCTTTGACTATACAGACCTTTGTTGCAAAGTGATGTCTCTGTTTTTTAATATGCTGTCTAGGTTTGTCATAACATTTCTGGTAGCATGACCTTTAGCAAATTTTTTAGTAAAATTCCTTTTCCCTTTAACCTTTATTGGTTTAGGATTACACTGCCTGATACCCTGATCCTAACACAAGGCATCCTGGAACATTCGGTGAGAGCCAGTGCCTTCAGGGGACATACAGTCTCTCTGTAATACTCCAGGTGTATATGTTATACTAAGCTGTCTAGCTAAAAATTAGTTTATAATTAAACAATAATACTTAATTGGATGTGACTCTCTTGAGGGGCTTCCCAAGTGGCTCTGTGGTGAAGAATCCACCTGCAATGCAGACACACAGGTTCAGTCCCCACCTCAGGAAGATCCCCTGAAGAAGGAAAGGGCAACCCACTCCAGTATTTTTACCTGGGAAACTCCATGGACAGAGGAGCCTGGCTGGCTACAGTCTACGGGGTCGCAAAGAGTCAGACAGGACTTAGCGACTGAGAACAAACACAGATGACTTTTTTAAAAAAAAACACGTGTTCTGTCTATAGATGGAAAATATTTGTCCTTATACTTTCAGATGTTTTGGGAAACCCCCGCATACTTGAGCCTACAGTGCCTTAAATGCATCTAAACATTTTGTGTAGCCTTTGGCTTTTAGTAACTCAATGAACGATATTATTCAATCAAGCATTTTTTGAGAAACAAGAATGTTTTCTTTCTGTTTATAAGCAGAAGTATACAGCTAGTGGTTCCTTTAGTGTCTGTGTTCTCTCACTCTTCCTGCACAACACAAATTCCTATTCCTATTCCAATCTATGCTCCTAAAGTTCATTTGGTGACTAAATACCTATTTTTCTGTGTCAGGTCTTTAAATCTGTACTGGAATATTTTAATTTTCAGTTTAATTTAGCTTTTTTATAAACTTGTGTTATTAAAAAATAGATTATAAATTCTATGTATGAAATAAAATTATTTTATCAATGTGTATATTCTCACACAACCTAGTGTAATTCTGCCCATTTTTTTTCTTATCACTGTATAAATATAATAAACTTACAAGAAACAAAGCTGAACAAGCCTGTACGAGCCCTGTTCCATAAACTAACTGAACAAATGCTTTTTGATTTCAAATTATTAAAATGCTAGCTTGAGAATCATGTTGATTCTTTTCTTTGAGGAAAAGTCAATGAATGAAATATACGTGTAATTAATCTCTCTGACTGTCTATACCCTAAGTATCTGTATTTGTTTAAAGGATACGACATTATGTTAGGCCTTACAAAATTCCATCTATCTCTACAAATATCTACAGGATAGTCACTGATGTTGTAGGATGTATACTGTGTCTTACAACCCCCTTCTTTGAAGAGAGATCATCTCTGATTGAAACATTATTATGGCTATTATATCTTTTTGCACCTCTTTAAGAGCTAAGCCACTAAGACTGTGTATAAGAATTTCAAAGAGAAATACAAAAACAAATAGTAAGTTTCACAGGAAACTTATCAGACTTAACATGGTAATAAATGAGGTTAAAAAAATAGGAAAATCTCAAACATAGCAACCAGCAAAACAATGAAAACAGTGCCTCAATCTTTGTCCACCAGCTCCACCATATGGCACCATGAGAATTTACAGTTTATCTTCAAGGGGAAAGAATTCCCCCAAATATTTAAAAATACTTATTCATGGTGAATTCAGTATCTCATAACAACAACAAAAACTACTGAAAGTAGTAAGAAGCAACTTTTATCAATAACAAATGTGTGTCCTTTTACTTTGTTCTAAGTTTAAGAAGTTATAAGAATATAGTATTATCATCCCCCAGGAAAATAGAGCATCTTAAACCTAAACTTTTGCCATCTGCTTTGCAATATTATTTTACCATTTACAACGTTGGATTGAAAGTTCATGGTTGGTTTTATTTTATCCAACATCTATTTCAGGCACTAGATTTGTAGCTCCATGAAAATCACATCATTTCATAAAATATAAGACAGAAAAACATATGGTCATCCCTTTTTAAATCTAAGAAGGCTTTAAAATTAAATGAAGTATTTCTTCGATTTAACTTTCTGATCTCCTCTCATACTGATCTGTGTCCTTAAGTTGGAGCATACAAGTATACTTAAAAAAAATAAATTCCACAAAAGTCTGCTGTGAGAATCAGAGCTGAGCAGCTTGACTAAAAGGAGAGGATTTGGGAGGGCTTTTGAATGTCCATCATGGGGAGAAGGAGTCAGATAACAAAGGTGGGGCAAGAGAAGGGCGTGGGCACCACAGGGCAGCTCCTAGTTCTAGTGTCTTCCGGGCGACTCAGGTCTGATCTACAATCACTGGCCATGGACTTGCCTGCCTCAGGTGCCTGCCCTGCGCTAATCAGCTGACCCAGGGACGACTCAGTCACATCTGTTCACAGTCATTGAAAAAGGTGGTTCCTAGGCAACCCTCAGGTGTAGACAACACCTGTGTGGTCCCATAACCAACACCACCAAGATGGTTCTAAAGGCAATTGGACCACTGAAAGGAGATGGCTTCCAATCCCACTTTATTCAGGTGATCGACTAAACCAGTCAAATACAAACAGTGTTGCTAACTAGATAATTCAATATTTCCGGCCCAATAGATTTAAGTCCAAATTATATTAGTAGAGTTCAGACCACAAATTGTACACATTCGGAGAATTACAAGCTTCCCTCTCTCTATGTGAATTTGGGCAGATTACAGGAACACCAGCTAAATGAAGCAGTTTGGATCATAAAGCACATGGTGCTCTCCTGTTAGGTGTTAAAGGAGATCATGGGAATTATGACAACACTCTGGACTGCATGGATTTTCACACTACTACTGCCACCAATGAGCTTGCAGGTGACGGTGGCTCTCTGACCTTGACTCTTAAGGTCGTGTCTGCAGGCAGCGACCCACGTGCTAAGGTGGGACACATCCACATGGGGGCACTTCTCAAATATCCTTCATTTACTGAGGATAGCTTTTCAATAACAAAACAATTCCCCTGCCATTTCTGGTACACTTATCAGGCCCACATCCTCTTTACATGCATTAGCATATTTTAGTCCACATACAACAATCCTATAAGTATTATTTTTTATTATTTTTGTTATTCTCTTGGGCTTCCCTTGTGGCTCAACTGGTAAAGAATCCACCTTCAATGCAGGAGACCCTGGTTCGATCCCTGGGTTGGGAAGATCCCCTGGAGAAGGGAAAGGCTGCCCACTCCAGGATTCTGGCCTGGAGAATTCCATGAACTATATAGTTCATGGGGTCGCAGAGTTGGACATGACTGAGTGACTTTCACTTTCACTATTATCCTCTTAAACAACGAAAAGGGCTTTTCTGGTGGCTCAGAAGGTAAAGAATCTGCCAGCAATACAGGGGACTAGAATTAGATCCCTGGGTCAGGAAGATCCCCTGGAAAAGGGAATGGCAACTCACTCCAGTATTCTTGCTTGGAGAATCCCACGGACAGAGGAGCCTGGCGGGCTACAGTCCATGGGGTCACAAAGAGTCAGAAATGACTCAGCAACTAACATTTAACTAAACATCAAGAAACCAAAAATTGCAATCCCAAGATCCCACATCTAGGAATGATTTAAATTCAATCTACTTTGGAGCCCGCCCAAAGACAAATTTCCCTACAAAAGCATGTTTAAGCCCTATGCACTCAGTTGTATTTAACTTTTTGCAATGCTGTGGACTGTAGTCCGCCAGGCTCCTCTGTCCATGGAATTCTCCAGGCAAGAATACTGGAGTGGGTTGCCATTTCCTTCTCCAGAGGATCTTCTTGACCCAGGGGTCGAACCCAGGTCTCCTGTATTGACAGGAGGATTCTCTACCAGCTAAGCCACTGGGGAAACCCGTGAGAGATAAATTATCCTTTTCACAATCTTACTAAAAAGTATAGACAGTGTATAGATTCAATTGCAATATAATTCATACTGAAGGAGAAGATTTGTGCCTTGTTCTGTGTCAAACTCTGGGCCTGGAAAGTAGAGTATTTCTTATACTCCAAGATCCTCATGAGCTGATGGCAGCAACCACAGAATGTCACCTGACAAGTCGCACAGAAACCACTTCTAGTTATTGTCTGACAATAACAGTAATCTCCATTGAACACCTACCATAAATCAGTTGGTTTTCCTATGTTATCTTATTTAATTTTCCCAATACTGTCAGTTTGGTATTATCATCCTCCCTTTACAGAGGAAGATGTGGTATCCTAAACTAGGTCCTGGTAAAGCTGGTTTTCAGATCCATTTTAGGGGGGAGGTTGTTTCATTTTGTTTCACTTTTGAGGCTTATATTTCTTCCATTACAACACACAACACCTCTGGAACATCAGTCTCCTTTCATGTGCTTAATCTCGTTTCCCTAGATATGCAGTGAGCTGAAGCTCACACCCATAGTCCAATGAAACTCATTTTCTCTGGAAGGGCTTTAATCAGTGGATGTCGTGGGCACCAAGGCTGACTCATCTAAACTATATTTGGTAGATCCTTTAAGTTGCTCACATCACAACACAACACAGAGAGGCAATATGCTCTGCAAATGAGTGGCTTTCCAACTGAAGAATTTTATAATCCATTGATAATAATCTCTGCAGAATCACATAACAACTTCTTCTGAGTTTTCCATCAGAAATGTCCCTCCATCAACATTCTGTGCCACCAATCCAGGAACAGATATAATATTCCCAGAATACACTTTAAGGATGAACCGCAAAATCAGAGTTGGTTGAGAACTCTGTGTGTGGGGGNTGGAGAAGGAAATGGCAACCCACTCCAGTGTTCTTGCCTGGAGAATCCCAGGGATGACAGAGCCCAGTGAGTTGCCGTCTGTGGGGTTGCACAGAGTCGGACACGACTGAAGCGACTTGGCAGCAGCAGTAGCAGAATTAAGTACATTTGCATTGTACACCCATCATAACCTTTGATCTCATAGTAGTTCATCTTCCCAAACTGAAACTCTGTATCCATTAATAAATGCCTCCTCATTCTTTTCTCTCCCCAGCCCCTGAACACATACTGTTCTCCTTTCTGTCTCAATGAATTTGACTAGGCATTTCATATAAATGGAATTATATAATACTTCCCCTTTTGTACAATTTAGTTGTTTTTAATATATTCACAGTGTTTTGCAATGACACTGCTCAATTTTATAATACTGAAAAGAAACCCTGTACCTGTTAGCAGGTATACTTTCCAATCTGCCCCTTTCCCCTCCTGCCATAGGTAACCACTAATGTGCTTTGTGTCTATAAATTTGCCTTTAGATTTGATATCAATGGAATCATTCAATATATGGCTTTTTCTGTATGGCCTCTTTTAGTTAGCATTTTTTCAAGGTTGTGACCCCATGGACTATATACAATCCATGGAATTCTCCAGGCCAGAATACTTGAGTGGGTAGCCTTTCCCTTCTCCAGGGGATCTTCCCAACCAAGGGATCAAACCCAGGTCTCCTGCATTAAGTTTTCCATCTTTTAGTCTAAACATGTAATAGTTTTGCCATTTTATTTNCCATGGAATTCTCCAGGCCAGAATACTTGAGTGGGTAGCCTTTCCCTTCTCCAGGGGATCTTCCCAACCAAGGGATCAAACCCAGGTCTCCTGCATTAAGTTTTCCATCTTTTAGTCTAAACATGTAATAGTTTTGCCATTTTATTTGTGTTTAATATCTATATATTAGTAGATATTTGAATAAGGTATTTTTTTTGAATAAGGTATTTATAAGATTTTAGTCTTACTTGAATACATGCAGTAATTGGCAATTTCCTACACCTGTAATAAAAACATAAACAAATATGTTTTTAGTTTTCTGTGATCTAGAGTTTCCTACTGGTAGCTTAACTGTAATGAACATGGCGATTTATCTTCATTGCCAGGATGATTGTCATATTTTTATTTGCCTGAGGCAGTTTTCATTAACTTTCTCACACTCAAGGCTGATATATCTTTGTGAAGAAGCAAAGAGAAGAGTAAGATGAGTAAGGACTGAATATATGATTATGAAACCTTATCCGTATGAGTATACAGGTTCTTAGTGACTGAGCTTTAGTCAGTAAACCACAGGCATTTTTCCTGTCATTCTCTTGTGAATTTTCTCATCGAGATATCCTTAGTATTTTTTTTCCCTTAGTTTGTAATTTCTGGTTTTGAAGATGATAATTTATTCATTTGCCTTTACAAAACAGAAATCCTGTGTTGTGCCCATGTTTTTAGATATTGTCACCAAAATGTCACAGTAGTTTGAAACTTAAGGGATACCAATTCATTTATAACTTAGCACAGTATATAACCGTAACTGTGGTGAAAATAAAGGGTATTTTTGAAAGCTATGTGTGTGGTTTGTTGTTCTGGAGAAGAGTGGTATCTGGTGGTTAGAACATATGAGTTGTTGTCAGCATTTGTGGGTTTATTCTAAGATCCAAGCTTTTTTTTTTTTTTTNCACATACAACCCTGCCCTACCTTGAAGACTTGGTCCATAATGCTACTAAACAACATCCAACTGGTTAAGTATTTTTATTAATCCATGAATGGATTTTATCTTCTTTATGTCCTCTTAGAATATCCAAGTGGCGACAATCACTAAAACAATGATGGTGACTGATTATGGTGACAATGATGATAATGGGAAGGGGGCAGGTCAGCTGGGTCCAGCAGAAAAAGTATTCCTCCTTTGAATTCCCCACAAATATTTCCTGTATAACTTATTTAACAATGATGCACACAGATATTCAAATTAAAAAGAAAACCTTCACATATTTAGATCCTATCTCAATTAGACGCCTCAAAGATGTCACATTTCTTCATATCCCCTCAAACTCCCATGTCTCTCAAACATAAAGATGCTTGAAGTGAGTTGTGTCAGTCGTGTCCGACTCTTTGCAAAGCCATGGACTGCAGCCTACCAGGCTCCTCGGTCCACGGGATTTTCCAGGCAACAGTACTGGAGTGGTTTGCCATTGCCTTCTCCAGGGGATCTTCCCGACCCAGGGATCGAACCCAGGTCTCCCGCATTGTAGGCAGTCGCTTTACCGTCTGAGCTACCAGGGAAGCAAATCTCTTCTTATTTTAGCACAAATAATGCAAAGCAAAAGTAGAGAAATAGGTGCATGTTAGCAAACTTGTAGTAGGTTGTTTTTGAAAAGGAAAATGAACATTTATTGTCTGCTAGTCCACAAGAAGGAAATGAATAATGGCTCCATATATACACAGTATCATTTAATCCTCGTTAACACCCTCCCCCCATTTTTCAAAAGAAGAAACTGAGTTTTTAAGAGAGGTTAAATAGTTTACTGCAGGTTACACTGCTAGTAACTGAAGGTCCTGGACCAGAGATCCAAAAGGCCTTGTTACTTTCCACCCAACCACACAGCATCCTCCATCATAAATGATGTGCAGAAACAGTAAACATTTTGAACATTTGTATTCTTAGGCGGCGTTTTATTCAAACATTACAGGTTTTTTTTAAAGGTATTAGTTACTAAGATAAAAAATATATATTAAATATATATATTTAATATATAATCAGTGATAAAAATATGNAGACAGACCTTTGTTGGCAAAGTAATGTCTCTGCTTTTGAATATGCTATCTAGGTTGGTCATAGCTTTCTTTCCAAGGAACAAGAGATTAGGTATAGGTAAAACAATGATAGCTGTCATGCATACTTTGTGATTCCATTCTTTAAGCTTTCTTCCAGAAAACCATGTTTAATATTCCTAGGTAGTATTAATAGTATCTTAAGCAACTTATAATGAATATTTTTGATCTAAGTGTTTAGACATTACTCTCTCCCCAAGGGACTGCTCAGAGCTGTACCTAGTAGAACACATCTATTTCATGGTATATCCTGCCAGAATTTCAGAGTAAGAAGCCTGCTTTAAGATTGTATGATGTTTCTAATATGTGAAGAATAGGCACTGACATACTAGCATTTAAGTTTTGTTTACCTCCATTCTCTTAACAGTATCCTAAGCCAAGGGTTTTAAAAAATTAGCCTTCTTATAATGTTATTGGTCCTTGAGCTGGATGGAGGTGTTGTGCCCTTAATATAATAAAGATCTCTTCCTAGTTTATTAAAAAGAGACAAATGACATTAAGGTGTTTTTCAGTTTAAACATTTTAAATAAATATTTCTTAATATTTTGGTACCTNTTGGTCCTTGAGCTGGATGGAGGTGTTGTGCCCTTAATATAATAAAGATCTCTTCCTAGTTTATTAAAAAGAGACAAATGACATTAAGGTGTTTTTCAGTTTAAACATTTTAAATAAATATTTCTTAATATTTTGGTACCTGGAATAGTCTGTAATAACAACAAAATAGTTGACTCAAATTTCTCTATTTGATTATTTCATATTTAATATCAGTGGTTGAGTTGCTTTTCTTCCTGTGATTTAACTTTAGGGTTTGGCCTTTCCCTAATATTTTATGAACAGCTGTTGTCCACGGTGAACAGGTGTTGGTTGCTAGTAGAAGTTGTGATTGTAACTAGTTTATTAATCCTTTTAGCCTTTATTCCAATTTACTGGATTGACAGTTATGCCTCAGAATTTGCTGTTAGTCCCTAGATTGAAATTTATATCTTTGAATAATGTTTTCTGGTACTTGTTCTCTGTGGAATTCTAAAATGTATCATTTAGTTCAGCTAAAAGGAATTTAATATTTTCTTGTGAATCCCATCTCTTCTGAAGCTCAGTGTTCATCACAGTTTTTTTTTGACCAATGAGGAATATTCATTTAAACAGTATTAATAGAGCTATTTTTGTTAGTTTTAGACTTTTTTCTTTTTCAACATTAGACTACTTTGACTATTAGATCCAAGGAAACTTTTATCCAAGAGTAGATAGTGTTGGAAAAGTATCACTTAAAATAAATTGTGTAAAGCAATTGCCAAAATTTCATACTAAATAATCCATATGTATGTATATGGAGGGGGAACTAGAAGATGGCTGAGAATTTTATTTTGATGAAATAGGAAATCTAAATTTATGAAAATAAACTTTTTAATCTTTTTGTCAAAATTTAGATTTTAATGGCAGTTATGCACTAATTGTTAAAGAGCTAAATGTAAACTTTTGTTTAGAGTCTTTTTTCTGAACAAAATTGTGTGATAACAAGTTATGACATCCTTTTTCAAATTTTGCTTTCTCTGCACAATTATTACCCTACAGTGTTTTAAAAACAAAATCATTAGAAGATTTGTTAGTTCTTTCAAGACTCCTTTTAAAATTTATACCTATTTCAATTTATTAGAAAACTAAGCTCTTCTGTTATATCCTGTTGCTACATTGTTCTAATTTAGTAAAACTGTTTTAAAATTAAAATGTAGGACATAAAGCACAAAGAAAAATTATGGAGAAAGAATAAATAATTTGTAATTTTAAAATAAAATNTTAAAATTTATACCTATTTCAATTTATTAGAAAACTAAGCTCTTCTGTTATATCCTGTTGCTACATTGTTCTAATTTAGTAAAACTGTTTTAAAATTAAAATGTAGGACATAAAGCACAAAGAAAAATTATGGAGAAAGAATAAATAATTTGTAATTTTAAAATAAAATTTAAAAGTAGGATGAATATATGAATACACCAGTATATGTAGGTGTTGATAATCATGTTTCCTTCCAGAGTGCTGTGTGTTTAATATTTAGAACTTATATTGGCTCAGATAGTAAAGAATTTACCTGCAACACAGGAGACTCAAGTTCAATCTCTGGACCAGGAAGATCCCCTGGAGAAGGGAATAGCAACCCACTGCAACAATCTTGCCTGGGAAATCCCATAGACAGAGGTGTCTCAAAGGCTACAGTTCAGGGTATTGGTAAGAGTCAGACACACTGAGCGACTAACAGTTACTTAAAGGAGTATTATTGATATAAATCTGTTTGTTCTTGGTGTAAAATGTAGAGAGAGAGAAGTGAAGTTGCTCAGTCATCTCTGAATCTTTTTGACCCCATGAACTGTAGCCTGCCAGGCTCCTCTCTCCATGGGATTTTTCAGGCAAGTATACTGGACTGGGTTGCCATTTCCTTCCACGGGGGATCTTGCCAACACAGGGATTGAACCTGGGTCTCCTGCATTGCAGGCAGACTCCTTACCTGCTGAGCCACAAGGGAAGTCCGTAAAATGCAGAGTGTTGTGTATGTATTAAATATTCTATGTGCATATATCAAAAGATCTCATAGCTGTGTTGCAACAAAAGTACTATGTATTTTAGGGGTTCCTTGTAGCTCTCAAACCCTTTGACATGTGTCATTTGACAATAAGTACATTGTGGAGAAAGTAGCAAGTTCACTTTATATATGGGGAGAACTACTTTTATGTGGAAATAAGTATTATATTTCCAGGAAGCAGCTCTTTTCTCTTTTAAGATGGCTGTGGATTTAGAGGTGAGAAGTGGGAGGCCCTGATAGTTAGACCTGAATACTCCATCAATCTGATATTTCTGTCCTTCTATGTTGATATATTTGGAGAAGGCGATGGCACCCCACTCCAGTACTCTTGCCTGGAAAATCCCATGGACGGAGGAGCCTGGTAGGCTGCAGTCCATGGGGTCGGGAAGAGTTGGACACGACTGAGCGACTTCACTTTCACTTTTCACTTTCATGCATTGGAGAAGGAAATGGCAACCCACTCCAGTGTTCTTGCTTGGAGAATCCCAGGGACAGGGGAGCCTGGTGGGCTGCCGTCTGTGGGGTCGCACAGAGTCGGACACGACTGAAGTGACTTAGCAGCATGTTTATATTAAGTAGTATAAGTCGAGATTTGATGGTAAGATTCAGTACACTTTATTAATACCTTGACTTCCTCTGCCAGAAAAGGATGACCAAGGATTGCACTGAGAAAAGTGAGAGGATGGCAGGCAGCCTCCTAAGTTATCACTGCAGTATCCTGGGCAGCTTTAGTCTTCATTTGGTTAACTGCTAAATGCAGATAATAGTGCAGATGAGTTCTACCCTCCACCCCGTCACATATATACATATACAGAGAGGTACATGCAGAGGCTACAGTTGGACTACTTAGTTTGGAAAGTTCTTTCGATATGAAGATTTTATGTTCTTCTGCTATGGTGTTTACTTTTAGCTGTCTCCTCAGTTCAACTGGTCACTCACTCATTGAGCACTATTCAAGCACCAGGATAACTGCCTTATTTCACCCACAGGTTTGTTTATTGATTTGTTCATGGTGTTTCTGAGTGTATCCCTTTGCATAGTTTTCTTAGTGGTTGCTCTAGAACAGGGGTTTACAACCCCCAGGTCATGGACCAGTACAAGTTCATGGCGTGTTAGGAACCAGCTACATAGCAAGAGGTGAGCAGCAAGCAAAACAGAATCCTTTTGCCATCCCATGGTCTGGAAAATTGTCTTCCGTGAAACCAGCCCCTGGTGCCAACAAAGTTTGGGGACCACTTCTCTAGAAGTGTTACAATATTCATATGTAACATCACAGTTTACTGGTATCAACATTTTGCCACTTTGAGTGAGTAAAGTGTGGAAATCTTACTTTGATTTAGGCCTCTCCACTTTAAAATATCATTATCTTGCATATCAGATGGTATCATAATTTGTGTTTCAATTATAAATATTTATAAAACTCATGAGGATAGAATATTATACATCTTCATATTTCTGTATTTTCCATTTTTTCTTATTTCCTGGTGCTCTAAAATTCTTTCTTTCAACATTTCCCTTCTGTTTGAAGAACCCTCTTTTGCTGCTCTTGAAAGATAGGTATGCTAGTGATTTTCAGTTTTCTTTCATCTGTGAGAAATGAGTTTATTTTCCTTTCATTTCTGAAGGATAATTTCACCAGATATAGAATTTGCAATTGACAGTTCTTTACTTTCAGCCCTTGAAAAATTTGTCCTACTTCCTTCTGGTCTCTATCATTTCAGATGAGAAATCCATTGTCATTTTAATTGGTGTTCTCCTATAGATAATAGTAATTTTTCTCTGGGTACTTTCAGTATTTCTGCTTTGTCTTTAGTTTTCAGAAATTTGATTATAATGTGTCTTATCTTGGATTTTTTTTTTTTCTCAATTTATCCTGTTTGGATTCATTTAACCTCTTGAATCTATAGGCTTTTGTCTTCGCCTGTCCTTGGGGAGGTCTTCAGCCATTGTTTCTTCAAATATTCTTGTATCCCTATTCTTCTGTCCTCATTTGGGACCCTCACGATATGAATATTAGATCTTTTGATGTAGTCTTACAGGTCTTTATTCCTTTTAAATTATTTTTTCCTATTTTATGTATGTTTATATTCAGTAAATTATGTTCATCTGTTCTCAAGTTTGCTGATTCTGTCTTCTGTCGTATCCATTCTACTATTGAGCTAGTCTAGTAAGATTTTTTATTTGTTGCTGCATTTTTCAGATCTGTAATTTCCTTGTGGTTTTTTAAAGAGAATTTGGATTTCTTTGCTGAGATCTTCTCAGCAAAGATTTTCTTAATTTGTTCTAAGAGAATTTTTAATTGTTTGCAAAGTATTTTATGATGGCTACTTTAAATTCCTTCTCGGATAATTTCAATATCTGATTCATCTCAGTTGATNGATTTCTTTGCTGAGATCTTCTCAGCAAAGATTTTCTTAATTTGTTCTAAGAGAATTTTTAATTGTTTGCAAAGTATTTTATGATGGCTACTTTAAATTCCTTCTCGGATAATTTCAATATCTGATTCATCTCAGTTGATTTTCTTTTTATATTCAAGTTTTAGTATTGCTGTTTCTTGGTATGATGGATGACTTTTTTTTTTTTTTTTAATTGAATCTTGTACATTTGGCTGCTTTGTTAGGAGACTCTGGGTCCTATTTATATCTTTTATTTTAACCAGCAGTTACCCTATTTAGGTTTACCATGTAGTTATAGACCTACCATTGAGGGTCATGGTTCCAATGGCAATTTAATTTTCAAGTCCTTGCAGCACTATTTTGGTCTGCTTGCTTTATCTGGGCCTCTTACTGGTCCCTGCTAGTGCTAGTTGGGAAGAGTAGAATGAGCTTCCTTAGAATAGGCCATCTGTGCCTCTAGAAGGGAGAAGGAAATCTCCAGGCCATGGGTACAGAGAGACTTTCTGGGCTGGGCTGCTCTGATAGGATCCTTCTGTCTGGAGGCTAAGGAGAACATTTCCTAGGTTGAGACCTCCTCCCTATCAGTTCCCCCTTGCCAGTGCTGTTGAGCTTGCCTAGTGTCGTTGAAATGAATGAGGCTACCTAGGCCACTTTCTTTTATTAGGTTTGGGGCAAGGTCTGGGTCACCTTCTTTTGTTGAACCTGGGACTGTAAGATGTTCTGTCAATTCAGTGAAAATTAGAATTATCTATTTCACACAACTAAGCCAAAGCAGTCCTTCTACTTATCCTTAGTTCCACACCCCAGAGATTTGGGAATATCCCATACCAGAGCCTCATAGGGCACATCTTGTCCATTCGGAGTTCCTCCGTCTCTTCTTCCTGGGCCTGCACTTTTCCATGATGCCCTATGCTGTCATCACTGCAATGTGAAAACTAGACTGTCTATATTTACCAGGTTGGTACCAACTTAGAGCTTGATCCAATTCCTGTAGACTTTCTCCTGTTTCTCATGCTACCCCTTTTGGTACATACTTGAACCTTGAAACTAATCTCAGAAGTATTCCAGTTTGAGGACACCTAACAAGTCAGTCTTCTTTGCATTTTCAGAGTCTTGTGGCTACCTCTTGAAGTTCCAGAGTTTATAGTTGTATTTATTAATAACAGGAAACAGCAGGAAGAAATGAGACTGTGCCATCTTGTCTGGTCCAACATTCATTCTAAATCCTTTGTTAGTCACATTTTTGTTTAGAGTTCCTAACCTGTGATTATCTATGTCATTTTTTTTGCACTTGTTAAATAATACAAATCTTTTGTATCCTTTCTTGTAAGAACTTTTATTTGGGATCCGATTTATTTGCCAACATAGCTCTCATCAGCTTTGTGAAGTCCTATCTTTTCTTTTGTGCAAGATTAGCAGTTTGACTGTGCAGTTATTTTGCATTCATAGTGTATAAAATAGTGATTAACAAAGATTTAGGGATGGATACTGTTCAAGTGGATATTGAGTTTTGTAAGGAGTTAGTTAGCTAGTAAACATTTTTGTTTTGGGTAAACTTATTTCTCTATAAAAATTTAGAACTGTGAGGACTACAATGAATACTTTATATAAACAAAAACCTTCCTATATGTTTGTGCCCTTACACTTTATTATTTTGTTATATTAGTTTAGAATTTAGAAAGACTTTAAAAGCCCTTTATTTGTGTCTTTATTGTACACTTGAGTAAAATATTAAAGACATATCTAATACTAAGATAACCTTATTATTTATAATCTAAACAGATTGGCTTTTGAAGATTGAAAGGGGGCATTGTTAGCAGTTATTTTGGGACAACAGGTTTAATCTGGGACATGTGGTCATTCCAGTGATGACCAAATTGCTAGCGAGTACAAAATCGGGTATCGCTTCTGTTGCATAGCATTATGATTATGACTGTGGGTTATAGAGTCAGACTACTTTGTTCATATCCCGACATGAACTGCACACTGTAACAGTGTGCAGTTTATTCAAATTCTCTGTGCCTCAATTTCTTTATGTGTAATATAACAGTAATTATACTTCCAGCCTCACAGGAATGCTATGAGGCTTAAATGAGATTATGCATATAATCTCTTAGTACAGTCAGTGGCTAGTATTTACTAAGTATTATGTTTGCTGGTGTTATTACTACCATTATTTTGTAAAATCCTAAGATCAGAAAAAGTAAGGGTTAAGTGAGGTCTAATGACTTCAGTGTGAAATTAAGAATCAGGAGTTTGGGGTTCTATTTCTGTTTTGTTCCTGACTCACTTGGACTCTTTGGGAAACTGCTTAACCTTTTTGTGTATAAATTTTGCAGTCTAAAGCTAGAAGAATCTTGCCATCTGCTCACTTCTTGAAAGATGGTAAAAACAATTTTTGGAAAATGCTTTGAGATCTGTAGGAGAGAGGTGCTATATAAACTTATAACTTCTATTCATCTCTGCACTGACATTCACTTGCTCATTAAATATGTATACAGTTTTTAATCAGCATAACTAGTAATCCAAAGTTACTATATATGTATAATGTGTGGGTGATGATACTTCTGTTAGAACATTTTCTTTTGTGTTTTCTTCACCGTTTAAAAACAGATTCTCCTTGCCACGTTATGTTAGAAATACACACACACACACACACACACACACACATACACATATGTATGTATGAATTGGATGTATTAATTATAGGTAACAACTGAAGAATAATTTCTCATTTTTGTACTTAGTTTTAATTATAATGTAGACTTGACTCTTTTCAAAGAAATGAGAAAGTATGAAAGTAGGGACAAAAGAATGGTTGATTGATTAATTATAATGTCAATAAAATATGGCTAAAAAGTAACTTAAGAGAACATTTAGTCTCTTCTCCTACCACAATAGAATTATATTTTAGTGAATTTAATTCAGTAAATTATTGACCTGTTGGCTACTATGTACATGAAAAAAGATAAGGGAATTCTTTTCCTCATGTTTACATTCTAATGTGGAAAATTTTAATGTAACTGGTTATTTTATTCTTACATTATCATTAACGATATAGCTGATAGTGATTGTAGGTAGAGGCAGTATATGAAATGAAATCCTATGTAAGATTTTGTCTATTTTTAATGAGTAAGTTTTAGCTAAGTATTTTTATCAGGTTCAAAGAGTCAGATGGTCAGATCAGAAAAGGTAATAAATTTGCCAAATTGATTTCTCACTGTACTCCAATATCAGTGCTAATTTATATTTTTAAAACATAAAGGTTAAAAGTTTTGTTATTCAAGAGAGTAAAATAATGGAAACTTGTAAAAAATTATTTTAGGTGGCTTTTTGTTCCTTATAATTCACTTCGAGGTTTAGCCTGAATGATTGTCATTTCAAGAGCTATTCTGAGGACCGGAAAGAAATTTAAGATGTGAAAATAAGATTAAGTGAAAAATTATATTCTAAATTCATGAATCATTGCATTATAAATGTAAATTTTGAATAATCAATGTATAGGTTATGAATATTTAAATAGTACACTCACCTTGGGATCTTGCTATTCACTTATACCTGGAGGATAATATTAGAATGAGAATATTTTATCCCAATGAGATGGCGATATGAATATTGATATTTAAATAAAAAGTAAGCTCTATATTTTAAAGTTTGTAGTCACATTACAATTAGAAAATTAATATTATATTTTATTTTTAAAAGAACTTTTTGATGCGATGTTTAGGAACTGACAATCAGTTGCTCTTAGTCTATTCCCATCCATTGCAGATCTCTGAAACACTGTGTAGAAAGAGGAATTAACTAGTCTGTTAATTATTAAGATTAGCACACAAACATTGGCCCAGAAAGTACAAGAAGGAATTTTTAGATAAAAGTTAAAGGCAAAAAGTTTATAATCATATTTAGAAAAATGATCAAATCCCAAGAAATATTATGAAATCTACCATCTAGTTTGGTAGTCCAGAAACTGAGGGTTCTTCCATAACACTTTGTTTTCCCTTTCTGTCACCAAATCCAGTTCATCGTCAAGTCAGGTGTTTTCTGCCACTTACATATTTTTCTAATATGACTTTGCTTTATTTCTTCTACCACACAGTGGTCCCAGGCTATCTTTGATCTTGCCTGGATTACCATGATAGTCTCTGTGTTGGTTTCCTAGAGCTGCTGCAACAAAGTACTGTAAACTGGGTAGCTTAAACACAGGAGGCTCTGAAATCTAGGTGTCAAGGAGAATTTGTTTCAATATTTTTCCTAGCTTCAGCTGACTGTTGGCATTCTTTGGCTTTTAGCTTCATCACTACAATCTCTTTTTTCATTATCACATGGTCTTTTGGTGTGTCTCTTCTGGGTCTTCAAATCTCCTTCTCATTATAAGGACTTGAGTCCTACTCCAGTATGACATCCTCTCAACTTGACATTTTACTTAAAGTCAGCACAAGGAAGCAAGAGCCGTCTAGATCGGGAAGGAAATATATATCTCTCTTTGAAAATGAAATGTTTAAGTATAATATCTTAAGAAATCCACTAAAATTTTGTTAAATGAGTTCAGCAAGATTGTAGGACCCAAGATAAATAAACAAAAATCAGTGATATTTCCATCTACTTGCATTGAGTAATCCAAAAATGAAACAAGAACTCCATTAACCATAGCACCAAAAAAAAAAAAAAAAGAATGAAATACTTAGCAATCGGTTTGACAAAAGAAGTACAGAACTTTTAACCTGAAAATCTTCAAAACAGTATTATAAGAAATTAAGAGGGGAAAAAAAAAAGATATTAAGGAAGACCTCAATAAATAAAAAAACATCTCATGTTCATGAATTAAAGACTTAATATTGTTAAGATGGGAGTACTCCCTAAACTGATCTGTAGATTCAGTGCAATCCCTATCAGAATCCCAGCTGACATCCTTAGAGAAATAATAAGCTGAATCTAAAATCTATATAAAATTCCGAGAATCAGAATATGCACAACAATCTTGAAAACAAAAAGTAGCAAAGTGGGAGGGTTCATACTGCCCAATTTTACAACTTTTTACAAAACAACAATAATCAAGACAGTGTGTTACTAGCTCAGGGACAAAGATATATATGTCAGTGGAATAGGATTGAAGTCAAGAAAATCATGAGTTTAAAGGTCAACTGTTTTTTGACAAGGGTGCTAAGACCATTCAGTGCAGGGGAAGAATTTTTTTTTTTTAGTTGAAGGATAATAGCTTTACAGTGTTGTGTTGGTTTCTACTGTACAGCAACATGAATCAGCTGTAATTACACATATTTCCTCTCTCTCTTGGAGAAGGCAATGGCATTCCACTCGAGTACTCTTGCCTGGAAAATCCCATGGACGGAGGAACCTGGTAGGCTGCAGACCATGGGGTTGCAAAGAGTCGGACACGACTAAGCGACTTCTTTCACTTTTCACTTTCACGCATTGGAGAAGGAAATGGCAACCCACTCCAGTGTTCTTGCCTGGAGAATCCCAGGGACAGGGGAGCCTAGTGGAGACTGGAGACTGAAGCGACTTAGCAGCAGCAGCAGCCTGTCTCTCTGGAGCCTCCCTCCCCCGTCCCATCCCACCTTCCTGCGTTGTCATAGAGTGCCAGGGCTTCCTGTGTTACACAGCAACTCCCCACTGGCTATCTGTTTTACACACGATAGTGCATATGTGTCAGTGCTACTTTCTCAGTTCACCCCCCCTCTCCTTCCCCTGCCGTGTCCACAGGTCCGTTCTCTACTTCTTTATCTCCATTTAATCCCTGCAGGTAGATCCAAAAATAGAATCTGTTTTTCTAGATTCCAAATTGGTTTGTGTTAATATACGATATTTTTGTCTTTCAAACTTACTTCACTCTGTATAACAGCTTCTAGGTTCATCTACCTCACTACCACTGACTCAAATTTATTCTTCTTATGGCTGAATAATATTACATTGTATGTATGTGCCATGTCTTCTTTGTCCATTTATCTGTGATGGACATCTGGGTTGCTTCCATGTCCTGGCTATTCTAAATAGTGCTTCAGTGAACATTGGGATGCATGTATCTTTTTGAATTGTGGTTTTCTCAGGGTATACGCCCAGTACTGGGATTGCTGGGTCATATGTAGTTTTATTCCTAGTTTTTTAAGGAGTCTCCATTGTTATTGTTTAGTCACTAAGTCATGTCTAAGTCTTTTGCAATCCCATGGGTTGTAGCCTGTCAGGCTCCTCTGTCCATGGGATTTCCCAGGCAAGGATCCTGGAGTGGGTTGTCATTTCCTTCTCCAAGGGATCTTCCTGACCCAAGGATTAAACCTGCATCTCCTGCATTGACAGCCAGATTCTTTACCACTGAGCCACCAGGGAAGCCCACACTGTTCTCCATAGTGGCTGTATCAATTTACATTCCCACCCACAGTGCAGGGAAGAGGGCCCAGCAGCCCACTTCAGTATTCCTGCCTGGAGAATCCCATGGACAGAGGAGCCTGATGAGATGCAGTCCATAGGGTCGCAAAGTCAGACACGACTGAAGTGACTTAGCATGCACGCATGCAACAGTGCAGGAGGGTTCCCTTTCTCCACATCCTCTCCAGCATGTATTGTTTATAGGTTTTTTGGTAATGTCCATTCTGATTGGTGTGAGGTGATATACCTCATTGTAGTTTTGATTTGCATTTCTCTAATAGTGAGCTATGTTGAGCATCTTTAAATGTGTTTATTAGCCATCTATATGTTTTCTTTGGAGAAATGTCTCTTTAGTCTTCTGCCCATTTTTTGATTGTTTGTTTTCTGATACTGAGCTATATGAACTGTTTGTATATTTTGGAGATGAACCCTTTGTCAGTTGCTTCATTTGCAAATATTTTCTCCCATTCTGAGGGTTGTCTTTTCATCTTGTTTATAGTGTCCTTTGCTCTTCAAAAGCTTTTAAGTTATATAGGTCCCCTTTGTTTATTTTTGTTTTTATTACCATTAAGAATAGTATTTTGAACAAATCATTCTGGGACAACTTGATAGGCTGATACAGAAATTGAAATCAGACCCTTACTTCACACTAGATACATAATTGGACCAAATACCTGCATAAAAGCTAGAACTGTAATACTCTTGGAAAAATTAATACGGAGGTATATCTTTCTGATCTTATTTTAGTAAATAATTCTGAGAAATGACACAAAAAATATGAGCAACAAAAGAAAATACATAATTTGAACTTAATCAAAAAGCGTTGGTGCGTGAAAGGAAACCATCGAGAGAGTGAAAGAAAAAAAGACAACCCCATAGAATAGGAGGAAATATTTGAAAATCAAATATCTGATTTTGGACTTTTATCCAGAATATGTAAAGAACTTTTTACTTCTAAAAAATATAAAAGGCAACCCAATATTAAAAATGGGTAGAGGAATAGACTTTTCTCCAAGGAAGATATGCTAAGTGAAAAGCAGATGAAAAGTGAAAAACACCAGTCCAGGGGAAAAAAAAAGATGCTAGTCATCAAGGAAATGCAAATCAAAACAATAATGAGAGAGAAATCAACAAGATAGCAACATAGGGGGTTCTAAATTTCTCTCCTGCATTGGACTCCCTGAATACATACCTACACACCTAACACACACACACACACACACACACACACACGTAGGAAAGGCAGAGATAAATCCTTGCCATGAATTCCATTTCAGACATAGGACCATATAGTTGTGAGGGAAACCTCAACTCTCAGCCCCTGTCTGAGGAGTGACAGGGTTTCAATCATAAAACTAGTGTCCCAACTTTTAATACTGAGGGACTGGCCCCCAAATCACCTAGCTCTGAAAGCCAGTAAGGCTTCCACAGAGAGTATAGCAAACAAAGAAATAGTTGCTGAGTGGGTGTCATGAGCACTCACTGCAATTATTCCCCTGGGGTTCATTGCAAAGGGAATAGGCAGAACCACACTCATCTCCTAGTCTTTCCCTGGAATGGATCCTTTATAAGGATGTGGCCTGAGGGTTAAGCTTCTAATTAGCATGTGTCTAGGTGCTGAACAGTCCTCCTGGGAGACTGACAAAGCCAGTGGGTACGTCCCTTAAGAAAAGTTTCCAATTTCTGCTTGGAAAAAGTATGTCTTGTCTGTCTGGTATCCCCATTTTTATAATTGCCACCTGAGTGATGGTCTTGTCGTGTCACCTAGCCCTGATTGCCAGCATGACTTGGCATTCATGAATTCCACAGTACCATATTAAGCAAAAAAAAAAGAAGAAGAAAAATGGGCACCCAAGCATTTCTTGCAGCTGTCCTTCCCCGGCTCCTCCACAGTTGGGGTGAGGGGTTCAGCCAGAAAGTCGGGCAAAAATGTGCTGCTTTCTCAATTTCTGCCTGGAAGGGATTTGGCTTTTCTAGTTGTTGCCTGAAGGTTCAGCTTCTAGTCAGCTGGTATGCTAACTGAGACACCACAGGGCACCTGATAGATCTGGTGAACATCCCCCTCCCCCACTCCCAGCTCATTCATTCCAACAATTGAGTCAAGTTGCCAGCATCCCATCTAGTACCCCAGCTGTTAATGGGTACCACCCAAGGGACTGATTCATAAATCAACACTTTGGGAACAGGCGTGGCATTCATGAGTACCCCAGGAGAGTCCTGCTTAGGACTCTGTGGGGCTGCTGGGCATGGCAGCCTTTGATCCTTATTCTTCCAAAACATATTAAGGACTTAAGGATCTGAGTGAGGAAAAGGTAGAACTGAGCCTTCTCCCAAGTCCTGCCTTGATTTCATAGTTGAAGCTCTTGCTGTTATACCATGTGATAATATTACTCATGAAAAACACACAATTTAAGGAGTTAAATTATATGTTTTAAACTTGATTCTCCAGGTAGTCATTTGCGTGCTGAACAGATTTGTGGCAGTCTTTTCGTTTCCCTCGTTTCTTGTAGGAACAGACTCAGCTTCCATGACCTTCCCTGAGTTCCAAATAGTTCCAAATAGGCAGATTCAAATAGTTGCAAATCCAGGAAGGGAAGGGATTCAAAGATGAGGAAAGGACAGCCAAGAATCAATCGTACAGCCTTGGGGCAGGATACTGGTTCTGCCTCAAGGATACACATAATAAATAAGTTCTTTATAGAATTAAAACCCAAAAATTGGAAGATGTCAGCATTTTTCTGACTCCAGAAGACCACCTGAGGCCAGGAACCAGAGAAGCTCATTAGGATTATCTGAGAATAGAGTAGAGGAGTGCAGGCCCTGCACATACCCTAATCTTATCAGTAACCCCACCTTGAACCATTTCTATAAAACTCCTCATCACATCCTTCCAGTTTCGGACACGGTAGTTTTTTAGTCTGCCAGCCTGCTTTGTCTCAGTTTGGCTGGCAGAGCAGTAAAGACTTCTACTTTTTCTCTTCTACTTCACCCAAAACTCTTTCTCAGAGATCTGATTCAGCATTGGTACACAGAGGCCAACCTTTTAGCATCAGGACCACATGAAACATAGAGATGGTTCTATTTGAGTGCACAAGCCCCCTAGAAACTGCTCTGGCTCTCCACAAAGTAAGCAAAAACACCCAACTCCCAGTTTCTCCCAGATTGGATTTAGATTATTTACTGAATGTCCTGATACTCCCAGCTACCCCTTGAAAGATTTCTCTTTAACCTGCACAGGGGAGCTAAATGATTTGTCAGTTTGTGGTCCCTGGGAGCCTGTATGGGCAATTCTCACACCTTAAAGATACTGATGGGTTTTGACACACCTTCAATTACTGGGAGTCACTAAGCAAAAAGGTGATTTAGACAATCACAAAGATTTGAGAGGCTACCAGGGCTGGCTGACAGGATTTATCTCTTTACAGAAGACCAGTATGTAAGACTTTGAGGGGTGGCTTGATAGGTGACTTTTTTGTGATATGCAAAACCAACACAGAGTCAAGAAAAATTAGGAAACAGGGGACTGTGTTCTAAACAAGGTGATATGTCTCCTGAATCTGATCTTGAGAGATGGATATAATTGATTTACCAAATCACTCACTGAGGTCAGGAGAACATTGCATGAACAAATTAAGAAATTCAACAAAGAGAGAGAAAGTGTTAAAAAAAAAAAAAGACCAAATAGAAGTCACAGAGCTAAAGAATAAAATAACTGAATTGAGTTAATAGAATGGTTCATCATCAGACTAAATCAAGCAAAAGAAAGGACCAGCAAACCGGAAGATAGGACAGTGGAAAAAAGAATGAAAAACACTGAAGACAGCTTAAGAGACTTATGGGATGCCATCAAGTGGACATACATGTACATTATAGTGGTCCCAGGGGAGAGAAGAGAGGATGGGACTGAAATCTTGTTCAAAGAAGTCATGTTTGAAAACTTCCATAACCCAAGGAAAGAGACATCCAAATCCAGGAAACCAAGAAGTTTCAAAGAAGAGGAATCCAGAGAGACTCACACAGACATGTTATAATTAAATTGTCAAAAGATAAAGACAAAGGGAAAATCTTAAAAGCATCAAGTTACTTACAAGGGAATCACCATAAGACTTTGAATATATAGTTATATATATAGCTTAACTATATATAGTATATAGTTAAAACATGATAACTTTTTTGAGATAATGAAAATGTTCTAAAATCAGTGGAGATGGTGGTTACACGGTTCTGTGAATATACTACAAACCATTGAATTATACCCTTTATTATGGGTGGATTTTATTCTATGTGTATTATATTTCAATAAAGCTGTTGCAAAAAAAGAGTCTGTCTTCCCAGGTAAATTACATGGAAGTCTAAAAAGCAATATAATGGTTACGTTTATTTAATAACCATTATATTGCTTTTTAGACTTTAGAGTACAGCCACAAACAGGCTTTTAGTGATTTGAGTTCCTAAAATAAAATCTTCTATTTTAGACTTAGTGACCTTACAAATTGCTTGAAACATGATGTTTGTTTTGCCTTCATAATAGAAGTTAATTTTGTTATTTTTAAAAATAAATTTGTAAAACTTGTTTTAACACAGCTAGAAATCCAAGAAAGATCGATGTCTTCATCGTGTATGTTTATGTTTCCAGTTCTGTCTTCCTCTACAGTCTTCACTTTTGTTAACATTGTTAGGGTTCTCATTAAGACTTCTGCTCAGTGTAAATCAAATTGTGACAGTGACATGAAGAATGTCTTTTGCAGGTAGAAATTTAAACCTGAAATATGAAAGATGATATGATAGTAAACTTGTAAAAGACAGTTTTTCTTTAGAAAATGGATTTAATAGAGAGGTTTCCATTTTAGTTTTAGGGAGAGGAGAAATGTAATGGTAGATTCTATAGGATCCTTCTTCTAAATCTTATTCTTAATTAAATTAATTAGAAGTATATTTCAATATTTTGAATATTAGAATTTTAAGTTTTGTTTGACTTTTGTTGTCAGATTTTATAATTGATTACTGGTTTACACGAAGCCTTTTAAGAATCTTCCAAAGAAGAAAGAATAAGTTAGCTTACAAATAAAATGATTTTGCTTTATATTTCCCATAACTCAGAAGTCTTTCTATGGCCTAAATAAGTAGCTTTGCTGAAAGAGCTGGAGCATTTTATAAACGAAGTGAGGGGTTTCACACATTGCTTCTGTGAACTCTTCTGACTGTCGCTCAGGATGCACTGTACATTTGGAGCTGTAGCACTGCTCTCCAGTGTGCACTCTCACTTACATACATTTCAGTGAAGCTGGAAGTTTACCAAGAGCCAATGATGCTTCTTTGCAAACCCACTAGTTTATTCTTATTATTGTAATCACATTAAATTTTAATGCTCTGTCAATTGATGAAATGTGAATGCAAAAAGTTGTTTCTGTTAAATTTAATTTTCATATCTTGGAAAGACTAGATAAAGGGAGGTTGTTATAAATAATTGCTCTTAATCTGATGAATCAACTATTAAAAAAAAATAGGAAAAATTTTGGAAGGACTCTGTGTTCCAGTTATTTCATTGGTGTCTTCAAGTTTTCATTAAATAAAGAAAAATCAAATAACTGTAAGCCATAGTTGGTTTATAATGTGTGTGGTTTATGTAAAAGCACTGTGCAGAACTATGGATCAAGAGACTTAACGTTCTAAAAGAAGGCTTGGCTCTGTATCAAAAGGTTGGACAATGGGTTTGCATTTATATGTGTGATTTTAAAATATATCAGTACTTTTTAAAGGTATGCAAGTACAACTTTAAAACCTCTTTGTTTAGCTGACAGTGGCTTTCTAAAATTTTAAAAATGATCACATAAAAAAGGCATCTAGTATACTTCTGACCTAGTTTCCTAATAGTCATACATACCATCATTTATAAGAAGTTTGAAGTCAAGATGTTGTCCTCTCTGTCCTAAATCATTGATAAGAATATACTATTTTCTGTTCCATTTCTGGATGCCTGTAACTGTTAAATTTAATAATTATTCCCTGTTCTCTTTACCCAACCTATTTCTTCTTTGTATTACATTGTATTGCTAATATCCAATTACGTGTCTGTCACAGTGGACTCCGTACGTTTCTCCCTAACATCTAGCACAATGATTTGCTTAAAGCAGTACTCAGTTACTTAAGATCATACATTTTTTTAGCCTTTAAAATTGATAGATTTAAATGACATGCATTTTCCTCAAGATGTGTCAAAATGGATGTCTTCATCTTCTACATTTCAGAGTATAAATTTGTACATACATTTTTCTGATGGATTGTTTGACAAATGTGTATGAGAAACTTAACACCTGTAAACTTTTGATTGAATGATTACATTTCTTACAGCTTATTCTAAGAAACAGAGAATAAATTTACAAATTTTGGCTGTGATATTTGTTGTGAAGTTATCTACAAAATAGGAAGATTGCAATGAACCTATATTTTCAACATCAGGAAATCCACTTGAATTTTGGTACAATGGTACAACTTGAGATATGTATGGTACAGTGAGACTTCCCAGGTGGATCAATGATAAAGAATCCACTTGGTATGCAGCAGACACAGGTTCAAGCTCTTGGGAAGATTCCTCTGGAGAAGGAAATGGCAACCTTCTCCAGTGTTCTTACCTGGGAAATCCCATGGACAGAGGAGCTTCGCAGATTACAACACATGAGATTGCGAAAGAGTCAGACACGACTCACGACTTAGTGACTAAACAACAATATGGTACTATAAATACTATGTTAAAAATCATTCTCAAAGACTGATAAAGGACACCAAAGAATGCAAACAGTTTGTTATCAGTAAATTACAGCTTATTAAATTTAGCACAGTTTTTCAGTTGTCATAATTTTGGATCCTGATTGTGTGTCCATTATAGTCAGTTCTGTGTCATCAGTACATTAGTAAGTATGCCCTCGTGTTCATCTACATTATTTAGAACTGAGTCAGTAACTACATAGTAAACCACTAGAGGTTGTATAGGTTCATACGCTTCACCTCTTGATCCAGATAATCTTCATGTGCTTGTTCTTGGCATAGTTAAGAAAACATGCATGTTGGTTTTTGGTCTGCCGTGCTAGAGAAGGATTCAGTCTGCGTAACCTCTGGAAGTAACATCCTGGCATTTCTTTCTTTGCTGTGTGCTTCAGTGGGCATTGCTTCTTCCATTTGCTCTGCTGTTTCAGGCTTCTGGCCATTTTTTTCCCCACTCTTCCTTGTTTTCTTACTTGGATATTGTGGAAAGTATGAAATTATAGGAGTTATTGAGTAGCTTCTTAGCTACTCATCTCAAACTCTTGACTAGATTTGACGTTTTGAAAGCATAACAGTGAAACTGGTTTTTAATCGATGAAATAAGGTCCTTTTACAATAAGATAAGATGTTTCCATGTAAAGAATTACTTTTAGTAGATGCCCATTTTGATGGAATTATTTGTGATTTATTATAAGCAAGATATGCTTAATGACATCTTACGATCATGGTCCATGGATAAAGAAATGCACCTATGTGTAAATCTTGACGTGATAAAAATGTATGCCCTCACAGAAGTCATTTTTATGGTTGGAAGGCACAGAACCTATGATCTGGTTCTCTGTTGCAATTATTGCCATTGAGAATTGAACTTTAAACTTTCTTTGGCTTCCAGGTTCTGCCAGTGCCGCTCCAAATTTAATAGGTACCTTCCTGTACCCTTCCTTGTTAATTGCAGTGTGAGCACTGATAACTAGGTGAATTTGTTACTTTTGGAGGCTTCAAGGCAGCAGTCCCTACCCTTTTTGGTTCCAGAGACCCATTTCATGGAAGACAGTTTTTCCATGGGTGAGGTGGGGGGAATGGTTTCATGATGATTCAAGTGCATTTATTGTGCATTTTATTTCCATTATTACAACAGCTCACATCAGCTCTACCTCAGGTCATCAGGCACTAGATCCCAGAGGTTGGGGACTCCTGCACTAAGGGACTTACATAAAGCTCATGATGGCTTTCTAAAGTTAAAAAAAAAAATTAGATTTTATATCTCTCTTCTGTATTTTGAGGATCATGTAGTTGACCCTTTACATACTTCATTCTTCGTATTACTTTTACTAAAAAGTTTTAAGAATGGTTAAAGAAATCACTAGTATAAATAATTATTTTCTTCACCAAGATTCTGAATTTTCTAAGGATTAAAACACTGTAATATACATCTTGAAAAGTACCAAGAAATGTATAAGCTCCCTAAAATAAACTAATTACTTAATAACTTGAATAAGATAAGCAGGTATTTAATACAACCAGTCCATTCTGAAGGAGATCAGCCCTGGGATTTCTTTGGAAGGACTGATGCTAAAGCTGAAACTCCAGTACTTGAGCCACCTCATGCGAAGAGTTGACTCATTGGAAAAGACTCTGATGCTGGGAGGGATTGGGGGCAGGAGAAGAAAGGGACGACAGAGGATGAGATGGCTGGATGGCATCACTGACTCGATGGACGTGAGTCTGTGTGAACTCCGTGAGTTGGTGATGGACAGGGAGGCCTGGAGTGCTGCGATTCATGGGGTCTCAAAGAGTTGGACATGACTGAGCGACTGAACTGAACTGAATACAACCTTCACTGAAAGGAGTCTATCATCAGTGATGTTATTTTTAAAAATATATATACAAAACTGGCTAAACAGTCTCTTTCTTTCCCTTTTCTTGCATTGTAATGGTCCAAATGTGAGGTAGTAAAATGGAGAAAAACCACATGGTGTGGCGTTCCATTTGAAGCTGTAAGCTTGGAACACCCTGCTGCCGCCATTCTAGTCACATAGCTCTTGGGAACTCTCTAACGGCGGTCTTTGTGAGTTTAGTTTTCCTTGTCTGTGTCTAGACTGCATTTAGAGAAATACTTGCTTAAAATATTTATCCTCTAAATAGAAAAATAACTCTGGAACCATTCAGAACTCAATGTCACACGCAATTAATGGAAAACATTTCACAAAGCTGATGTAAGGATAATGTACATTTTTAGGTCTCACTCTGAATGAATAGAGATTAGAGAAGAGCTTAGGTTTTTATAACAATACATCCCTATATGACCACCTTTTAAAAGAGTCCTTTATAAAAGATTATAAACTTGTTTGACTTTTAACAATAATATAATTACAATCACCTCACACTTAGCCAGTGTTTCTATGTTGCAGTAGTTACTCTAGTTAGAATAAGTAAGTTTATATACTAAAGTCATATGTGTGAGCTTAAGGCTAATGTTAGGTAAGGGAAAACAACTTCTCCAGGAAAGGCACACAAGGAAAAAGTGATTTTTCTGTTACCGAAAGAGTATTCCGTAACACAGAGGAACATTTCTGTAGGGATCAATCAGAAGTGTCTATGTGTACTGCATTTTAAAAAAGTCTGTAATGTGGTGTCATTAAAGATATTGTAGGCTGGCCTTTTGAGATTCTTTCTATTAATAGGGCTATGGAAATTCTTAATCTTCTTTTTTGTTGTCATTATTTTGAAAATATAAAAATGAATAGTTAAATGATTGAGGAATGTTCTTGAGAATATTATTTGCAGTAATTATTGGGGCAAAATCAGTGCCTTTTCTCTGCTGGAAACAGTGACTAAAAAGAAAGTGGGCAGGCTCTTGGTATTGTTATGAAGGTCGTGCTCCTGGGCTCTGTATAACTGCAGGGTATTTAAAGTTCCTGGTAACCTTGGAAACACAGACTGTTTGTGATACCAATTGGTGCTTGTGTTTCAATGATGTCACACAATTTACAGATCCACACAATGGATCTCTTGTTGATGGCCCTACAGAGGAGTTTAGATAGTTTTGGAAAAGCACCTGAAGAGAGAGACAAAGTTTTCTCTCAAGCTTTAATTCTAAGAACTGATAACAGCTTTACTATCCATCCCTTAATCTTTTGAGTTTGGATTCAACTTTTTCAAAAAAGAAAATATCACCTGCTAAATTTCTCTTTGTTTTACATTCTTTCGATCGCTTTGGAGAAGTACGTACATGTTTTTGTATTAATTGAAACATGTAGAGAAACAGATGAGGATTAATTGCTCTTCTCAGGGTTAGCCATCAGCTGTGCAGTGGTGAGAGGCTTGTAGAGCTGAGTGTTTGAACTAATTGGTTAGATTAAAACAATTCCATTAAAAAATTGTGTTTTTCCTGTTTCTTTCTCTCTGTCTCTCTCTCAATCTGGGACATAATTGGTAGATTGACTTAAGTGATGTGCATTAAATTGACCAAACCAGTCTTTAAAAAAAAAAAAAAAAGCTTGTTTCTTCTCTTAAATTCACTTCTGTTTGTAATTGTTTCTATGGCCAAATGGCTATAGGCTTATTGGCTCCTCCTCTGTAAAGTTTGCATCAAGAATGATGTGTAGATTCATGGCACAATAATCTGCCTAAACATGTTGGGTGATAACAGATGGAAGTTTCCTTTTGTTAGAGCAAACCTGTGTAGTTTGTTTTTTCCTCCAGAATATTTCCAAATATTTATTTGAATAAATTCCAAAAATTTATATATATATATATATATCCTATAATCTTGAAAATCATTCACAGTTTAAATTGTCTTCCCTCTCATTTTATTTCAATATTTTTAGCAACAATAGTTTTGAATTGGATTATGAAACAACTCCATTGTTTCAGACATGTGATATAAAAAGAAAAAAACAAGAGCTAACATTTACTGGAGTCTTAAAATATGCCAGACACTGTCTACATGCTTGACATTTTTTACTTAAACCTCACCACATCTGTGTGAGGTTACCATATTATTCCCATTTTAAAAATGAGAAAACTGAGGGTCTGAGAGGTGAGGTATGTTCGCTAGAGTCTCACAGCTGGTAAGCCATGGGATTTCTTATCAGTCAGGCTTACTCAGAGTCTGTAAACCACTCAACCTATATGCCTCTCACTAACAGTGATAGTGGTGGTAGTGTTTAGTCGCTGAGTCATGTTCGAATCTTTTGGGACCCCATGGAATGTAGCCCACCTGGCTTCTTTGTCTGTGGGATTTAATAAGAGCTAATAGTTATTGAGCCAGAATTTCTTCTTTGAACCAGAAATTGAGAAATTGTTCTCTTCTTATTCTAGTGTGCTAACTTAGTCAAATAACCTGAGTTAGGAACGTGGGTCTTGTCATGATGCTGAGCCTCACTGCCAAATTTCTGGCTTTGGTAGTCTCTTCTCTCAGACCTTTGTAAACAGTTCATATGTCCTGAAATCAGGGTTGAGTTTTGATAAGCAGCTCTATATAAGAATGCTAACCAAGGTCAGTATGTGCCAAGTCACTAATAGTATCACTTTCCTGTATATTGAACTACTGTATTCCTTACCTTCAGTTCAGTTCAGTCACCCAGTCATATCCAACTCTTTGTGACCCCATGAACCACAGCACAAACAGGCCTCCCTGTCCATCACCAACTTCTGGAGTTCACCCAAACCCACGTCCATTGAGTTGGTGATGCCATCCAACCATCTCATCCTCTGTCGTCACCTTCTCCTCCTGCCCTCAATCCCTCCCAGCATCAGGGTCTTTTCAAATGAGTGAGCTCTTCGCATCAGGTGGCCAAAGTATTAGAGTTTTAGCGTCAACATCAGTCCTACCAAAGAACACCCAGGACTGATCTCCTTTAGGATGGACTGGTTGGATCTCCTTGCAGTCCAAGGGACTCTCAAAAGTCTTCTCCAATACCACAGTTCAAAAGCATCAATTCTTCTGCACTCAGCCTTCTTCACAGTCCAACTCTCACATCCATACATGACTACTGGAAAAACCATAGCCTTGACTAGATGGACCTTTGTTGACAAAGTAATGTCTCTGCTTTTGAATATGCTGTCTAGGGTGATCATAACTTTCCTTCCAAGGAGTTAAGTGTCTTTTAATTTCATGGCTGCAATCACCATCTGCAATGGTTTTGGAGCCCCCCCAAAATAAAGTCTGACACTGTTTCCACTGTTTCCCCATCTATTTCCCATGAAGTGATGGGACCGGATGCCATGACCTTAGTTTTCTGAATGTTGAGCTTTAAGCCAACTTTTTCACTCTCCTCTTTCACTTTCATCACGAGGCTCTTTAGTTCTTCTTCACTTTCTGCTATGAGGGTGGTGTCATCTGCATATCTGAGGTTATTGATATTTCTCCTGGCAATCTTGATTCCAGCCCAACGTTTCTCATGATGTACTCACATAGAAGTTAAATAAGGAGGGTGACAGTATACAGCCTTGACATACTCCTTTTCCTATTTGGAACCAGTCTGTTCCATGTCTAGTTCTAACTGTTGCTTCCTGACCTGCATATAGGTTTCTCAAGAGACAGGTCAGGTGGTCTGGTATTCTCATCTTTTTCAGAGTTTTCCACAGTGTATTGTGATCCACACAGTCAAAGGCTTTGGCATAGTCAATAAAGCAGAAATAGATGTTTTTCTAGAACTCTCTTTCTTTTTCGATGATCCAGCGGATGTTGGCAATTTATCTCTGGTTCCTCTGCCTTTTCTAAAACAAGCTTGAACTTTATCCTTATCTTTGGGGGAAATTAAAACCTTAGAGAGTCATATGAAGAGTGTTAAGTTTCAACTCAATATTCTAAATGCTATATATTTATGCACACACACACATATGCAAATGCATTTAAAGCCTTATAGACAGCATTTCATTTTTGATTCCTAGGGTCTTTAAGTAGACTTGAGCTAGTTAAAAATAGGTGGTTCCCTAGTAACAGGTGGTTCTCTAACTATTAATAGAGACAGTTAAGTATCTGTGGACTCCAAGTTAGCATTTCTGTACCACCCACACTCTGTACCATGATAGAGAAGTTAAATTATGGATATATTGATGTGTTTTGTTTCTTGTCCATCAGCTTGATATTGATCAACTTAAGTTTAGAACTTGTCTTCAATCATTTTCTACTTTGGCGCACCTAGCTACATATTTTTTAGTTGAACAAAATTACTTTAAAATTTAATCTTTTTTAAAATTAATTTTTTAGATTTAAAATTTAATTTTAAATCAAAGTAGTAGATGAACATAGTTACAAGTGTGTCCTATAAGGACTGACCTCAAAAGAGCAAGTTAGCTTGCATGCCCATTGCTGCAGCTAGGTTCTGTACCATGCAGGCATCTACTTGAAGCTCCTTTAGACTTTTTCTACTACTTGCCTTCAGATTTTATAATAATTCGTGCATTCACACATGCTCATATGAAAATATAAATAGACTTAACATAGTTTCAAATACCGTTTGGAGCTGCTGCTGCTGCTACTAAGTTGCTTCAGTCGTGTCCGACTCTATGCGATCCCATAGACGGCAGCCCGCCAGGCTCCCCCGTCCCTGGGAGTCTCCAGGCAAGAACATTGGAGTGGGTTGCCATTTCCTTCTCCCATGGGTGAAAGTGAAAAGTGAAAGTGAAGTCGCTCAGTCATGTTCTACTCTTCATGACCCCATGGACTGCAGCTCCTCCATCCATGGGATTCTCCAGGCAAGAGTACTGGAGTAGGGTGCCATTGCCTTCTCCGTTTGGTGTTATCTTCTACTATTAATCTATTTTTTAAAAATATTTATACACACATACACAGCTAAATTTATATTTCATGTGAGCTAGATTTGTTTAAAATGAGACCATATAGTAATTTCCTCCACCTTTTTAACGCCCAAGTGATTAACAATAATACTAACAAACTTTCATTGTGTGCTTAGTAGGTGTGAGGCACTTTGTGAAGCCCTTGATGTGTGTTACCTCATTTGAACCTCACAAAAATCTCTAAGGACTAGTTCTGTCAACCTTACTTTAAAGATGAAGAAATTGAGGTTTACTTAGGTTGAGGTTGAGTAATTTGTCTAAGGCCACACAACTAACAAACAGAAGAACCAGAATCTTTTTAAAGATAATTTTTATTGGAATATAATGTACACAGAAGTGCACGATCCTGTAGCTTAATGTATAGTTCGATGAATTTGCATAAAGGCTACATACCTGAGTAACTGCTGAAGCAGAACATTATTAGTGTTCCAGGAGTTCACGTCTGTCCTTTTTCAGTTACTCTATATCCAAAGTGTAACTAGGATGCTGACTTTAATATTGTAGGTGAATTTTACATTTCTGAGCTTTCTATAAGGTGTTACACATCTTTTATGTCTGAATTCTCTTGCTCAGTATTTGTAAGCTTTATATATGGTGTTACATGTAGTTGTTCTTTCTCATTGGTATACGATATTCCATTTTAAAAATTATCACCATGTATCCGTTCTATTCGTGGACATTTTGGACTCTTTGTAGTTTTTACTTTTACAAATAGTGCTGTCATGTGCATCCTTACACGTGTCTTTGGTGAATATGTGTCCACATGTCTGTTGAGTATATATCTGGGAATAGAATTTCTAGGTATTTTTATGTTCTGTTTTAGTAAATATTGTCAGTTTTCCAAAGTGGTTGTATCAATTCACACTCCCTCCTGTGGTTACTTTACATCCTACCAACACTTATGCAATCATTATAGCTATTCTGGTGGATATATAGTAGTATCTCACTGTGGTTTTAATTTGCACTCCCCTGATGAGTAAAGCTGGGTAACTTTTTACGTGTTAAGTGGACATTTTGATGTTCTTCTTTATGAAGTTGTAGTCATGTCCTTTGCCCATTTTCACTTGGCTTGTCTGCTGATTTCTTAACAAAATCTATTGGCTTTTCTTACCTCTGTCCCTTTTATCTGAAGCATAAACTTCTGACTCTTCTAGCTTTTTATTCTGGCATTTGGTAGTGGTGGTGGTTTAGTTGCTAAGTCATGTCTGAATTTTGAGACCCCATGGCCAGTAGCCTGCCAGGTTTCTCTGTCCATAGGGTTCTCCAAGCAAGAATACTGGAGTGGGTTGCCATTTCCTTCTCCAATTCTGACATTTACATCTCTTTATTTCTAAGCATTATGTGTATACTATTGTTTCTTTATTCATTAGTTTTATAGCTTTTTGTTGATTTTCTATAATGGTAGATGAGGATTTAGCTGCCATATACAATCATCCCAACTTCCTTATCATACTTCAGTTCGGTTCAGTCACTCAGTTGTGTCCGACTCTGCAACCCCATGAGCCAACCACAGCACGCTAAGCCTCCCTGTTCATCACCAATTTCCGGAGTTTACCTAAACTCATGTCCATTGAGTCAGTGATGCCATCCAACCATCTCATCCTCTGTCATTCCCTTCTCCTCCTGTCCTCAATCTTTCCCAGCATCAGGGTCTTTTCAAATGAGTCAGCCCTTCTCATCAGGTGGCCAAAGTACTGGAGTTTCAGCTTCAACATCAGTCCTTCCAATGAACACCCAGGACTGATCACTCTTAGGATGGACTGGTCGGATCTTCTTGCAGTTCAAGGGACTCGCAAGAGTCTTCTCCAAGACCACAATTCAAAAGCATCAATTCTTCGGCACTCAGCTTTCTTTATGGTCCAACATGGTCTCTCACATCCATACATGACTACTGTAAAAACCATAGCCTTAGCTAGATGGGCCTTTGTTGACAAAGTAATGTCTCTGCTTTTTAATATGCTGTCTAGGTTGGTCATAACTTTCCTTCCAATGAGTAAGCATCTTTTAATTTCATGGCTGCAGTCACCACCTGCAGTGATTTTGAAGCGCGCAAAAATAAAGTCAGCCACTGTTTCCCCATCTATTTGCCATCATACTTACATATATTTTAAGACCACTATTCAATATTCCTTTTTCTTTTCCATCTCTTTGTCTTTTCTACTTTCTGAGATTATTTTCTGAACTTCATCTTCCACTTGTATTATTGAGTTTTGTTTTACATTTTTTTCTATGCTTTTTTTTAATATACAAAAGCTGTTTTAGTTCTATGAATGTTGCTTTTTATGAAAATTATCCTGTTTTTCTCTCATGGATGCCATTTCTTTCTCATATCTCTTTGAGATAATGATGGCTGTTTGTTTTTTTTTTTCCTCCTACATCACTTATGTCTCCTTCAAGTTGTCTTTTTTCTGTATTTACCTCTATTTTCTCATGTCAACAGCTTTCCTCTGATCTCTGGTAATCTTTGTTTGTCTGCTCCAGATTAAGAATGGGATATGAGAAAATTGCCTGGAAGATCTCAGTATGAGGTTGGGCCTTGTCCACTGAGGGCTCTACTGTAAGGTGATCTGGGTGGGCTGTTGGCTGGGAGAGCTCCTTTGGTTAGTATCTCTGACTCTTTTCTCTTAAGCTGATCTGATTCCCAAAGAGTGGTTTTTTAATTGTCTGCCTGGTGAGTAAAAGTCTGCCAGTTATGAGACAAATGGACCAGGTGAAGAAAACTTTGAAGAAAGCATTTCTTAGCATTCCTTATACGTTTTCAGGACACTTTTCTCACCTGTGACTCATCCTTTAGTCCACTCTTTATTTTACCCTTCCAGGCAAGGAGAATGTGGGGATAGTTACTGATAAAAAAAATCAGAGAAAGAATCTTAGGACTCTGATTTTTTTTTAACTGAAGTGATTTACAATGTAGTGCTAGCTTCAGGTATATAGCAAAGTGATTGTAAATATATATATACACATATATAATATATATTCTTTTCCAGATTCTTTTCCTATATAGGCTACTAGATAATATTGAGCATAGTTCCCTATGTTAATCAGTAGGTCCTTGTTGTTTATCTCATTTCTATATAGTCATGTGTATATGTTACTCCCAGTTTCCTAATTTATCCCGTCCCCCACCCCCATCTTTCTCCTTTGGTAGCCATAAGTTTGCTTTCTGTGTTTATGGGGTTTCTGATTCTTCAACTTTATCTAGTTCTTATTTTAGACCATCTCTTCTTCCCATTGACAGATACCTAGTGCTGGCCTATCCCTGAACTTTTTGAGGATTCTCTGGTATAAATTGGGGAGTTTCTTACCTTTTCTCAGCCTTATCTCAGGATTCAGTTTTCTCAGGCCTGATTAAGGCAGTTACCACTTGAATATATTCTTTATAGCTTCTAAAATTTCACTTATTTCTTCTCTGTTTTCTCTATCATTGTGGATTATTATTGCTGTCTCTACATATAAATATAAATTTATCTTTACTGTAGTTTTGTGGGGTTTTGAGAAGGACTGAAATTATATGTGTTCAGTCTGCCATTTTATCCCAGTAGCTTCTATATATTTCTTGAAGTGAAATTTGCATAAGGCACTTGTGGACCTTTTGAAGAAACTCCAGATTCTTCTCTCGACCAAAGTTAGAAGTTTTGGACTTAGACAGGCAAATCAAGCTTTTGACTGATTTTTTTTTTTTTTAACTGGATGTAACCTAAACTAAATCTATCAGCTTCTCCCTCAAACCTTATCTTTCAGAATTCTTCATCTAAGTAAATGAAATCCCCATTCACCTCTGCACACAAATGTGAGTCAGTGGTGTCACTTACCTATTACAGCCTTCCAGGGGCTTCCTTTCCTTCCTCGGATCAAGATTGACATCCTTAATTTGGTGTATAGGTCTCTGAGTGATCTTGAAGTGAAGTGAAGTGAAAGTCACTCAATTATGTCTGACTCTTTGCCATCCTTATGGACTGTGCAGTCCATCGAATTTTCCAGGCCAAAATACTGGAGTGGGTAGCTGTTCCCTTCTCCAGGGGATCTTCCCAACCCAAGAATTTAGTCCAGGTCTCCCAGAGTGCAGGAGAATTCTTTACCAGCTGAACGACAAGGGAAGCCTAAGAATACTGCAGTGGGTAGCAGCTTGTCCCTTCTTCAGTGGCTCTTCCAGATCCAGGAATTGAACCAAGGTCTCCTGCATTGCAGGCAGATTTTTTAGCAGCTGAGCTGCTGTTTCAGCAACGCCCTAATTCTGTGCTTTCTTCCTTGCTTCGCATGCATCTGCCTTAGGGTCCTCTTTTTCAGATTGTTGGAGGAGCAGAGCCACTTTGTTCTTCAAGGGTTTTGGGACCTATGATTTCATTTGCCTGAAATGCTAATGCTTAGACTCCCTTCCATACTGACACACCACTAACCATGCTCTCAGCTGCTGTAATGCCCCAGACTAAGTCCATAGCTCTCATTCTGTACTCTCACAGCACCCTATGCTGCTTTTTAAAATAGTGTTTATCATCATTGTTAACCACATTCTGATTGTACAGTGTTTGTCCCCTCAACTAAATTTAAATTCCCTGAATTCAGTGGCTTGGTCTGTCTTGTGCACTGTTAGATCTGTAGTATAGAGTATAGTGTTTACACACAGTACATAAATGCTTACTGAATTGCAACCAAAAGCAAATGAAACAAAACAAGGAGAAGCTTTATGATGTGCTAGAAAAAAATCCTAGTTTATAAGTCAGACTAAATTATGAGACAACTGCGCTAAATGTGTCTCTTTGAACAAGTAATTTTATATCTCTGAGCCTCATTTTATTAATCTATGAATTTAAGAGGTATTTTTGCTGACCTTTAAGATATCTTTTAACTCTGATTTGTTTCCCAAAGGATATCCCTCTTCCTCTTCTATGCATTTCTTATCCTGTTGACCTTTATTTTTTTAATTTCTACTCCCACTTGATTTTCATCATTATTTGCTTCCCTATATTCATTTTTTTCTCTTTACTATCTATAATGTGAATGTATCCCTCGATATCTTGAACTCTCACCATTTAAATATTTGGTGCAATCTCTTGGAAATTTTTAACCTAAAATTGACTATTCACATTGAAATATCATTGAAAGAAACTTATGTATGTGTTCTGGCCAAAAACATTAAGTTGCACATTAATCTGAGTGAGGGAATATGGAGTAAACTATTGTCCTTGAATCAGTTGTTTTCACAACAGGATCGTGTTTCATGATGATGTTATTTAAGGGTTTCATTTTATGTAAATATCTTTAAGATAATGGAAAACCCTGTGACAAGTAGGTGAGCCTAAAAAAGCTCTTATCCTGGGAGAAAAGATGGAAATGATAAAGACTGAGAGGCAAAAGACAAGAAGTTAAAAAATATAAATTTGACTGTACACATGTTCTGATGTACTATACAGTTATTTTTACCTATTTGTGAGAAAAATAAAATGAAAATGATACTAGTTTTTTGTAAACTTATAGTTAATATTTGCATTCAGATAATTGTTTTTTCTTTTTACTTATGCAAACAAATAATTGTTTTTTTTTTACCTCAGAGAACGCAGTAAAAAAAGAAAGTGTAACTTTTATCCAATACCGAATATATATGCAGAAACATATTCACTAATAGCTTAATTAAATATTAAGTGATTTTGTATGTTTATTTTTAATTTAGAAATTAGAAAGTTTTTAGAAATTTTTTGTGGGTTGCATATGCAGGTTAAAGAATGCTTACTATCTGGGGAAATTAATTGGTACTTTTAGATGGGCTTGAATTGAATTATTCAATTTCTACTTAGGATATAGTCTCCGGTACATGAAAATTTGCCATCCAACACACTTTCAGAAACAGATTAGATTTAGATAAGAGGAATGTTCTATTTCTGTTGATTGTATTGAAGAAAAAGTGCTAAACATTTCATTTTACTGCTTTATAGTCTTATATTGTAGTTGTTTGCTCCCTCTTACTCATTTGTGGTCATTGGTTTTTTGATGAAAAGAAAGGTTTTTTGCTTCTCACATAAGTCAGCAGAGTTGTGTCAGGACCTCGCTGACTGAATCAGGTTGTTGATTTAGCAGTGAGTGACTGATGGGATCCCTTAGGGAGGCCTGTGATACCTCCTTGATGGTTTTCACTGTAAGCTCAGTGATCTGTGGTTCAAACAGGTCACAATTCAGAAAAGATGCATATTTAGGTCTGTGTTCTATTCCATTTGATACTGTGGAGAGAGGTAGAAATATTAACATTTTTTTTAATGCTGCCAAAGTCTTGGCAAGTTTTATTTTTTAATTCACTCTGTCTTCTTCTGCTCCCCTAGAGAGTGAGATAATGAATGACACAGTATTGGCTGTATAACCAATTGTGAAAAACCCAGAAACTGATCTCGCAATAGTGGTAAACTATTTACTCTTTTTGTTTCCTTTCTCCTCTAAGAATCACATTCTTTTAAAAGCTCTAATTCTTTCCCCACAGCAGCTGCCCCTAAAGGAAAGCAATGAGATTCAATTCAAAAACAGGCAGGCGTGGGGGTAGATTAATATAGGAAGAGGCACAAAATATAGCAAGAAGGATGAGTAGTACATATTGTTTGAGATTAATTCTTAGTCTAGTTCATTTTTCTACCAGTAACAGGAACATGAGGCATAAAAAAGATCTTGAATTTTAATCATTTCTACAACAATATGGTTATGTTTTAAGAGCCAGGCTACTATTTTTTTACACTTCTCTTAAATTTGCACAGTGCTTGACTGTTTAAGAAGACTTGAATATAGACCTTTTTTTTTTTCTAAGGATGAGTATACAAATGAATTATTTTGAGTATTTTCTGTTTTTCTGAAAGCCGTGGATGTGAGTGGTCTTATTAGGATTGAAGAATGAGCCATGATTGACTACCATTTGTCACCTTATTGTGGCATCATTTCTATCATTCCATTCGGTTACCCAGGCCATATAGTTCCTGTTCCTTTAGCAGTGCTTGGTCCAATATGGCAGTTGTGGGACTTAGTTCTTCTAATGCATATGCGAAAAGTGAAGGAAAATGAAATGATCTGCTCTGCCTACTGCTTCATGGCATGTGTGATCAGGTACTATGCAAACTGTGTACTAATGATGTGGAAGGGAAAAGCAAGGTGGACCCATCATAGGAATCGTTTCCCAAACTAAAATTAGTTCTTCTACAAAGAAAAGTGTTGCCTTGATCAAGAAAGTTGTCAGTCATGCCTTCAGGGAACTTATTATCAAATAACTGTGATGGAACAGAGTTAGAATCACCCCCTGCTTAGGCCCTGATGCTGCTGAGACTGAGGAGAGAGCAAAGAACCTGTTGGCAAACTGTGTTGTTGTTTTGTCCCTCAGTCGTGTCTGACTCTCTTGTGACCCCATGGACTGTAGCCCACCAGGCTTCTCTGTCTGTGGGATTTCCCAGGCAAGAATACTGGAGTAGGTTGCCATTTCCTTCTCCAGGGGATTTCCCTGACTCAGGGATCAAACTCAGGTCTCCTGCATTCGCTGCCAGATTCGTTAACACTCAGCCACCAGGGAAGCCCTTGAAACCCAGAGGAAATAATCCACCAGAATCCCTTATTATCTCTTACTTGTTCTCTCTTTTTAAAAAGGTGACAGTGAGCATAGGGGATTTCCTAACTAGACACAAGTGATCAAGTAGCATGAAAATTAATCCTTCCTCATTGAGAAGGAAAATAAAATAGTTAGCTTAGGTTAAAAGACAATGTAAATTCACTTCAACAAATAGTTATGACCTTATAGGGAAATTATGGTAAGACTTGTATTTTCATAAAGGTAAACATTTATGGCCTAATTTTTTATTTTAAACATATTTTATCAAAAGTGTCCTTATTATTTGCTAAGGTGAGTGTGACCATACTTAAATCTACTGGGGCCATTGATCCATATGCACTGAAACGCGATTTGCCAGCTTGAAGATTCATAGTATGTCAGGACAAAGCAGAATTCACAGACAGTCATTTTAGTGTTTGGATGGTTATCAATCTAAGCCCATTTTTGTTTGTTTCTTCTGGAAACAGGATATTTTCTGACATTTTGACAGAATATGGAGGGTGGAAAGGTAGCAGGGGGATAAAATAAAATTAGGTTTCATTTTAGTGTCCTGTTAGATTCTGTGTTTCCTGTCCGTCCTTTAAGAGTAAAGCAGAGTCACAGTGTATTGATGGCGGTAATGGATGGCAGCTTCACTAGGTCTCCAGCAGACAGCATTAACACATTTGTAAAATAATTTGGTCATTTAGCTCTAATATCTAGTGGGCTGGTACTGAGCAGCTGCTACAGTTAGTGGCATTATTAAAAATTATCTCCACATGACAGCTGTAACATTTTTTCTGTTGTAGCAGAAACTGCCTGTAGAAGGTAGCCAAGCACACACCACATTTTTAAAAGTTTTATGGCAGGGCAAGGATTTTATTATTTATCAGAAAAATAAAGAACTGCCTTTAAGAAATACAGCATGTTCAGTTCAGTTCAGTTGCTCAGTCGTGTCCGACTCTTTGCGACCCCATGAACCGCATCACACCAGTCTGCCCTGTCCATCACCAATTCCCGGAGTTCACCCAAACTCATGTCCATTGAGTCAGTGATGCCATCCAACCATCTCATCCTCTATCGTCCCCTTCTCCTCCCGTCTAAAATGTTTCTAAGCATCAGGGTCTTTTCAGAAGAGTCAGATCTTCACATCAGGTGGCCAAAGTATTGGAGTTTCACCTTCAGCATCAGTCCTTCCAATGAACACCCAGGACTGATCTCCTTTAGAATGAACTGGTTGGATCTCTTTGCAGTCCAAGGGACTCTCAAGAGTCTTCTCCAACACCACAGTTCAAAAGCATCAATACTTCTGTGCTCAGCTTTCTTCACTGTCCAGCTCTCACATCCATACATGACCACTGGAAAAACCATAGCCCTGACTAAACGGACCTATGTTGACAAAGTAATGTTTCTGCTTTTTAACGTGCTGTCTAGATTGGTCATAACTTTCCTTCCAAGGAGTTCAGTTCAGTTCAGTCACTCAGTCGTGTCCGACTCTTTGCGACCCCATGAATTGCAGCACGCCAGGCCTCCCTTTTCATCACCATCTCCCGGAGTTCACTCAGACTCACGTCTATTGAGTCCGTGATGCCATCCAGCCATCTCATCCTCTGTCATCTCCCCCTCCTGCCCCTAATCCCTCCCAGCATCAGAGTATTTTCCAATGAGTCAACTCTTCTCATGAGGTGGCCAAAATACTGGAGTTTCAGCTTTAGCATCATTCCTTCCAAAGAATTCCCAGGGTCCATCTCCTTCAGAATGGACTGATTGGATCTCCTTGCAGTCCAAGGGACTCTCAGGAGTAGGCATCTCTTAATTTCATGGCTGTAATCACCATCTGCAGTGATTTTGGAGCCCTCCAAAATAAAGTCAGCCACTGTTTCCACTGTTTGCCCATCTATTTCCCATGAAGTGATGGGATCAGATGCCATGATCTTCGTTTTCTGAATGTTGACCTTTAAGCCAACTTTTTCCCTCTCCTCTTTCACTTTCATCAAGAGGCTTTTTAGCTCCTCTTCACTTTCTGCCATAAGGGTGGTGTCATCTGCATATCTAAGGTTATTAATATTTCTCCCNCAGATGCCATGATCTTCGTTTTCTGAATGTTGACCTTTAAGCCAACTTTTTCCCTCTCCTCTTTCACTTTCATCAAGAGGCTTTTTAGCTCCTCTTCACTTTCTGCCATAAGGGTGGTGTCATCTGCATATCTAAGGTTATTAATATTTCTCCCGGCAATCTTGATTCCAGTTTGTGTTTCTTCCAGTCCAGTGTTTCTAATGATGTACTCTGCATAGAAGTTAAATAAGCAGGGTGACAGTATACAGCCTTGACGTACTCCTTTTCTTGTTTGGAACCAGTCTGTTGTCCATGTCAAGTTCTAACCGTTGCTTCCTGATCTGCATACAGTTTCCTTAAGAGGCAGGTCAGGTGGTCTGGTATTCCCATCTCTTGAAAAGTTTTCCATAGTTTATTGTGATGCACACAGTCAAAGGCCTTGGCATAGTCAGTAAAGCAGAAATAGATGTTTTTCTGGAACTCTCTTGCTCTTTTGATGATCCAGCGAATGTTGGCAATTTGATCTCTGGTTCCTCTGCCTTTTCTAAAACCAGCTTGAACATCAGGGAGTTCACGGTTCATGTATTGCTGAAGCCTGGCTTGGAGAATGTTGAGCATTACTTTACTAGCGTGTGAGATGAGTGCAATTGTGTGGTAGTTTGAGCATTCTTTGGCATTGCCTTTCTTTGGCATTGGATTGAAAACTGACCTTTTCCAGCATGTTAGTTGACCTATTAATAATAAATGATATTTAAACTCAAACTTCTAATAAAACTGTTCTGCACACTTTGGTGAAGAGAAGAATAGCCTTTTGTCATTTTAGGGAAATTGACTTGTTCTTAGCTAGTTTAAGCAAATAGCTCTGTTAAAGTTATATTTAGATTTTTTTTGCTTCTATAAGAAAGTGGTCACTCCAATTCTGAGACTTATGAAGTAATGCTTGTACTCTGACTTCTCACCAAATTCAGAAGCAAAACAAATGTGATAATTGAAAATTTGAATATTGGGAAAGATTTGTCTTTTCTAAGCCAGGTTGTCTCTGGCATGGGAATAAACACATATGTGAGAATACTAATCTTACTATAGCAGTTCAGACCTGTGCAGTTTACAGCTACTTGTTAGAAATGTGTTTCTCTTCTAATGTATTTTAATTGTCCCTCTTATAGGTAGATTTCCCAAAACTATGTGGTTTTTTTTTTTAATGGTTGGTACTAAAAATTAATGAAAAACTATTGAGAGTGAATGAAACATTAAGGTTGTTTTAACTGGGAGTTTCTCATTTTAGAATCCTCTGTAAAGCTTGTTTTGGTTGGCCAAAATTTTAAGTAGGTTTAAAGTTTTACCAGTTGCATTTAATTTAGAATATTAGAATTTTTAAACACATTGTAGTTAGTAAGTGGATGTAAGTTAGAAACAACTCAGATGAACTTCTGAGGAGCTGTGATAGGCAAAAATAAAATTTCTCAAACAGTTTTTTATTTTACACTCTCCATATTTGGATTATAGACTTGTTCTTTTCCATTCTCCTCTATGCCTCTTTCTGCTTCCTATTAGACCCCTTCATTTACTCTCCTACTCTTAAGTCTTTCTGAGATGCTCCCAAAGCCTGGAAGAGACAAGATGCTTACTCTCTAAGAGAAAAATTATTTTGTGGATATTTATAGATAAGCCTAATGGAATTTCCAGCTCTATCATATCATTTTGGTTCCTCTTTTTCATCAAATGATGGGATAGGCTCTTTTGCTCCCTTCTCTGGTACAAGGAAGTTACAAGGAAGGATTACACGTACAAGAGAAGTTGTTTAGTTGTTGTTGTTTCTTTGCCAAGCAGTTACTAAATTTATATTAGCATTTGAAGAGGCCCAGAGTTTGACTTCTAGGTTTATAGGTAGACAAAATATAATGGTATTTTCAATGCTGTCTTGAAATGATGTGGTTATAATGGATTGCAGTGAATCCTTCAAATTAAATTCAAGTTTAAAAGCTTCCCTTTTGGACTTTCTGTATGCCTTTTTAGGAAAAATCTTTGTCTTAAACTTTCCTGCTGAAAGAAAAGCAGAATTATGGTTATATAACCTGTCTTATATGAGTATTTATAAATCTATGTTTGTATTAATTGCTATTTCTTCTCTCAGCTCTTTTGTGCTCTTCTTTCCCCACGAACAGCTAGAGAGTTACCAGCATTGTTGATTTCTGTTTCAAAATTTGACTCACATAGTCCCTTTCTTTCTTTTTCCACTGTCACCAGTCTATGACCCTAATCATCCCACGCCCCGGCCATTACGTTAATCTCCCACTCATTGTATAAGAACTCTGGTCTTTTCCCCACTTCATCTTACAAACTATTGCTAAATTTTCTTAGAATCTTTCATTGCCTTCCTATTATTTAAGCGGTGGTTTTTTAAGTATGGTCTGTGGGACCCTAGAACCCGAGGGTCCCCTTGATCTGCGAGGTTAAAATTATTTTTGTTTATTTGTTTGTTTTTACTGTGTTGACATTTACTCTGATACAAAAGGAGTTATAAACAAAACTGTTGATGCAGTTGCAGGAATCAAGGCTGTGCCACCCAGCTATGCCAGTAGTCATGCAGTCTTCTCTGCCACACATAGTAGGGGAAAAAGCCCGTTTTCCTTAAGGATATCCTTGAGAACTCACTGAAAGTCTTTAATTTGATTATATATTAACCTTTGGAGTTTATATCTTTTTAACATTCTGTATGATGAGAGGGGAAGTACACTTAAGTCACATTCTGAAGTATGACAGTTATCACTGGGGACAGCATTAATAGAAAGTGATCTGGGAGCTAGACTTACCATTTGTTTTTCATGGAACACCACTTTTACTTGAAAGAACAATTGAAAGACAAGACCTGCACTTACCTGAAAATGCTATTAAAATATTTTTCCCCTTTTCCAACTGTTTATCTGTGTGTTTAGATTTTCACTTATACTTAAACCAAGGCAACATAAAGCATAAGATTAAATATCACAACAAAATAAGAACCCAGGTGTCTTCCATATTCAGATTTGAAAGAGATTTGCAAAACTTCAAATGTTGTCACTCCTCTCACTAATTATTTTGTTTTGTTTTAGGAAATAGTTGCATTTCATCAAAAATGTGTTATTTATATTAACATGCAGTCAGTTTGTTGTTGTTAAATGAATAAATATTTTAAGAATTTCTTAGTTTTAATATCTCGTGTGGTAAATATTGATAAATATAGCCCACATAAACAAAACAAACAAACAAAAAACCTCTTTGAAGTCCTCAGTTTTCAAAGTGTAAAGGAATCATGAGATCAAAGATTGGAAATTATTAGTCTACATGATAATTTCCAGTCTCAAAGAAGTATTTTCCAATGGGGTTCATTGTGTAACTGCTGATTCTTTTTAATGTTTCTAAAATTATTCAACTTTTGTAATAAGGGTAGCATCCAGTATCGTTGGTATCCTTACAGGAATCGGACAGCACAAATCTAAAATTTCCTTCCAGTTTTGCTGTTAAGATTCTTATTTGTAACTCTAAAGTTGTTACCCTATTCAGTAGTGAATTTTAGATACTAAATGCAATTGAAAGTCAGAAATTAGAAGAGAGCTAGAGAAAAAGAGGGTGGGAGTGAAGGAGGGATTGATAGACTTGGTAAAGTAAAATAAGGCAACAATCTGATTTTGTCCTGAGTTTAATATAGTCTCAGTAAACAGGCTTTACAAGTGTACTGTTAAACCTTCATTTAGCTATGGAAATGAAGACACAGTAGAATGAATAAATTAAATTCATAGGTTTTCAAAAATATCTTATTTAGATTGTTACTTAAAATGCCCTTTAAACCTTAACCCAGAAATGCTAAAAAGAACAAAAAATCCCACTTATTCTGACTTCTTGTTTTCTTCTTTTTAATGTAGTCTTATAAAGTGATCAAAATGTGGACCATAGATAGTAGGAAAAAATGTGAAACTACAAAATTTATGACATGGCTAATCAACCTCCTAATTTAGACAGACAGAAAAACTAAAATGTGGAAGTACTGCTTCCTGTTTCATTCTACCTTTAACACTGGAGAGGAGTAATTCAGGGTCCCCAGCATGCTTTATGAGACATTGTCTTGTTTCACAATAGCATGAAGAAGCTAGGAGCAAAGCTCAAGTTGGAGAAGGGGAGAACTTTAAGGGAGACGGTAAGATAATTACTCAGGTTGATACAAGCAAGACAAGTCAGGTTTTCTTAAATTCAGTGCTGGTGGCAGATTTATATTTTGTCAGGAACCCTGGGTTTCCTGCTATAATACAGTTTTCCATATTCTAGTTTTTATGGACAGAGCCTATCAATATCTTCTTGCTCAGTTTGGATCATAAGATTCAGATTAAATTGCAGGGGGCAGTTTAGGTCATCCATGACCAACTTACATAAGAAGGTTAGTCATTTGAATGAAAACTTGTCTAGGCCACAAACCCACCACATTTCTACATAAAGTAGGTGCATCCCTCTCTGTTTAAGTGATCTTGGTATTTGACTCTAAAAATAGGTCTGCATTGTGGTAAAAATGTAACCCATTTGTTTATCCAAATCGTGTGAAGAAAATCAGCTTTGACATGGCTTTTAAGTTCAGGCAAGAATCTTTTATCTGCCGAGAATTACTGAATTAATCCCTTTAAAGCTTTTTGTGATAATTTTAGGAAAATTTGAAGTATAAACAAAACTTAAAATGCTTGAAATGGAAAAGTTGAAGGTAGGAGAGAGTTGGTGTGGAATGGAGAAGCTACCTATGCAGCAGGTACTGGTGTGCGAAGTTCACGGGAGATAGAAGCAGAAAAACAAGGGGAAAAGGAAAGACAGTGAACTTCTAAAAATTAGTGAACATGTCAAGCCAAGCCCTGGTAACATGATTGGTTCTTGGATCTTGAGTTACTTTGGAGGGTAGTTGATGAGCTCCCCAAACATGCCAAGCAACAAGTTTAGATAGACTTTTAGAGAGCAGTGAAGTTAGCCAGAAGGAGCACCGATGGCAATGTTGGACACATATGGGGATGTAAGAAGAGGCATACAATCACCTAATGCCCCGAATACTGACCTGTGTACTTTCTACCTGTAGTTATGCATATTTGAGTAATTATAGCATAAAACATCTAGGAAATCATTTGAATTTCCTTGAAGTCGGTCAGTACCAGAAAACCTGTCATCCTGTGATAAAAAGACTAAAAGTCTATGGAAGGTAATAGTAATGAAGACTCTCACCTAATAGATAAAATACACTTATTAATTATGGATATTTACAACTCTCCTGCACTCATGGGCATTTGTTTTTTAATTTCTTCAGTTGAAGTGTTCCTCTAGTGTAATAACTAAATAGTAATAAGTAATGTATTTTAAATGTTTCCTACACTGTATTTCTGAGAGGAATTAGCCCTTCATGGCTAAAGAACTTTTGATATATCTTGAAACATCATAAAAGCCTTACTCAATGGATCTAATATGCACTTATGCATATGTTTCAAGTTTTTCAACAGCCCAAATGAGCGAACAGTTCATATTAAAAAAATTTTGAAGTGATTTTTTTTGGATCTCACCCCTAAAGCAAAGGCGGAAAAAAAAAAAAAGCAAAAATAAACAAACAGGACTATATCAAAATAAAAAGCTTCTGCACAGCAAAGGAAACCATCAATAAGATGAAATGGCAACCTACTGAACAGGAGAAAATATTTATAAATCATATATCTGATGAATTAATATCCAAAATATATGAAGAACTCATACAACTGAGTAAAAAACAAACAAAAAAATACCCACAGTATTCTGATTGAAAAATGGGCAGAGGATCTGAACAGAAATTTTCCGAAGAAACATATAGATGGACAACACATATATAATGTATTCAGCTTCCCTGATCATCAGAAAAATGCAAATCAAAATCAGCAGTGAGATATCCCTCACACCAATGAGAATGGGTATTTTTTAAAAGACAAGAAATAACAAATGATGACAAAGATGTAGAGAAAACAGAACCCTTGTGCCTTGTTGGTAGGAATGTAAACTGGTGCAGCCACTAGGGAAAACAGTTTAGCAGTTCCTCAAAAAATTAAAAATAGAACTACCATGCTGCTGCTGCTGCTGCTGCTGCTAAGTCGCTTCAGTTGTGTCTGACCCTGTGTGACCCCATAGACAGCAGCCCACCAGGCTCCTCTGTCCCTGGGATTCTCCAGGCAAGAATACTGGAGTGGGTTGCCATTTCTGTCTCCACTTCATGAGAGTGAAAAGTGAAAGTGAAGTCATTCAGTCGTGTCTGACTCTTCTTGACCCCATGGACTGCAGCCCATCAAGCTCCTCTGTCCAAGGGATTTCCCAGGCAAGAGTACTGGAGTGGGGTGCCATTTCCTTTTTCATACAGCCCAACAATTTTGCTTTTGGATATTTATCCAAAGAACATGAAAACGCTAATTGGAAAAGCTATATCCATCATTGTGTTCCTTGTGTCATTATTTACAATAGTCATGAAATGGAAACAACCCACGTGCCCATTGGTGGATGAATAGCAAACTACTCTCCCATTGAAAAAGAAATGAAATCTCATCATTTATGACAACATAGGTAGACCTTGAAGGTATTATGCTAAATGTAATAAGTCAGAGAAAAACAAATACTATGTGATGTCACCTATATGTGGAATCTAAAATCTAAAACAAAGAAAACAAAACTCACAGAGAACAGCGTGATGATCTCCAAGAGGAAGATGGGTGAGATGGGTGAAGGGGGTCAGGGGATACAAACTTGCACTTATAATAAGCCATGCGAATGTCATCTGCAGCATGGCGATTACAGTATTGTAGTGGATATTTGAAAGTTGCCAGGAGAGTAAATCAAAAAGTTCTCATCAAAAGAAAAAAGATTTTCTAACTTATTATGGTGACGGATGGTCATCATTCTGCAGTGTATGAAAATATTGACTCATTATGTTATACACTTGAAAATAATGTAGTGTTACATGTCAGTCATATCTCAATAAAAGAAAAAGAAAAAAGTAACATAGGAGATGAGTCTTCTAGAAGAGTTCAAACATTTAACTTAGGTATTATGTTGTATGCCTCCACCTTTAAGAAATGTGAGGGTATATGTTTAGATCGTCTGTTTTTAAGATCTTACTGGCCTCTAGTGGTAATATGATGCTATAGTTTAACCAGTTCTAAAATCTTACAACTGACCCAAAATAAAGCCATTTTGAAGATGTAGGCTGCCAATAACTTCACTCTTTCAATTCAAGCTCAACAGTACTCTTGAGTGTACATGTGGCAAGCAGCATCTTCTTCCGAAAGAGATCTATCCTTTATTCTTGTCTCTGAGTCACCCTCACCTCTTTCTTTTGAATGATAACTGGTTTTGCCCTGAAGTGATCTCCCATTATTTTAGTGCATATACACTGGTGATTACCGTGTCAAATTTGTACTAACAATTCTTCCCAAAGTGTTTCAGCCCTCTTTTTTTTTTTTGCAGACTATAGGGCAAAAATCTTCCCTCTGTCAAAAACTGTTTATATTTGCTTCAGAGGAATTTTAAGTTTTCAACTTAACCATTCAAGTTTATGTTTAGACCACCTTCCTTGATTTTGAAGCGTCTTCCATTTGAAACGTGAATCCACCAAGCGTGGTAGTGATCTGTCCCTTTTGTTTTTGTGTCTGTCACACAGATGTGAAAGGGCCGCCTACCCACCGTCTGTCTTGTGGCCAGTCGCCCTACACCGACACGACGACGTGGGAGAGGAAGTACTGCATCCTCACAGACAGCCAGCTGGTGTTGCTCAACAAGGAGAAGGAGGTGAGGCTGAATGTCACTGAGAAAAGCTACTTCCCTTTTCTGACCAAATTCCTAAAATAATCTAGTTTTAAATTTGCATCTTGATGAGCTACACTTATGAAGATGGAGGCTTTATGAATGGAGACTCTTAAGTGGTTCCAAAGTGCTGCCAGTGTCGTCATGATGAATACGTGATTGTCACGAAGCAGTGACTTCAACAAGACCGGGCTGGGTATTCACTGCGGGATAATGACAGAGATACTGAGTTGAGTAATTTGGAATGAGAATGGGTTGGATTGTGTAGACCTGGCCTTGAAATTATATCAGTCTGCGGCGGAGCCTGGTGGGCTGCCATCTATGGGGTCGCACAGAGTCAGACACGACTGAAGTGTCTTAGCAGCAGCAGCAGCAGCTATTAGAAGGGCTTCCCTGGTGGCTCAGATGGTAAAGAATCCACCTGCAATGCAGGAAACCTGGGTTCAATCCCTGAGTTGGGAAGATTCCCTGGAGGAGAGCATGGCAACCCATTCCATTCTTGCCTGGAGAATCCCCGTGGACAGAGGAGCCTGGTGGGCTACAGTCCACAGGGTCGCCCAGAGTCAGACATGCCTGAGCAACTAAGCACAGCTATTAGAAATTATATCAATCTCACTTCTTACAAGTAACTAATGGCGCAGTCAGCAAATTAATTGAAAGAAGTTTAATGAAGGGAATATACAGAGGTATGGCAGTGAAAGGGACCCACCAGAGGGTGTTAAAGTATACATTAAAGCAGTTGTCACCCTGGACCTTCAGGGCAAGGGATAGGAGCAGTTTTTCTGGAACCCAGAGAACTGTCGTTGCACAAGAGGGCCAACGGCAGTAGTTATGGCTGTACAGAAGAAAACACACTTCTACCAAAACAAAAATGGCCAGCAGGGAGGAAACACTAGAGAACAAACGCGCCTGCTCTCTTTTCCTGCTTTCTGATTTCTTGCCAGTTACCTACTGGCCAAACCTAACTTAAAGCCAAAGGAAAAGATTGCTTTTGATGTGTTCCAGAAATCTGTTTCCTAAAGCACAGCAAGGGAGAGAAAGGCAAAGAATAGATCTGGAGAGACAGAATGTACGAAGTACAGACATTGAGTTCTAGGTAAATTTTCTGTGCTTCTAAGTAAAAAAAACCTTTGAACTTATGTATATATCATTATTACTTTACTCCTCAAACTGTTACAGTGTACAAATTCTTCCACATCCAATAATTCATTTGCCTCTTGGTGATTTATCAGATGGTTGACTTGGTAGGGCCAGAAAACTATCTTGCTCCCAACCTCCACAGCATAAAAAAGTAATGAGTATGATCTTGACCGAGAAGAGGGATAATGGGGAGGAAAAGAGAAGAAGGGATCTCATTCAATGAAGGAGAAAGATTAATTGCCAAAAACATGTAAATAATTAGAAAGCCGTTAAGTAGAATATTAGTTCCATAAGTCATCCCTCCAGAAAAGTGAATTCAGCTGAAGCAAAGCACAAAAAATGCATTTCTTAATTCTTACCTGTGGATTCCTATACCCTTTTCTCTTCTCTCTCTCCTCCCTCTCTGTACCTTTTCTTTCCCATCGCTTCTTCTACTCAGCATTCTTTAACATCGTAAAGGCAAGGTCATACCAATAAAGCAATTTCGATTTTCATCTTTTCTTTTCATAGGTGGTACTTACTTATAAGCGCCTGGCTAATGTGCCCTCTATGAACTTAGTTATTCTTTTTCTCTAGTCATTGGAAAATGTCCCTTACTTTTGTTACCATTTCCCTACCTGTGACCCTTTTCCAGTATTGTCATATAATGAAATTTGGTTTTATTAAAATAATTCAATAAAGGTCAGCCCTTTCTGGAATAAGATAGTACATGTTGTTTTGTTTTTATTAAGTAGCTACATAATAAAAATTGCTAGGGTACATATTAGTATAGAATATTTCTAATTATCCAATCTGAATAAACAGATAATTCAGAAAATGCTTGTTTAAACCAATCTACTCTGTCAGCAGTCTTTTATCAGAGCTATTAGTATGGAGTTATATGAACGTATCATTTACCATCTTTTTGCCCTTATCTACTTCAGTTTAGTAATGTAAGGAACCAAATAGCCCAAAGATACATAGCACAAGGTCAGAAGCGTGCCTTAGAGAGAACCATGATGTAACCCATGGATTAAACATCACTGATCAATTGAGTAATCCAGGCTTGGACCCCCTTTAGTCCCATAAAATAACTGTCCATGAGGATTGATGATCTCTAATATGATTTCTTACATACTTTATCCCTTTTTTAAAAAATTTGCTTATTTTCGATTGAAGGGTAATTGTGCTACCGTATTGTATTGGTTTCTGCCAGACATCAGCATGCTAGCCATCGAGAGTAGCCCTAGACATCCGGGCCACCCTTGTCTTCTACTCTCCATGTGACTCTGTAAAGCCCCTTTCTGTCTCTGCCTTCCCCTCATCCTTTCCCACCTCTTGAAACCCTTTCACTATGCCCTCTGCAACTCATAGTCCATCATCAGTCGAATCAGCTCTTTCTTTCACGCCTTCTCTGAAGGAGTTCCTTGATTGCAGGTCTCCCAAGAACCTGTCGCTTTCTGAGGATGCTGCCTTGTGTGAGGTCCTGTCAAGTGAAGGCTGCTTTCCCCTCATGGCCTTCCTACCAGGCTGCAGTGGTAGGCATCCTTCTCCTTTCATGGCTGCCTCTGTCTGTCCACCCTCTTTTCCCCTATAAAGTCCAAACTCTGAGTCTCACGTTACAGTCATCTTCTAGCCCCACCCCACACCGACATTTCTCCTCATTTCTTATTGAGTTTAGCTCCTGACTCATCATCATTATCTCCAGCACTACTCCTGCCTTCACTTGTGAGGACTCCAGTGTCTGCAGAGATGATCTCTTCAACACACTGGCTCTAAGTTTCCCAAACTCCTGTCCTCCAAGAATCTTTTCGCCTCATTGCTACAGCTTCTTCACGTTCTCAATTGTGCATGTCTTACTATTTGACCATCACCTGCTATCTTTCTAGCTCATCCTCTTTGCCAACAGCTTTTCAATCCTTTTGGGACCTATGGGCCATTGATCTTGTCACTTTTCGGTCCCTTATACCTCTGTTACCCTCTCTTCCCTCTTCATCCAGCTCGAATTCCATGATCACTTATTTTAAGCTTTGCATACTATTTCCTTGCTGCCCCCACCCCCTTTTGCATCATCTCATATTCACTTGGCAATGTGATAGGTCAGTTAAATCCTGCTGCTCATCTATCCTGCTCTGCTTCCACACAGCATAATGTGTCTGGAGAGAATCACTTCACCACACTGATGGTCTTTAACTAATGGCTGCAGACCTCCTGTGATGCTCCTCCTCTAATGCTCCTTGGCAATCACAAAGCATTTCCTAGTCTAATTACCGTCCAACTCTCCTGGACTCGTCCTTCTCAATCTATGCGTGGTGAGGGACCAATTTTTTCCCTACCTCATCATGAATAAAAAAACACAATAATATGAATTGTGAAGCAAAATGAAGTTTTAAAAAAGACAAAAGTCTAAGTCCAAATTTTTTATTAGATTTAACAAAAAAAATGAAATTGCAATTCAATAATAGTCATAATAAGAAAAGAAGAAACAGAATTACAGAAATTGTACATGTTTATAGAGAGTGTGCTGTAAAAAGAGATGAATCTACTGGTAACACAAAGCACACTTCTTAATTTCTATGTTGTTAAATTGTTCAAACAAACAACTTGTACAACAAAACAGAACAGTACAGGACCTTGGACTATACTTTGAGTAGCACAATCCAGAATGATTTCTGAGATGATATTTTTACATTTCCTTATATATTCTGAATCCTTTTCTTTGTTTCTCTACCCTCACTTATAGCTGTTATTTTGCTGCTTATTAAGAAAATTTCAGGCACTCAGGAGAACTCTGTTACTATGTCTACACATCCACCAGCAACTATTTCCTTATACATTGATTTCCCTCTTTTCACTGTGGTTGGATTACCCAGGGTCCAGCTGTCAGCCCCTCCCTGTGCCCATTCTTGCCTATTCAAGAATATTTCACTGGCAGTGCTCCCTTATTTCTTTTACATCTTCAACTCTGCTCTCTGCTAGATTGTTCCCATCCGCATGCTATTATTTCTCCCATCGTAAAAGAAAAAAATAAGGCTGCATTAATCTCACTTCTGTCTCCATTTACCATCCCTTTCTCTGCTCCTCTTCATGCAAAAACTTAAAAACTTCTAGCCTCTTTGTTTCTAATCTTCTCTTCCCATTCTCTCTTAAACCTACTTCTTTCACACTCTGACCTTTGCGGCTTTGTGAAAATTGCACTGTTTAGCTCACTGATGACCTCCACATTGCTAAATTCAGTGGTCACTTCTCACTTCTTGTCTTACCTAATCTTGAAGTTAGTGGCATTTAATGCAGTTGATCACGCATTCCGTCTCTGAGCACCACTTTCTTCGCGTTGCTTTCCGTGACACTCTGCTCTCTTTGCTCCCTGTCTCTCTGGCAGTTCCTTCTGGGTCATCTTTGGAGATTTCTCTCCTGCTCTCCCAATCTCAACAAGAGAGTGCTACGGAGTTCAGTCCATGAACTTCACTTCTTTAGGAATCTCATCCAATCTTATAACTTCGAATAGCCCTCTAAAGCTGATGATCTTAATTGTATGTCTTAAGCCAACACAACTCTTTTCTTGACTTAAATATCAACCTGCGCATTATACACCTTTACTTGGGTATGACTTTGTCCCTGTTTTAATCACATCAGGCATGTTCCTACCTTGAGACCTTAGCCTTGACTTTTCTCTCAGATATTTGCATGACTCACTTTCTCACCTTCTCCAGCTCTTTGCTTGTATATCACTTGCTTGATATGGCTACTCTGACCAAATTACTTAAAATTGCAACCCCTCCCTATATCTCCCTTTAGAAATTCTGATCTAATTACGTGAATCTTATTTTTTTTCCCTGTAGTATTTACCACCTTTAAAATGCTATATATAATTTATCATGCTTATTGTCTCTTTTATATAAGCTTTTGAAAACATTCGTTGCTCAGTCATGTCCTACTCTTTGTGACCCCATGGACTGTAGCCTGCCAGGCTCCTCTGTCCATGGGATTCTCCAGGCAAGAATACTGCAGTGGGTTGCCCTTTCCTAAGTCAGGGATTTTGTCTGTTTTGTTCAGTACGTCACCCCTCAGTGCTTAGAACAGTTCTTGACACGTATGTAAATTCTCACCAAATATTTGTTGAATGAATTTTGAAAAAGCCAGATTATAAACTTTTAATTCCTGAATATCCATTTTTTTAAATTTAAGTTTGAAAGGAGCCGAACCTTCTGTCTTTTCTTTTTTATGTGATGTCTTCTCTCAACGATAGGTGTAATAACATATTTTTTTCTTAAGACTGAGTAATAAAAGTGGAAAAAACATCCGTAAGATGCTTTTCTGTTGTTGAATGTGAAATTCCATCTTTATTTATTGAGCACCTATTATGTGTGCAGTATTGTGGTTGCAATAATGCAGTTTTGTTAGAAACACATTCAGGTAAATTAAAAGTTAAAACCCATTTGAAACTAGGAACAGAGGTGGTGGCTGCACACCGTCATGAATGTACTAAATGTTACTGAACTACTCACTTTATGATGGTTAATTTTATGGTACATGAATTTTACTTCAATGCAATTTTTAAGAGGATTATAATATTACCACAAGGGAAAGATTAACTAAGATATTGCCTTGGATACTATATGGTTTAAAGTGGAGAATAGCAAAAAAAAAAAGGATTTACAGAGAAGTTTACAACTGAGTCATGTGTTTAGGGACAAACAGAAGCTCACTTGGAGGAAAAGATGGGAAGGATATTCCATGTATATATAAAGATGCAAAGTCAAGAAACATTTCACATCTCTTTGGCAAACTGCAAAATGTTCAGAATTCTTGGAATATAATTTGCAAAAGGAAGATGGATAGCTGGCAAGAGGTGAAGAATAAAGTTCTTTAAAGGCCATGCTAAGGAATTTAGACTTTATTCTGGAAATGATTTGGATCTTCGAAAGGTATTTAACAGGGCAATGACATCACATTTGCATCTTAGAAAAGGAACTCTGTTGATTGGAAGGAAATAGATGAGTTATGTTACTGCAATAGACCAGATAAGGGGTGACAAGTTTACAGAAACAGTTTAATGTCTTAAGACAGGTGTGTTCTACCATTATTAAGTAGGAAAACTGGATTAAGTCTCTAGGATAAGAAAACGTTAGTTCAGTTCAGTTCAGTCGCTCAGTCGTGTCCGACTCTTTGCAACCCCATGAATTGCAGCACGCCAGGCCTCCCTGTTCATCACCATCTCTCGGAGTCCACTCAGACTCGCGTCCATCAAGTCCATGATGCCATCCAGCCATCTCATCCTCGGTCGTCCCCTCTCCTCNCCTCAGGATCCCACCAGTTCTCTGCACCGAGTCTGTCCCATCCTTTTGTATCTTGGATCATGCAATTAAAAGTTAAACAGAGACTTCCTGGCTCACAGACCCACTAGGACAGTTTACTGACTTCATGATCCATAATACTTTCTGATAGCCTCGTGTATCCAGACCAGGGAGGGCTCAAGCCCAGCTCCAAAAAAGCACACTGCAAAAAAGTTCAGGGCTTCCCTGTGGCTCAGTGATAGAGGAAATGCCTGCCAATGCAGGAGACACCGGTTCGATCCCTGATCTGGGAAGGTCCCACATGCCGGGGAGCAACTAAGCCTGTGCGCCACAACAATTGAGCCTGCGCTCTAGAGCCGGGGAACCACAACTCCTGAGCCTGAGTGCCTAGAGCCCTCGCTCCACAACAAAAGAAGCCTCTGCAATGAGAAGCCTGCTCCCTGCAACTATAGGGTGGCCCCCACTCGCCACAACTAAAGAAAAGCCTGCACAGCATGGAAGACTCAGCACAGCCAAAAAAAATCTTATTTCATAATAAAAAATAATATCTATACATTTAAAAAAGTTCACACATATGTTGAATCCTCCTCTCCAGTTGTACTGCATGTTGCAAATCATCAGAGGAACACACTTTCTATGACTAACACTGAGGGTATTAGTAGGGAAAATTAAGAAATGCTATATTGATTCCTAATGATAAGATAGTTGACCTCAGAGGTCTCATGTGAATTCTTATCTTTAAGAGACATTAAGGGGCATGGTGATTCAAATCCCAGCCCCATCACTTACTAGCTGTGTGATGTTGGGCAGGAAGATGCTTAACCTCCTGCTGCCTCAATATTCTCATCTGTTAAATGGTAATAATAATAACAGTCATCTCACAGGGTTGTTGCAAAGATTTTAAATGTCAGTGCACACAAAGTGCATCAACCTGCGCCCAGCACACAGTAGGTACTCAGTAACTGGACCTGCTGCCAGTCACCTGTTGGTGGGCTTTTTGTAGTCCAAGGAATCTCCAGGAGTGTACACGGGATGGATACAAGGTCTCTCAATAGCCTGACGGTTTGCTGGGCTCTCCCAAAGCCCACAGATCAGACAGAGACCAAGGTTACACAAATGCTACATGCTGTCCATGGGAAAGAGAGACCCTGTGTAGCCACCCCTGCACACGTGCACGCGTGCGCACACACACACTCCTGCCAGTTTTGAGAGAAGTCTCTCTATGCCCACCCTGAAGAACTGGGTGTTAGTGCAACCCTAAGTGTTCAGCTTTGACCATGGTGAGGGTCGCTTTGTGGCCCCCAGGGAATGACCCACACACACAAGTCAAGCAACACCCTCAAAGGAGGAATGATCTCATGTCTCTTCAGTTTCCATATGTGGCTCAAGATTTCTTAAATAACCAATTTAAATTTCATTTGCATGCATGCCTGCTCAATCACTTCAGTCATATCTGACTCTTTTTGACCCCATGGACCATAGCCCATCAGGCTCCTCTGTCCATGAGATTCTCCAGGCAAGAATACCGGAGTGGGTTGCCATGCCCTCCTCCAGGGAAGGTCCTCAACCAGGGATCAAACCTGTGTCTCCTGCACTGCAGGCGGATTCTTTACCCACTGAGCCATCTGGGAAGCCCTAAATTTCATTTAAAATATATTTAAACCATATAAAGCAAAATGAGAATGTGATATGCCCAGTTGGGGTACATGGAGAACACCAGCCCATTTACTTAGGATGCCAAAATTTCTCCTAGACTGTCCTGAGACTAAAAGTCAAGCTGTGGAAAACCTATTGCTATTCACAACTACTTAACTGTGAAAATCAAGATTTCTTGGTGCTATAAGACTGTTATGGACTAAATGTTTGTGTTCCCTCGAAACTTACATGTTGGAGGCCTAATCCCCAATGTGATGGCCTTTGGAAGGTGTTTAGGTTTAGACAAGGTAACAAGGATAGGGCCTTATGATGGAATTGGTGTCCTTGCTCTTAAGTGGCTAAGTCTTATACGACTCTTTGCAACCCCATAGACTGCAGTACACCAGGCTCCTCTGTCCTCCATTGTCTCTTGGAGTTTTTTCAAATTCATGTCCATTGAGTCAGTGATGCTATCTCATCATCTCATCCTCTGGTGCCCCCTTCTCCTTTTGCCTTCAGCGAGAGGCATGCAAACTCTTGGTTGCAGCCTGTGGGATCTAGTTCCTTGACCAGGGATCAAACCCAGGCCCCCTGCATTGGAATCACGGAGCCTTAGCCTTCTTATCACCAGGGAAGTCCCTTGGTGTCCTCAGAAGAAGAGGAACTAGAGCTTTCTCTCTCTCTCCATCATGTGAGGACACAGTGAGAAGATGGCCATCTGCAAGCCAGGATGAGAGGTTTCACTGGAAACCAAACCCTTCTAGGCCTCAATCTTGGGACTTTCCATCCAGAAGTGTGAGGAAATTAATTTATGTCATTTAAGTCACCTCGTCTGTAGTATTCTGCTATGGTAGCCTAAGTGAAGATATTTTAATTAATTAAATCATAATTAAAGTATGTTTAATACCATTTTAGGCACAGGGAGACCACCAGCCTATTAACTTAGAATACAAAATCAACACTTTTTTTTGTTGTTGTTACTGCAAGCGATTTTAATACAAAAGTGTGTCTTGTTTTTAAACAGTTCATTGGTAGAGCTTCAGTTTCTGCCTCAATTAAAACCAATTGAGATAATCACACAGCAACATGGTCGGAGCTGAAAAGGAACAGCAGCTAAAAACCAGGAGCCCCAGACAGCCACTCTTCATGGCCACTTGGTCAGGTGACTTTATTACGCACAAAAAGAGACGGAAGCAAACGGGACTTGTTAACAAGTGTGCTGGTGAACTCCTTTTCAACACATTTTTATGCAAGTCTCTGAGCGAAGTTTTCCCCTTTTAATTAAAGAGTCTACTGAGACTAAAAGTCAAGTTGTGGAAAACCCATTGCTATTATCCACTACTTAAATGTGTAAGTCTGGAGAAGGAAATGGCAACGCACTCCAGTATTCTTGCCTGACGAATCCCACGGACAGGGGAGCCTGGTGGGCTACAGTCCAAGGGGTCGCAAAGAGTCATACATGGCTGGATGACCAAGCAGGCACACAAATGTATAAGTCAGGACTTCCTGGTGCTTTGCAACCGAACCAAACCCTGGGAGTAAACTGAGTCTGGAAACTGATATTACTCTGCAGTCTGAAGCACGGTCCCTGACTAAAAATTCCTATGCTCATCAAAATGACGTTATCAGTCACACTGATTTTATACTAAGCAGGTATCACCAATTTGGGACTATAAACGCNTAAACTGAGTCTGGAAACTGATATTACTCTGCAGTCTGAAGCACGGTCCCTGACTAAAAATTCCTATGCTCATCAAAATGACGTTATCAGTCACACTGATTTTATACTAAGCAGGTATCACCAATTTGGGACTATAAACGCATACTAACAAAACACTGCTTTTGCCTCATATATTTAAGGGTCCCAAATAAAGATTTTATCTTTAGAAGAAGTTTGGAGTCCAACTCAGTTGGTTATAATGGGGTGCCAACATGCCCTCAGGGCCCCCTGCATGCCTCTTCCAGAGCAACCTCTCCATTATACATTCACAGGTTCTCATGAGATTTGACTACAAGTCGCCCCAGCTTTAACACTTTCAGGCTCCTCCCCATTTCCCACAGAACAAAGTGAGGACTCCTTGGCTCTTCCCCACGTAGTGTTCACTGACATCAGTCCTGCTCCCGTTCCATCACCGTAGGACCACTTGCACAGAACTACTTGGCATTGCCCAGAAATACCAGGTATTCACACACTTCCCTTGTCCCAAGATGCCCTTATTCTCTCTTCCCTTCCCTGTCACATCCCCTTGGTCCTGCCCCAGTTCGGCTAACATCTCTTCAGTCCAGGTCCAACTCAAGCGGAATCCCCTACCCAACGCCATGCCCAATCCAGGCTCCTTATTCCTGACCCTGTCCTGAAAGGACTGGTGCATATCTCCAAGTGCACACATGACCTCGAGCTTCTATTGGAATAGTGAGATATTTATCTTTATTACATCCGGCACACAACAGGTATTCAATAACAGTAAAGGAAAGGAAGGCAGGGAGGGAAGAGGAGAGAAGGGAGAGAGGAAGGCATGGTCAGAAGCCAGCAGGGGAGATGCTGTGACAAGCCAGGCACAGAACTAAAGGCAGGTGTCAAACTCCAGGCAGCCTCCAGAGCCTTGCTGGCCTGGCTCCGACAGGCATGGGAAAGCCCTTCCAAGCTGAGCTGTGTTCTGGACCACTGCCTATGTGACTACAATGCTACTCCCTCTTTCAAGATAATAATACCTTTGATATCATTTCAGGTATAAGGCAATCAATCTTTCAAGGCAGTATTATTCCTATCATACAGACAAGGAAACTGACACTCCGGGACATATAGGGATGGGCCAGGGTTAGCATTCAGGATTCCAAGAAGAGCCTGATCTGACCCCCCAGCGACGCCCCCCCCTACCCTTTTCCCAGTATTGTGTTCATGTGTACATTGGGACACACACACACTATGCCCAGGCACGGGCATTTGGGGGTGAGGGGGACAGGGAGAGAGCTTACCTTTTCTATTGAGAATATGACTCAACCAAGGCGAGCTAGCCATACTGTGATTTCTGAGGCAGTATTTGGTCTTGAGCTTTTCATTCTCACAAATACGTTGGCATGGAAACCACACTTCTGTGGTTACAATCAAAACACTGTTAGTCTCCGCTGGTTTTCTTGAAAGCTTACATGCTAAGATAGTAGGTGGAAATTTTCTACATTTACCATATCATTTCTTTCTTGGCAATAAGCATCCATCTATAAAGGTTGTAATAGCAAATTCTTTCCAAATATCCCATATTTGTGTTGTTTAGCAGATAATAATTATGACCTGTTTTTAGTGAGTGTCTCCAACTAGGTCACAAACCCCTTGAAGGTAGTGCTTCTTTATTCACTTCTGGGTACTCTAGGCTAAGAGGGGACATAGTACCAAGATGATCTTCAATAAATGGGGTTTGACTGAATAGACGTGACTTCTGGCAGGTTTGCCACTACAGGTTGGGAACGGTAACCTTTCCCATTTGCCTAGCTCTTCGTAATCTCCAGCGCATTCTCATTATTTAGTTTTACTGGTATTCCCATTTGCCCTGTAAGTTTCACAGGACATATATTATTAGTCCCGTTACTTAGAGGAGAAAATAGAAACTCAGCAAGGACCAGTGACAGCTGGGCCTGGTTAACAAGCCACAGATGAGGACCCAGGCTCCAGGGCTCCGGGGCCAGCACGCTTCTCCCCTCCCGCCCAGCCTCCTCTAAATGCTTCCCACACAGGGTAGGAGGAATGCCAGAGCCGCAGGCTGCACGGCAGGCTGGGACGGCCCGGGCTGCTCTGCTGTTGACCACACTGGTCTATGAGTGTGTCCCGTGGTGATTTGGTTTTCTGTTAGTCTGCTTGTGCTCCTGCTCAGTCGTGTCCGACTCTGCAACGCCATGGACCACAGTCCATCAGGCTCCTCCATCCCCGGGAGTTTCCAGGCAAGAATACTGGAGTGGGTTGCCATCCCCTTCTCCTGGGGATCTTCCTGACCCAGAGATCAAACTCACGTCTCCTGCATTAGCAGATTCTTTACCACTGAGCCACCCGGGCTCCCCATGAGTCTGCTGGGGTGCCATAACAGAATACCAAGACTGGGTGGCCCAAAGAACAAATCTATTTCTCACAGTCCTGGAGCCTGGAAGTCCAAGATCAAGATGCCATCATCCGGGTGGGTTTCTGGTGGGAACTCCCCTCCTGGAGGGTGGATGGCCACCTTCTCGCTATGTCCTCACATGGCCTCTTCTCCATGTGGATAAGAAAAGCAGAGAGAGCTCCAGTGTCTCTTCCTCTTCTTCGAAGGACACCAATCCTATGGGATCAGGGCCCCACCCTTCAGTTCAGTTCAGTCACTCAGTCGTGTCCGACTCTTTGCGACCCCATGAATCGCAGCACGCCAGGCCTCTCTGTCCATCAGCAACTCCCGGAGTTCACTCAAACTCATGTCCATCGAGTCAGTGATGCCATCCAGCCATCTCATCCTCTGTCATCCCCTTCTCTTCCTGCCCCCAATCCCTCCCAGCATCAGGATCTTTTCCAATGAGTCAACTCTTCGCATGAGGTGGCCAAAGTACTGGAGTTTCAGCTTTAGCATCATTCCTTCCAAAGAAAGCCCAGGGCTGATCTCCATCAGAATGGACTTGTTGGATCTCCTTGCAGTCCAAGGGGTTCTCAAGAGTCTTCTCCAACACCACAGTTCAAAACATCAATTCTTCAGCGCTCAGCCTTCTTCACAGTCCAACTCTCACATCTGTACATGACCACTGGAAAAACCATAGCCTTGACTAGATGGATCTTAGTTGACAAAGTAATGTCTCTGCTTTTGAATATGCTATCTAGGTTGGTCATAACTTTTCTTCCAAGGAGTACGCGTCTCCTCATTTAACCTAAATTACCTCCCTAAAGACCCTTCTCCAAATACAGTCACACAGAGGCTTAGAACTTCAGCACACTGGGAACGGGAAATGACACAATTCAGTCCAGGGCTGGTTTCATTCAGATCTCTCCAAAGCACATGCAGAGCCATATCCCTGTTCCTCTCCCACTGCCTTTCCTTGACCCTATACATCTATTTTTCCTAATTAGCTTTGACTCTCCTCAGTTTTTATTGAATTCTGTAAGAGAGTTCTGGAGCACAAGCTATTTGTACACTAGTCTTTTTCTCCACGTTTATCTCAATTAATTTCTGAGAGACCTCATGAATGGGCATCCTGAGGAATCACTCTGGGTATTTTTCCACCGGTTAGGAAGAGCCCAGGGACCACCGTGGGGCCCAGGCTGATGAAAGTGGGGCTCCCTGAAGCATGACCAGGGTGCCCTGCTTCAGTACTTCAGAGGAGTTGGGGTGCACAGGGAGGCCATCCCCTTCTGGTATCTTCTTTCTGCCTCAATTAATGGACAGGAATGAATTTCAGCTCCCATGGAGACTGAATCAGAGAAGTCCTGTTTGACATTGCATGGAGGGGGCAATAAAAGAGGTGGGGGCCCTTCATTAGGAAACTGCCCAGAATCAGATCTGCCTCTTCAGGGTTAGGGGATTTATCCTGTCGAGGCTTCCCCAGGCTCCTCACATTTCTCCCCTTCACGCTTCTCCTCTCAAGTCCCCCCAAGTTTCCCACAGAACATACGCACACATAGAGACACACAAATACACAGACACCCAGACAAAAATACACCCAGACACACACAGATGCACACAGACACGTTCATAGATGCACACGTGCACACACTCATAGAAAGAAGCAGAGGCACACAGACCTCCAGACATATTGCCTCCCAGGGGCCACCCCCGTCACTCAGACTCTCCTCTCTCTGCTCCCTCCCAATGCCAGAGCGGCCCATTAAAAGTGACTTGCTTCAAAAAGTGACCCATCTTTTGATGGCCCCAGGAAAGGACAGTGTCATCAAGACACTCTTGTATAGCAATGGACATACATGCAAAGGCCTTCCCTGGTGGCTGAGATGGTAAAGAATCCGCTTGCCATGCAGGAGACCCAGGTTCAATCCCTGGATTGAGAAAATCCCCTGGAAAAGGGAATGGCTACCCTCTCCAGTATTCTTGCCCAAAGAATCTCATGGACAGAGGAGCCTGGTAGGCTATAATCCATGAGGTCACAAAGAGTCAGACACGATTGACACACACACACAGAGGTGAGAGTGGACCCTGTCCATAGCCACTTTCAGCTGAAAGTTCTGGATCCCAGGGCCAGGCCAGGCGAGGCCGTGAGGAAGTCCATTCCCAGACACAAGGTGTGGCAGACGAGCCCAGCCCCAGGCCCTTTCTTTCAGTGTCCCCACTTGCAGAAGCCCGTCAGGTCCAGCACATGGACCCAGACTGAGAGACTCAAGGACGCAAGCCGTCTGCTCTGGGTTCCTGCAGGGGGAAGGCTGCAGAGTAGGTGGAGGGGACTCTCTGGCCCCTGGTGGTTGCAGAGTTGGTCCAAGGAGACCCCTCCCAGCCTCACCATCTTCATCCCAGGGTGCTGGCAGAAAGCCTGACAAGGCTCTGGCTGTCTCTGAGTGCCAGCCTCACCCGCACCCGCTCCCGCCTCGGATCCCCTGTACAAATACAGGGCTACTGCCAAGTGGTGGGAACAGTAAATCTTCCTCATTCTTTTATTCATGCCCTCACCTCTGCAGACAGCGCGGAGGAAAAACAAACCCCGCCAAATCCCCGCGGGCTGCCGCAGTCTGGCAGTCTCTTCTCTGCTCCTCCCCAGTCCCCTCCGGGAGCCACAGGCCAGGAGCAGAGAGCCGCCGTCTCGGATGGGGGTGCCAGCCCCCTCCCTTGACAGCCAGCTCCTGTCACAGGCGGAGCCCTGGCCCAGGCGCTGCGGACCAGACATCAGTGGGACCAGACATCAGTGAGACCAAGGGAAACCCAGCCACCAGCGCCCCTGGCTTCTGGGAGCAGTCCTGCTTCTGCCTCACCTCCTCCTCCCCTGGACTGCAGGGCTTCTGGGCCTGGAGGGGCCAGGCTATTTATTCCAAACACTAAGCCAGATGAGGTCTGGCTGCCCTGGGTGCCAGCTGAGAGACCTCTGAGAGAAAGGAGGGGCAGTCAATTGAGCTACAGACTCCACAGAAGGAGGGAGTCTCAGGCTGATAGCCTCTGGGCCAACGCAGCATTGGCTAATGTGACCGTCTTTGTAAAAGAGTCCAGATCTCAAGAATTCCAAGGAGCCTTCTCCTCCTGGGCTTCTTTTAAAGCTCAAACAGACCAAAGAGGGATGGGAGGAGGCTGAAGGGTGTTAGATCTTACCTTTTTTACAGAGAAGAGGTGACGGACTTGGCGTGACTGTCCTGCTTTGCCCAGAAACTGCAGATTTCTGTAGACACAGAGCGTTAAAACTGGGACAGTCCTGGACAATCTGGGAAGATGGGGTCCCCTAACTGAGAGGCCGTGGGAAAGCCTCTGTCCTTGGTGTGCCTGGCACACGGCATTGGAAAGAGAATGGCTCGGACCCAGNTGCAGATTTCTGGAGACACAGAGCGTTAAAACTGGGACAGTCCTGGGCAATCTGGGAAGATGGGGTCCCCTAACTGAGGGGCCGTGGGAAAGCCTCTGTCCTCAGTGTGCCTGGCACACGGCACTGGAAAGAGGATGGCTCAGACCCAGGCTTCCTGGTCATGGTTCTGCAGGCCAAGAACTTTCTTCACTACTGGGCCACATGGAGGAGGAAAGGCTGGAGACCAGGGCATCCTGTGGGCAGCTCAGGAGATGCCAAGGGAAAGCAGGTGGAAAGAAAGTGTCCACGGTCTTCAGGGCAGGGAGGAAATTCCCTCACTGTCTCTAGGGAGCTGGCACCATAGAACCCCACCCAGAGCCTGAGGTGTTGGGGAATAAGCTGGGGAGCCCCTGAGAAAACGTGCCCTTGAGCCCTTCACACATGGGACAAGGGGAAAGATGGCTTTAAAATCTCCCGCCTGGGGCCTCAGTCTCCCAGGGACCCAGAGGCAGTTGGAGCACAGCCCTGGCGTGAGCCTAAGAAGCCAGAGCAAGCTTGTTCCTTTAGATCTGTCCCAGGCAGAGGGCCCTTCTCCATGGGGGTCCCAAGTGGACGCTGTGTACAGGTAGATGTCTCCAGAGGCAACAGAGGTTTGTGTTATAGCCAGCCTGACAAGGCAGATCCCACGGAGACCCCCTTACCCAGACCCCTTATTTGACAGATGGGAGACCAAACCCCAGGGAGGCTGAGTCACGAGCTCAGGACAACACATTCTCAAGGGGTTAGAGATGCAGACAGGACTGTCTGCCATCAGATGCCAGAGCTTCCTCAGAAGAGAAGATGCTCAGAAGATAAGCCTAGTCCTGTGGAAGCCCTGGCCTTCCAATCAGATGGTCCCTTCTGGAGTCAAACAGAATGGAGAGAGGAGTCCATTCTGTTTGAGTCCCCAGCGTGGTCCATCCCAGTACCAACCCCAGGAGAAGACCCTCAGCAGATTTCCCTACACTGCTCAGCCCTGGGGCTTCCAGGGCACTGGAAACCGACCGTGGTTCCACCTCTCCCCTTCCTGGCCTTGGAATGTGTAAGAGACGCCAGCCTCACCTCTCAGTAAGAAGCGGCTCCCCACCTCCTATGAGGAGCCTTCCTAGGGGTGGAGGTATTGAAAACACAGCTTAAAGGGCCATCAACCACACTGGGCTCCAGTGAGTTCAGCGGGGAGCAGGGCCCCGGGGTGATGCAAACCCAAAGACACATTCTGGTGTGTCTAAGGAGGGAGGTGGAGAGGGGTCCAGATCCAGGATGCTGAGGGAGGTGGAAGAGTGGGAGCAGGTGTGGGTGGGCTCTCTTTTGAGCAGCCAGGAGGGGCCTAAGTGTGTGGTCAGGAGAAGGCAGAGAAGGGAGACAAGAGGAAACAAGGAAGAGACTCGGGAAAAGCCTCTCCCGACAGCCGATACACCAGCTTTTAGCATTTATAACGTTTCCAGTTCCCTCCTATTGTGGATGAACCCAACAATTCCAAATATAAAATGCAGGAGACAGCCTGAGATATGTTCCCAAGGAATGATAGAACTGCCCCCATGTTCACGGCAAGTCTGCCTAGGAAAAGCAAGACTCTACAGAAAGTCTAACAAGAAGAGAGCCTGCATCCTGCAGTACCCTCCAGACCCCCAAAGCACAGAGAACAGTAGATAAGAGCAAAGCTCTGCCCTGGCAGCTAGCAGCCCCCCTTCCTGGGAAGCCTCAGGAAGCTGCAAGCTCTCCCCAGGCAGGTGGGAAGCTGAATCCCTGGGGAGAGCGACAGGTTTCCTGCACACAGAACTGCCCTGACTTAGTCAGCAACAGGCTCTTGGAGCTCCCTTAGCAATTACTGCCACTCAGTTTCGTGGCTGGCCACTAATAATTTATTGCAAATGTCTCATTGCTCCAATAAGGCAGCCACTTCTCTACCTCTGAATTCCCTGAAGAGCGTAACACAGCTGGGCACCCCAGCTGGTCCTCATTAAAACCCTTCCAGCCCTGAATCCTCCCACCCTCCCTTCGCTCCCATCTCCAGCCCTGCTATCTAGCAGCCGGCCCAGGACATTCACGTCTCCTCATTTTTAAGGGCTGGATTGCCAGGTGCCAGTGCCGGAAGGGCAGATGAGAGCCTCTGAATCTGTAGATCTGACTGGTAGCCTGGTGAAATCTACCAGGGCCATCTATAGGCAAAGAGGGAATTGCTATTGGCTGGTTTTCTAACTAGCATGCTCTTTATTGTCCTCCTGTGGAAGATACTCGTTTGTAACATTTTGAGTCAGATCATGCAGCACTGACTAAGAACATTGCTCAGGAAGGGACTCTAGCAGGAGCCACTCAGCTTCCCTGGTTTTGATTTCCTCGCGTATAAAAAGTAGAGACAGTTATGCATCACTGGACAGGTGACTAAACCAGCCCTCCATTCTACATTTCTGCACAATTTGGACCATCTCGTTCATCTGTGTGTAAAACAGTGAAGTGCATTTGGCATAAAAAGACTCAAGGTTCCCATCCTGGCTTTGGCCCTTATTAGATTGTTGGTGCTGGGAAGTCACTTAAATCTTTCTGAACTAATATCCTCACCTGTGAAATGGGCAAAATAATATCTTCACCACATAGACGGTGGGAGATTTAAATGAGATACCATGTGTGAGCAGGATTGCTAAACTGTACAATAGTATCCAAATGTTACTGGTTATTAACAGATCATAATGACTACGGTAAATAAAAACCTTCTAAATAAGCAAATATAGGGGACAACAGAAACACAAAAGTAGACCGTTGCTGATGGGTTTGCTGGTAACTCTTGCCTGCCCAGGGAGACAGGCTGCCCTGGAATTGCCTCTTGAAGTGGAGACTTAGAGCAGAGGAGTAAATGCTGATCTCAGGATGGAGGCTGGAGGTTAGGGCTCTCAGAACACGGGACGAGACTACCTCCCCGCTGCTGGGGCCCCTCTCATGTTGCTTCTGCAATTTGGCAGCAGACTCCCAGCAACCACTTCCCCAGGTGATAATACCACAGTAAATTGTGGCCCTTACTTTCTAAGCACTTCCTGCAAAGGAAGCAGACCCTCCAGAAATGAATCTTCATTTGTACTACCCCTCAAAAAATGCTAACAAATTCATGAAAAAAAGTTGTGTTATTGCTAAACGCTAATTGCATTTCCTTGGGTAAGCACCATAAAAAATTCATTGCAGTTTTTAGAAGCAAGATGCCAACTGCATGTTAATTGCTAGAAAGGAGACAGTCAGGGAGAAGCTTAACCAGGAAAATGCTAACTGGGCAGAAACTCAGAAAGACATCTCCCTAAGCCAGAAAACCCAGTCCTGAAACAAGAGCTGAGGAGAGAGAGGTCTTGTGGGCCACCAGACCCTCCCTGAGGGAGCACTGACTCAGTGGCCCTCAGCCATGCAGGATCAGAGCACCTGGATATCTGGAGCATTCTGTTTGTTGCCAATCGTAACATGTAGATTTAACAAATGTAGTCGCTCGGGCACGTCCAACTCTTTGTGACCCCATCATGGACTGTAGCCCTCCAGGCTCCTCTGTTCATAGAATTTTCCAGGCAAGAATGCTGGAGTGTATTGCCATTCTCTTCTCCAGGGGATCTTCCCAACCCAAGGACCGAACCTGGGTCTCCTGCATTGGAGGCAGATTCTTTACCTTCGAAGCTACTAGGGAAGTCCTAACAAAAGTAAAGAGGTACACAGATAAGCACGAGAGAGACAAGCTCCAGGGCTTTAAGAAACATGCATGGGAGGAAATTATTCTACTACCACCTTCCCGTGGGTGTGTGAGAGAGAAGGGGGGGAACAGGAGGAGGAGATGGAGAGCGTACTTCGCTTTAATGTGGGACGTCCTGGACCAGTTCACAGAACTGTCATTTTTAAATCTCCCCACTGTTCCAACGCCGAGCAGAGTATTCTTACAGTGGTCTCCTGCCTTAGCACAGCAGAGCCAGCCGGAGCCAAGTGAGAGCAGGAAGCAGGTGAGATCCACAGGGAGTGGGGAGGATCCCGACGCCGTGGGCTGAAACTGGGCTGACCCAGGCTTGACCCCATCTGCCCAGGAGCTTCCCAGTCTGGGTCTCTGGGGAGGCACTTCCCTGGCCTGAGAGTGTGGAGAAGGCAGGCCCAGGGCAGGCTTGGGCATCCTCCCAAAGATGCACACAGGACCGCAGAGGGGATGGGGTAGAAGGGCAGGCTCCTCGCTGCCACTGACAGCCTCTTCCTCTCCAGCTGCTCCCCCTGCCCCAGCCCTCTGCTCCCCCATCTTCCCAGCCCAGTCCCAGCTTCTCTCCCATCCTTGAGGCGCTCCGCTGAGAGAGAGAGAGAGGAAATCAGGGCCCACGGAGACAGGCACAGTGGCCTGGAGGCTGGCCGGTGGGGGTGACTGTCTCCAGTGCACTGAAAAGAGATCCATGCCTTCTGCATCTGGGGCTGCTTCTCCTCCATCTAGTGGACCTGCCAGAGAGCCCAGGAAACATGCTGGTGTGTAGTGAGGTGGAGAAAATGAATCAATAGGACTGGGGAAGGGAGTCCTGGGCTGAAAGAGAAAGGAGCTGATCCACAGCGTGGCTCCCCTCTTCATGAGCCAAGAAGCTAGCATTTTAATAGGTCACTTATTTTATATATCGCTGTGTGTATATGTCCAGAAGACTCTTAAAAAGAGTGAATATGTATGTCTGTATAACAGATTCACTTTGTTGTACATTCAAAACCAACACACTTCTGTAAGTAACTATACTCCAAAAACAATTTTTTTAAACGTCACTTAACCACTCAGCTCCTTCATTTCCACTTCTATCAAACAGGACTAACATATCCATTTCTCTAGGCTTTTTGAAAGGTTTGAAGGAGAAGATGATACATAGGTGTCCTGTAAACTCTACCAAGTGTATTATCCACTACCTGCCCTGAGCCCAGCTTTGCAGAAAGATGCACGCCCTGCATTTGTAAAGGACTTTATACAAATCACATGCTCTCGTTCTCTCACTTGCCTCTCCCACTGTGAGGATGAAGTGGAGAGGGTGGCTCAGGACCACACAGAATGAATTAGTTGCTGAAACCAGACTGCTAGATGCTGAGCTCTCTCCCTAGTACAGGGAGGGCAGGCGGGACCAGGGAAGAGTAATGATCATAAATAAATGGATCATAACACTTGGGTCACTCACTCCAAGCCTGGAGCTGGGCAGGCCTTACTTCATGCAATCTTCACCTATCACAGCATATAAGATAGACTGGATGGTTATAACCACGACACTGAGGTTTACCAAGCTTAGGAATCTGAGCTACAAACTCGAGTCGATTCTTCCCGAGTGAATGCTTAAACTGATAGAATGGATTCAGCTGTCATAAGCATCACTTCCTCCTTGCAGTCTGAAACCTTCCCCCGCCCCCAGGAGGGCCCAGGCCTAAGGGGCGAGGGTCACGGTTTTCTGTTTTCGAGGGTTGGGTCTTTCACAAACCGGTCTTCTCCACTTGCCCCCACTCACCTGCACCGCCATGTCCTGAATCCAGTCCAGGAACTCAGCAACCTTGGCATAGACTCCGGGATGGCTGGGTTCTGTGCAGCCGTGTCCCCAGCTGACCACCCCCATCAGGCGCCATATGCCCTCGTCCAGGCACACCACGGGACCCCCGCTGTCCCCCTAAGGGATCCAGCCACCAGACACAGAGAAGGGGGCAGTTAAGTCCCTCCTGGTGGAGGGGCGCCAGCGTGCTCCCCGCCCCCACCCAAGGCTGGGCGCGCACCCTGCACTCCAAGCCGTCCTGATTTCAGGATGAATCCCGTCTCACCTCACCCCTCCTTGACCCTCTTGCCTGGGCTCCTCCTCTGCTACCAGAGAAGACATCGGCCAGGCACCCAGCAGCCCCCGCCCCGCACCAGGCCCTCGGCCACACGTGGCATGCATCTGCCCTCCCGTCAAGGTAGCCAGCACAGAGCACACGGGGCGTCGGGGCCCCACTGTACACGCAAGAGCTGTTGCAGAGCTGGGCGCTGAGAAGAGGCCCACAGAGTCCTGGAGCACGTGGGGGCTGCGGGCCGCAGGGAGGTAGATGGGAGATGGGCGAGTCACAGACGGAGGTGGGGGAGGCGGAGGCGCTAGAGGGAGTTAGGGTCCCCAGGGACATGGGATCCCAGGACTCTGGCCAGGAGGGTCCATCAGACTTGGAGGGGAAGGGTATGCATCACACACGCTCCCTGATGCTGAGGCCCTGGCACTTCTGGGAGGCAGGGAGGGAGAAGAAAGGGCCTGAGTTTCAGGGGAAAATACCAGTTTGTTCTCCTGGAAGGACCCTGGGGCCCCCGTCTGACCGAGGGTGATGCCAGAGGAGAAGGGGGCTCGTGCTGCCCTGTGGCCAGGGCGGGGCCTCACTTCTGGGGACAGATGCCTCCCTTCCCACCCCCCACCCCCCATCTTGTGCACCCAGGGCCCTGGGAGCTGACTCACTGTGGCTGGGGTCAGTGTGGCCCCAGCCAGACACCCAGCACTCCGAGCCCCTCGGAAAATCCTGCTCTTCGGTCGGCAGGCACACGGCACCCACGGTGTGTGCGGAGAGGCAGTGGTGCTGGGCCTCTCTCAGGCTCCGCCTCTCTGCCCCCGAGCCTGGGCGCAAGGACTAAGGCCGGCCAGTCCTCCTCGCCCCTTTCTTCAAACAATCCTAGTTTCAGCTTCCTGCGTGGCTGTGCGGGCCAGGCTCTGTACCACCTGAGGGTCACCATTCACGCAGAGGACCGTGTGGAAACTGCTGTGTACCTGGCGTCCTAGGCTGGGAGGGGTACACGTGATACCTCCCACCTGGGACCGATGAGGGATGGAAACTTGTACTGGGTGCTTGTACCTAACCTCTCCTAATGAGGACCCTGTTTGGATTTTCCCCAGGGTGTCTAGATCCTCTTGGGACACGGTTCCAAAACTGTGGGACCCGTTCTATGGGTGAGCCTGAACCTGATTTTACAGAGTGTATAGACCTGCCATTAGATAAACACCACTTCACTGGGAGAAAGTATTTCCTCTTCGTTTCTCTTTCAGCCCCTCTGCAATGAGGAGAGAGAGACTGTCTGGGCCTCTCTGGGCCTCTCTGGACTTCCATCCTCCCCTTCTAAACACAGAGAGAGCAGCCTGAGTGAGTAGTTCTGCAGAGCACAGTGCCAAGCTGGGACCTGAGCACTGTTTTGCTTCCAGTCTGTACATTTTTGTGGTTGTTATATCCTTTCTAAGTCATAAGGTCTCCAGTCTGGTGGAAACCTTAAATTTCCCTTTAAGTATATTTAAGTCAACTTAGAAGCATTAGCTATTGAACAACAGTGCAGAGAGCACTCATATATGGTAGACTCTGTAAACAGTATAGAGCAACATGTGTTGCTGGGGATTCCCCAACAGGAACCAATGGAAGGGAGGAGTGCTGAGCGTGTATGAGTGTGGGTGGGTGCATGTGTGTGCGCGTATGGTGTGAGAGTAAGCATGCACAGGAGTAGGTATGCCTGTGTACTTATGTGAGCCTTGCACGAGTCTGTGAGGGCATGCACAGGTGCATGTGCGTGCCTGGCGCATGCATGCGGAAGAGACAGCTGGCCTTTGAGGGCAGACACTGGAGGAGACACCCTTCCTGGGAACTGTTTGCCTCTTGAACTGGGAGAGAGTCACTTCCCTCATCTGTACACACCTGCCTCAGCTCCCTGTCAGGCTTGTTATGAGGATGGGGAGGTGAAAGTGTTGTTACAAGGACGGGGGGTTGGGTGAAAGGATATTTGGTAAAGTAAGTCTTATTAACCATAACATGGTGCTACTTATTAACTGTTATCCTATTAACTACACGTGCTGTGTGCTAAGTCGCTTTAGTCGTGTCTGACTCTGCAACCCTATGGACTGTAGCCTGCCAGGCTCCTCTGTCCATGGGATTCTCCAGGCAGGAATACTGGAGTGGGCTGCCATTCCCTCCTCCAGGGGATCTTCCTGACCCAGGGATCGAACCTGTGTCTCTCACATCTCCTGCACTGGCAGGCGGGTTCTTTACTGCTAGGGCCACATAAGAAGCCCAGTAACTATATAGTTAACTGTTATCCATCCTAACCCGGCTGGGACCTGGCACCAGCCTAGGAACTGGGTGGAGCAGCCTGCTGGAGATGGAGTCACTGGGAAGCTCTTCTGGGGACCTCGAGGCAAATCCCACCTGCCACCCAGCTATGAAAAGGGCCAGACCCTTTGTCCCCAAAAGAGCATGTGGAAGAGTTGGTGCAACCCAAGGTCCCCATGATGCCAGAGTCCATGACAGTCCCCAGATGAAGTGACCGTCCTAAGGTTCGCAGCACGAGGGGTCTCAGGAACTCTCGCGGCTCCCACCCTCCACCCTCACCACGGCCTCACCTGAGAAGTGCAGTGGGGTCTGGAGCTGCAGGAGGGCCACGTCATAGTGGTGGTTCTGGGTGCTGTACAGAGGGTGGGTGATGATCTGCTCCACCACAGCCCCCTGGTGTGGCCTGACCATGCTGTGGCTGACCAGCCCCGCATGGACCCACCCGCTGGACAGGTGGGACAGCCTGAAACTGCACACGGAGGCTGCGCTGAGCCCGGGAGCAGGAGGGGCAGGAGACGCTGACANGCTCCACCACAGCCCCCTGGTGTGGCCTGACCATGCTGTGGCTGACCAGCCCCGCATGGACCCACCCGCTGGACAGGTGGGACAGCCTGAAACTGCACACGGAGGCTGCGCTGAGCCCGGGAGCAGGAGGGGCAGGAGACGCTGACATGGGTGAGGTGGCAGGTGGAAGAAGCCACCGGCGAGGCAAGTTCCCAGGACCCACCCAGCCTTTTCAAATCTGCTCTAGCATTTGGTAAGGCACTGGGCATGCAGTAAGTGCTTAATAAATGCTCAGGCCCTGACTGATTGAGAAGTGAGACACTATGGTCATCGGCCACTACTGCCTCCCTCTAGCATAACCCCCTCCAGGTTTTGCAACAGATAAGGAAGAGCCGCATGTGGTATGAGAGCTCTAAGCTGAGTCAGCAGGGCTGCGCTCGGCACTCTCCCCGCTTCCTAGGTGTAGTCACAAGGGAGCCGCTTCCCTTCTCCTGGCCTTGGCTCCCTCGCTGCAACACGAGGGTTACGCGACCTGCCCTGCCTGCCATCAGAGACGACGGGCAGAGAACCCTTCCTTCCTTCCAGCCAGTATTAAGTACCTACTGTATTTCAGGACTGTTCTAGGCCATGGGAACAAGGCAAGGGATCCACAAGGGGATTCAGTGGTAAACAAGACTCTCGCCTGCCCCCATGGAGCTTCCAGCCTAAAGGGGAGGAAGGACATAAAGAATCACATGGAAATTGATTTAATTACGGTGCTGATAAACATTAAGAAGTACAGAGAGCTATGAGTGGGTAAGCATTTTAAAAACCTTAAAAACCAAATGAAGCCGAAGAACCAATGTTCGTATTATTACTGCCATTCCGGCAGGACTGGACAGGGAGAATTTCACAAACATCCCAGGGCCCACTCGCAGCGGACAGGGCAGGCAGACAGTTGGACATCTTATACAGGACATACCGACGGCTGACAGAAAAGGCCCCGGAGGCGCCCCCTCCCGTTTTGGGGGCGCCCCAGACTTGCCTGTGTATGCAGTGCGCTGCAGTCACCACCCAGCGCGGGCCCAGCGCGGAGGCCCTGCATGTGGGCCGGGAGCCCAGGGTCACGCTGGCCTGCCAGGGCCAGCGCCCGGGGGCCGCCGCCTGCCCACCCACGATCCGGGAAGCCAGGGGCCTGGCCCCACACTCTGCAAACAGAGAAGACCCGTGGGATGGACACAGAGGTGGCTGTCAGCACGGTGCTGTCTGCCGGGGAGTGTGGATGGATCCCATTTATCATTTCTGGTCCTAAGCATGGAGCGGAAAGGCCGTCTCGCTAAGGGAGGGACTGTGACCGCATCGTCCATAGAGCCACAGGACCCGAGAAAAGGCCTGGGCCCTAGGAGAGGCAAGATGACACGTGAAGACGGCTAGATGACTGGGAAGACGGGAGAAAGGAACTCCACGCACTGCCTCCCACTTGGCCTGTAGTTCCTTGCCCTCCTTAGATTCTGGAAGCTGCTGCTCCCGCTTCGGGGTGCTCTGGAAGAAGGGGAGGGGGTGTCAGAGGCCAGGGCGGGGAGTGAGGCAAGGAGGTCACCTGCCCAGATCAGCAGCTGGTGGGAGACAGAACAGAGGCGTCCATGGGGCTCTGTTCCAGCAAAGCTGTGTCTGCAGGAAGGGCCCGGTGTGTGGGTGGGCAAGACATGCCCCCTGACCCAGGTGAGCCTCCCACCGGAGCTCTCCCACCCCAGGGGCATGAGGGAGACCTCCTTCTCCCACCGCCTCCTTCCCAGACCCTGGAAGGGACTCACCGGAGCACTTGAGGGAGACGATCTGACCAGAAGCACAGCGGCCCCTGCAAAACAGAGGCAGCACCAGCAGGGAGCCAGACAGGGGCCCAGCCCAGCCCAACACCCCTCAGGGCCTGGAGGAGGGGGCGTTGTTGGGGGACAGCAGACAGGGCCGCTCAGTGGCCACAGCTGTCTGCTTCCTGCCCCCACCCAAGCCTTCAGACCCCTCCTCGTAGCAGGTCTTCCAGGAAGTAAGCATGCTCTGCCTGACCATTCGGGGGGTCAATATGGGCAGAGCCCAGAATTACAAATAGAGCATTGATAGATGTAAAAATTCATTTGTTCCCACTGAAGCCCCAGGTATGCTCAGAGCGGAAAGGCGAGTGAGTGAACGGACATGGTTCTTCACCTCATGTTCCAGCCCAAGCCGACTCCACTTAATCCAAGCCCTCTGCCCAGCGCTGTGTACTCACAGCCCGCCCTCCTCTCCCCTCCTCTTTCTTAGCATAAACCTCCACTCCTTTTGGACCAAAGCTCTCTTCTCTTTGCTCATCTCTTGCCCCCAGCATCCAACGCCTGGATCCTCAGTTTCTCCTGGTTTCCTAAACACACAGCACTCCGGCTCTCCTGGCCAAGCCTGTCCATGGCTGTTTCCCTTTGACTGTTCAGATATCTAAGGCAGGAGCGCTGTGTTCCCCTGATGGAGCATCAGGGGGCAGGAGCTGGGTCGGAGGGGCCAAGGTTCAGACAGGAACAGTGGCTGCAGAGGTGAGAAGGCTTCAGAGCAGGGTTGAGAGGACTGCTGGAAAGCTTGAGGACGCTCACCCCCAGGATCGGGGGAAGGTCTGTTCCAGAATCCTCTCTTCTCTGCAGAGTCTCTGGGTTCCAAGCAGTCCACCATCTCTCTCCTGAGATACCAGAATCTTCCAAATAAAGTGTGGCAGGGGTAAGGGGGACTAGTTTGGAGGCAAGAGCCTGATTTCAAGACATGGTTTGGCCGATTTTCAGTTCTGTGACCTTACACAAGGCCCTTTACCTCACTGAGTCTCAGTTTCCCCATCTGTGAAATGGGAAAGAGTACCATTTCAAATCCTCTGACAATAACACCCAATTCTGCCATTTTTGTGAGGGGCAAATAAATTATGTATATTGGCAGAACTTGTATGAAATAAAATATTCCTCTCTGTCATCCTATCTTATGCCTCTGATGTCTTTACCACTAGGCTCCCATGATAGGAAGATTTTTGTTGGGTTGTTCATGGAAGTGAGGGGCACCACTCAGTCCCACCCTCAAGCCCACCCCTTCCAGAGAAGCCCTACCTAGGTTGCCACATCTCCTCCAGGAAGCCTTCCAGTCTAAGAGAGAGCTGAGCAAACTCCTTAGAACTGTTGAGCCTGGTGTCAGACAGGTTCACTGTCTTATGGTAAGTGAGTCTTGATAGGAAAGGGGAATAAAATGGAGGAAATTGGCTTTCAATGGCAATACAAGAGACAGGGGGGTTAGTATAACAGCTTNTTTTTTTTTTTTTTAGTGGAAGAACCTGAATACACTGTCACTCTTTTACATTCCATCCACATCATCATGAGGAATATAACTCTTATCCTTGGAGTCTTGTGTGGAACAATTCACAATTCCTTGAAACAAGGAGTTTAAGGAATTTCCTGCCAAAATTATCCTAAAAAGCTGTTTTAAACCTTAATCAACTAACTAATCATGGGGGCGTTTATCGCTGTGTTAATAAGATCAAGTAAGAGGGTTTTGCAAGGGTTTAAACTGAATCCTTAGCCAGAGCTGTTGGAATGTGGGAGGATTATGTTAGTCTGGTATCACTCATGTATTCAGTATGTGGGGTCTCTTAATGCTCTCTGTTAACTCTGCACGTTTCCTGTGCACAGTGGAAACAGGATGGGGAGGGATGTACACGGGAAGCGTGCTGAATGCATGAAGCTCCCCGCTTGGGAAGGCAGCAGCAGGATAGACCTGGGCAGAATGCTGAGAGAGAAGTCTGCCAGAAATATCACCTTGAGAAATGATTCACTGATTCGGTAAATTGCTTCATGCAAATTGTGCCAAACAAACATTGCTTATGTGTTATGAAATACACTTCCCTGCCTGGATGCCAGAACAGGCCCCAGCTGGCTTGGCACCAGCATGGTTCAAAGAAGACTTAGGAGGCCATTTGAATTCCATTTTGCTTGCAATAGATAAGACCAAGTAAATCAGAGATTAAGGAGCTGAGGGAAAAGGTAGAGAAGACAATCATGACCCCACCCCCACCCCCCAGAGTGCAACCAATACAAAAGTACAAAAGAAAGCTTAATTTCTGAGTTTCTTTCTTTTGGCAGTAACAAGCCATTAAGAATGGCTCCTTTTTCCTTCATTCAAACTCTACTTTCTGTATCTGGAATTTTAAAAGCTGGGATGCTAGTGTAAAGGCTTCAAAGTAGTAATAATGCAATTTCAAAATATTTTTAAAATATTTTTCTTCCTTTCAGAAGGCAGTATTTACACTCAGATATATTGATGAAAATAGCAGTTAAACTTTGTGCAAATAACTAAAATCAAGGGTTATTTATCTTGGAGTAAACTACCCATGGCATATTTCATTCAGAGTTGCTTTTAAGTTATTCAGCAGATACATAATTTACCCCTGTATGTGAATTCACTGTTCAGAGTTACAGAGAATAAGACACAATTCTTTCCTCTCTCTCCAGTACCAAATTTAATTGTGGGAATAGGATAATTTTAAAATGGCATTCGATAAATAGCACAAGTAAACTGGATAGAATAAAAGAAAGAAATCTATTTATTCTAAAGGACTATAGTCTGTTGTCATTAAGATGCTATTGGCAATGGCCAATTACCAAAGGAAGCTTAAGAAAGGAAGGGGGGTCAGAGTTATGTGTTATGAATATTAATCTGTGGGATGTATTAGAAGAGGGAAAGATAGGAAGGAGACAGACCAATTAAGAGACCACTGTTCCTCTGATCTAAAATCTTGAATGGTTTCCCAGTGCTTCCTGAATTATGCATGGCCTGGTATTAAAGCCCTCCCGTGTGGTTATAATATATTTTGGTATTCTCTCCCACTTCTCCACCTTAAGAGGCTCTAGCTAAATTGACTAACTCCAGGTTCCAAAAGTAAAAAAAATAATATATTTACCAACTTCTTGGCTGATGTTATATTTTTTCGTTTGCCTAAAATGGTCCCCATATCTACCTATCAAATATTCATTTATTCATTTGTGAGTTGTAACTGTTTTAAGGTTTGAGAATCTACCGGTAAGTAAATCTGTTAACTTATGCAGAATCAGTTGCACAGATGAATAATTATGATTCCATGTATAAGTATAGTGGCAGAGAAAGATCTGTTTATTGGAGAAATCTCAGGAGATGTACCCTAACCTGCCCTTAGGGGATTGATAGAAGGGAAGGTTCCTGAAGAGGCAGTGCCTGTCCTAGGTCTCACGGTGGATCAGAGTTGGCCTGGCAGGTATGGAATAGAGAAGAAACTGAGAAAAAAATCTTTCAGACTGAGACAACAAACTCAGCAAAGGCACTGAACTACAACACAGGGAATATGTTAGGGAAACGCAAGCAAATTGGTGTTCCTAGAATGTAAAGTGCGAAGCTGGATACCCAAACAGTGGCCAGATTGTGGAAAACCTGGTATACTATATCAGGAACCTTGTGCTTACTCTGTAAGATAGTAGTTTTAAGACACTTTTAGCAGAACAACCCTTTCTTTGTAGAAAAGCTTACATAGAAGCCCTGTACAGCAGGTAAACTCCAGATTAGAGTGTGATTGAAGGAGATATGCGAAGAACTGACTCATTTGAAAAGACCCTGATGCTGGGAAAGATTGAGGGTAGGAGGAGCAGGGGATAACAGAGGATGAGATGGTTGGAAGGCATCACCAACTCAATGGACACGAGTTTGAGTAAACTCTGGGAGTTGGTGATGGACAGGGAGACCTGGCGTGCTGCAGACCGTGGGGTCGCCAAGAGTCGGACACGACTGAGTGACTGAACTGAACTGAAGCAGAGAGGTGCCCTCCTTGTCACATCCACATAAGAGCGAGCATACCATCTCTTCTTTGAAAATCACTGCAAAGGAGAGCAACTGAAGGCCGTTAAGCCTCAGAATGACATGGTTCTGATTGCATTTTTGAAATACTCTGTTAACCCACATACCCCACATACAGAATAGATTTAAGGGGTAGAATATCACCAACAAAGAGACCATACTAGTAGTTTGGATAAGAGAGAATCGGAGGCTTTTGGCACCAGCTATGATGGAGTAGCTGGTACAAGATTAGCCCTCCCATTGCAAGCAACACAAGACTGGACCAAGAAATACACATAGCAGCTATTTTTCAAACATTGGACAATAGGCAGCCAAAGACAGTGGTGGTCACCACTCTCCTTGAAGAAAAAGAAATGTCAGAAGATGCACAATAAAAGCCAAAAGAGGTGAGAAGAAAGATAGAAATTTCTCTCATGTTATAGAACCTGAAAGATATACAGTTTTTAGAGTAACTCAGTATACAAGTAAATGTGAACTAGTAAGCTAAATTAGGACAATTGGAATGTAAAAAATTGTTTTTTTAAAGCTGTCTTTTTTAAAACTAATTTTCTTTGGCTGTATGGCTGACATTTGTAAAACTCTTGCTTAGTTCATTTGAAGATACTTGAAATATTATACCTCTAACTTTTAAGAAGCAGGTCAATATCTTTAAAAGGATAATTTATGTAAGAAGCAAATCAATGGTGTTGTGAAAGGAAATGATTCTTAAGAAACACATTTAGAATAAAAGTAAACAGTATTCTCCCTTATATTGACTCAGAAATAAAATGCCCTAAACTTAAGAGTGATGCTGTGGATAAAATCATTCATCATATTTTAAGTTTCAGCTGTGAAAAAAAAAGTCTGCATTGGAACTTTGAGAATTTAATTGTGAGTGACATTTAGGTGCAAATAAGATGCTTGATATATTTTATTTATTCTTTGTATGATACAGATAAAGTATGTGATAATGGAAACCGTGTCTTTTTCCTGGTTATGACCTTTATGAATTTCCACAGAAAGGATTGTAGGTCATTCCCTCCTAAAATATAAAAAAATAACTCCTTTTTTTCCTCTGTGGCTTAGGTCTCCATTAATTCAGATAATAGGCATTTGGGGGAACTATTGCAAAAATAGTTATGTTTATTCAGGTTCATCTGTTTGTTCAAAAATCCAAACTACTTTTTTTTTCCCCCCAAATTTACCTCCATTCTGTCCTAAGTCGGGTAGAGGATACATTTTTACCTTCCCTACTAGGAGGGGTTATTTAACCTCTGGGGGCTACTCTTTTAATTATTTAAGTAGATATCATTTCCATCCTGAAAGGGTCAGATGACTTAGATTACCGTTCGTAGAGTTTTCTATTACAGAGCTTTTGGACTGATGCTATTATTTGATATCACGGTATGTTTTAGAATTTTACTTTTCTTAATTCCACTAGTAGTAACTGTAGTTATAGCAGTGAGGAAACGGGGAAATTTTAGTCTTATAAAGTGTGACCATTTTCAGTCCTTATGAAGACATGAGAATTTTGCTCTTCAGACTCTCAGTAATGCAGAGAAAACCTCCTTTGGTATCGTCCCCTTGACCCAGTCATAGGACTTGAATTACTGAAGCAAAGCAGGAAGCAGATACACTTAAGCTTGTATCTGTCCCAGTTTTGCTGGATCAATTGATGTGCCTATAGTAATCACCTGGAGAAATAAATTATTCCTCATCTGTAAAAAGGGGATGATAATAATAGCTCCCTCTTAATGGCACACATGTAAATCCCTAGCTTTGTGCATGGTAGGAACCTAATGCTAGTCATTATTGAAATTTGTTTAAAAATGTCTATATTGGAGCCATAAGAATTAGAGACTATGATTAATTGTTGCCGAATTGGTTGCCTGCACCCACACCAGGGTCCTAATCTAGGCCGAGGGGTCTTGGTCGAGGAGGTTCTTTTTTCCACTCAGATTTACACAACCAATAATAGCGAAACTGGTGCTGAGAATAGAATGGCATATAGTTTATTCAGTGACCAAAGAAATAGAGACTTGTGAGAATTTAGTTCGAAAATCAGCTTCTCAGCCTCATTCAGGTGGAGACACCGTTTATATGGAAGGGCTGAGGTAAAAAGGACAGAAATTCGGAAAGAGAAGGAGGATATTCATGAGCTGTCTGAGGACAAGGGTGTGGTTTGTACACAGGACTGAGGGGCGCCCCTTTTCAGTCCTTATGTGGACTTTTCCAGTTGTCATGGCAATTGCCAGTTGTCATGGCGCTTGTGGGTCTGTAATTTAGCATGCTAATATATTAACAGTGAACGTATAATGAAGATCAAAGTCCACTGGAGATCAGGTCTTACGCCATCTTGGGCCTACTTGGCCCTAGCCAGTTCTTGTTTTTCTCTCTATAACTTCCTCTTTTTGTGACTGAGCCTGAAACTCAGATAAGGGCAGTTAGTGCCCATTTGAGTGAGGGGCAGGGGCATGATTCTGAGGCCTTGGTACCATAATTCCTGACATAGTTTGCCAAACTATTTAAGATGTTATGACCACTATTCTTAATTCCTATAGAGGTTACTAATAACATCTCATTGTGAAAAGTTTTTGTCCTCCCGAAGATGACTTGGTCTTTTGCAATTACCAAAAACTGGGGGAAGAAAAAGGAACTTAGAGCCATCTCATTAATTCACAGTGATTACCAGTGTGTAAATTACTAAATAGTTAATGAGATCAGACATCATTTATACCATTTTTAGTTCTCATTCCATGTGTACAATCAGAAAGAAAAATTATGCCAGAAAAAAATATTTTTTAGGATTTCAGAAACAAGTCTCACTTGTGGAAGAATATATGCCATTTTATGATGTATCTGTATGTTTTGACTGAAAACATGTTTAGATAGTATTTTATTAACTATCTCTAAGTGCTTCTAAAATTGGAGAAAATTTGGGTGATTTTACGACTTTTATCTAACAAAACCTTCTTTTATGAGAATTTTGGAGTGAAATCTTTCTGGCTGGTTGTATTTCCATTACCTTACTGAATGGTGGACAGAATTGGAACTCGTGCACATGTTTCTGATGTGAAAGAACCTTAACTTGCGTGGGTGTCTTGTTTTTGGTTCCAAGCTCCTCAAGCAGATACACACCTGAATGTGATTTGAACATACTTCATGAAAGCTCGTTTACATACTCACCTTTCCTGATCTTTCAGTTTTCTTTTTTAAAGAAAAGCTTCCTGAAAGTGGTTAGTAACTTTAACCATTGTGTAGACTTTATTTCTCCATTTCTTCTGTTTTGCTCTGATGATGGCACACTCCTACCTTCATCACCTAAAAATGTTATTCGATCAGAAGGTACTCATGGCACAATTAAGCTTCATCTCTTTTTTGGTTTACTAGATACCTGTGGAGGGAGGACAAGAGCAGCAGGCAGATTCCACCAAAGGACGATGCCTGCGGAGAACTGTCAGTGTTCCTTCCGAGGGTCAGTTTCCTGAATACCCACCAGAGGGCGCCGCTAAACTGGGTAAGCGACTATGCAAAAGGAAAGAAATTAATGTTTATCCGGTAATTTATGGACTTGTTATTGAGAGTGTTACAATAAAAGAAAACATCTTGCATTTACTGTTAAGTCAGTACTTTAAAATAGAGTCAGAGGTCGTTAGAAAGTTTTATTCTTTATAACCAAGCGATAGCAAAGTTGTTTTACAGAGATAAAATTTATCTGAGTGCTAGTGTGGTTGTAGAAAAATCCTAGGCATGTTGATTGATGTGTTGTTTGTGGTTTTACTGCTTGGCTTTAAATTTTTTTAAGAGTGTTAGATGGTCCTGTTGAGGCACTAGGGAGTCAGTTTTGGTTGAAAACTTAGTATTGAGTAGCTTGTGTCCTTTGCACATAACTACTGGTGTTGTCTTGCATAGTGTAAAGGCGGATTAGGCTAATTTACCTGAGCCAATTTTATATGGCCTGTGTAAGTTATTTTCAGGCTTGTATTCAGAGTGGCTGACACAAGGGAGACATCAAAAAACCCCACTTGAGTTGTTACCTACTAAAGGAAGTAATGTCAGTATCAAAGCAGTTCTTTCTGTTTCTCACCAAATGAATCTGTTTGGCCTTTGCATACTTACCAGTGGATATTTAGATAATTAAAATAGTCAGGTAATTTTAAGGGAATATAAATAATGCTAAATGAAATAATGAAAGAGTTTGAAACATTGGAGTTGTTTTGGTGTTTTTACATTAGTGCACCTAGACATTTAGTCATAGATACTTTGTAGGTAAGTAAAACAATCATTTATTGTCTCTTGTTTTGTTAGTATGGATAATTCTGTGATTTGGTTGTAGCTTTTAAAATCAAGATTTGTTTGTTTTTGCCTTTTTCTTATCTTTTCACTTTTTAAATGGAACTTTGTCAGAATTTGAATCCTTTGGTTCCCTTTTTATCCTGTGACATTTGTGCTTTTCTAGACATTAGTCAGGTTAGCAAACACTTCTTCAAGGGGTCCTGCTTGGAAGAATCAAATTTTCCTCTGATCCTGTTTCTATTTGTCCTTCTTTAAAATGTGTTGAAACCAGTTCAGGTGTGGGCTTAAGTTATATTACACACCCGTCTGGGTGTGATCATTTTATAGCCTGTTTGTATTTCATATATAAGTTTTGTGTAAACTGGACTAGCTCAGAGTTGCCTGCTTTCAACTCCTTTGCTGTCATTGTTTGTAATGTTATGGTGATGACTCTTTCTCACCTTCTCTAGGATTCTCTGATTATTCATGCTTTGATCCACAAAAATCAGTTGATTTTGAGGAAGTGCAATTATAGTCTGAGTGATTATTGTGATTTTATAGAAAGGGAATATATAGTATGTTGTTAAATTTATGGCCAACATTCCAGGTACAGGTCCCAAAGACAAACTAAAATGAAGTGACTAAGATGTGTAGTCCAGAGCCAGCCCTCTAACCTTCTGTTCTTGAAAACAGATTTGGCAGCCATCTTGATTCATGCTCGTCCATCATCATTTTTGGAGTGGATTTCCTAAATTTAGCACTGGGAGTTATCACTCATAAATTTTAGAGAGGAAAGATTCTTTTAGAGCCTTTCTTCCTTACATGCCAATCTACTGTTGAATGAGATAATTATTCTTTTGTTCTATTTTTATTTCCCAGTGATTTGTCTTGAGGCAGAATTTCCCACTTTCAGATATTTAATTGAGTAATTGCTGTATATCTCTCTCTCTATATATATATATACACACACAGATATACATATATATATATATTTTTTATGCCAGTTCCTAAGAATGAAAAGAGGTACAAGATAAGATCTCTGCCTTTAGAAAATTCTTTTAGGAAGATAGATTATTGATGACTGTTCATAGTATATGCTATTATTGTGGTAGATTGTGTGTGGTTTGGAGATGTAGTTGGAGATGACAGCATTGAGCTCTTTGGCAAGCAGATCATAAAGGTCTTAGAGGTAATTGTGGGAACTTTGGCTTTTGCTCTGGGAGACGGAAGCTGTAGACTTCAATACTGAGACTAGGGAAGCAAGAATGGAAGTTTAGAAACCAATTAGTATGCTACTGCAATAATCTAGGAAAGAGATTAAAGCACTTGGGCCATAACAGTAGTAGCAGAAGGGCTGAGAAGTGACCAGATTATATCTGAAGGTGTAGCCAACAAGCCAGTTTGCTCGTTGGATTGGATGTGAGAAGTGAGAAACGGAAGAGTGAAGAACTGGGTAGAGCAGCCAGGAGAATGAAGGTGTCATTTTTTAAGACTGGGAGGAACAAGTTTGAAAGTGGGACTGACTAGAAGCTCAGTTTGGACATCTTACGTCTGAGGATCTTATTAGATACACAAGCAGAAATATGTGAATCTGGAAATTAAGGAAGGAGTGCAGACTGGAGATACAGATCACAAGCTTTTAGCATATAGATGGTGTTTGAAGTCATGAGATTGAATGATATCATCAGGGAAGGGTATTTAGGTAGAAAGGAAAAGTTAAAGACTAAGCTCAGGAACATTTAGAGGTTAGGAAGATGAGGAAACATTAGTAAAGGACGGACCAGAGAAGAAGAATGAAAATACAAGAATCTTGTTTGCAAGTGAGTCAGTCAGGTGTGTCGAGAAGCCCTTCTGTTTTGGCAGGGTTCTTTCCCTTTGCAAGCTCTCTCTTTCTTCCTCTCCAGTAGAGTAACTCCAGGGAGGACAGATCAGTTCTTGCGGATGTGAAACTATGGCATGCATTTTGATTTTAGGTGTGAGGCAGTCAGCTATGAAGAATTACCCACTCATGAAAAACATGCACATTTTATTCTGCCTCAGAGAATTTGTAACAGAAAAGAGCTCTATGCATGTAAAGGATCTGTGAAGAACTTTCGTTAGTGGCTACCAATTTACTGTACTTTGGAGATTTCAAACTGGTAAAGAAACTTGAATGTAGAAAAGATGGGAAGGCCTGTATTTCTGCCTCTCACATTGTTCAGCATGAGCAAATGCACAGTTTTGAGGAACCTAAAGTACTCTTGCCTAGAAAATCTCATGGACGGAGGAGCCTGGTAGGCTACAGTCCATGGGGTCGTGAAGAGTCAGACACGACTGAGCGACTTCACTTTCACTTTCATGCATTGGAGAAGGAACTCCAGTGTTCTTGCCTGGAGAATCCCAGGGATGGCGGAGCCTGGTGGGCTGCCGCCTATGGGGTTGCACAGAATCGGACACGACTGAAGTGACTTAGCATTAGCATCAATAAATGTCAAGAACTCAGAAGAAGAAAGTGTGTGTGAGGAGACAGGTGGGGAATAGATAAGTATAGAATGTCCTTCTCACTCAATAGTTCCCAGTCTCTTGCATTCAGGAGTTTACCCCAGACACACAAAATTTATATTTACCATGGCATTTGACACAATATTTTGATGCAGCAAATTCTTTTCTCTTGAAAGTGAGATATTTTCTTAAGGTATATGAGCATCTTGCCTAAAGTACTCATTTCCAAATTTAGTAAACCAAGAAAAAAGCTACTTTCTCCTGGTGACAGTATCCAGATTTTAATTTATTCATTAGAAAAAAAGATTTTTCAAACCATGCAAATGCACAGTTTGCTGAATTTTCAAAACAAATCACTTCTTCAGATGGTAGAGTCTTTACAGAAAAACAATACAGCAAGGTATATCAGTTGACCACATGAATTGGTAAATGTTCATTTTCAATGTAAATATAACTTATATGAATTCAGCTTTTTAAAAAGCCATTGGATACCTTTTAAGAACATTATTAAATGGGAGAAAGTGAAAGCTGAACTGTAGGCAACATTTTTGTGATGCATAGATACACAGAAGAAAATGTGTCTCTACTACCGGGTGTTGACTGCTGCCTGGCTGGGGGATTGCACAAAGATGAATTGAGAACCTTGTCTGGTCTGGTTGTTGCACTTCTTTGACATTCCAGTTAGGTTAATGCTTTGATGCTCAAGTGGGCGAAGCAAAATCAGAGCCTGAAATGAACAAGAATCTTGCTTGTAGGTAACATCAGAAACGTGATCATAAAGCTGGTTTGATTAGAAAGTGCAAACACTCATTACTGCACCTTTTCTCAGTTCTCAAAAATGAAATTGAACCGACATATTTAAAACCAAATATCTAGTAACTCAAAGCTGCAGAGATCTTCATGCCTCTGTTTTATTACATTGTTGATAAAATCTTAAAAGTACCCCATGATCTTACTTACAAAATCTCTGGATTAAAAAAAAAAACAAAAAACTGTGCTTGTGACATTAAATTTGTTTCATTATCATGGAGTCCTCAAAACCTGGAAATATCTGGTAAGTGTACTTAAAATTTACAATTTCATATAGGATGCGCTTGATACATATTATTAAGCATAGGAAAAAAATATCAAAAGTCTTTGAGAGTCGGTGTTAGCTAATGTAGTTTTCATGTTTGTGTAAATAAAGTTGAACAGAAGATCTATCTAAAATAACACCACCAAAAAAGAGGGAAACTAAATTGGAAAGGCCTTGAGGAAAGACTAACCTTGCACTGATGTTTTCCTGTTTATTGACCCATGTGATAAAAATTTGAGGAAATTTTGAAGAAAATTAATATTAAACGATAGCATATACTCTCTAAGACATTAATGAAATTAGTGGAAAGGATAACTCATTTAATCAAAATTATAGAGGATATTGATTATTCAGATCTTAGCTTTGACTCTGTTTATTAAATTAACCTGAGACCTGATTTTGTGTATAAAATAATGATGACTCTCTTTTTATTCCCAAGATATTCACTATTAGGAGTATCTAGATAACTTGTCGGACACGACTGAGCGACTTCACTTTCATGTACTGGAGAAGGAAATGGCAACCCACTCCAGTGTTCTTGCCTGGAGAATCCCTGGGATGGGGAGCCTGGTGGCCTGCCGTCTATGAGGTCGCACAGAGTCGGACATGACTGAACCGACTTAGCAGCAGCAGCAGCAGCAGCAAATTTATGAAGTACTTTAAAGATGCTAGACTCTTCTAGGTATAGGATGGTAATGATAATATTGAAAAAAGGGAAAATGGGAGTAATGAAGATTTAATATTGCAAGAAACATATCCTTCCATTTTTCAAATAATAGAATTTTATTTTTTCACATTAATTTTTAAAACTTTTGCTTTATATTGGAGCATAGTTGATACCAGTGTTGTGTTAGTGTCATGTGTATAGCAAAGTGGTTCACTATACATGTATCCATTCTTTTTCAAATGCTTTTCCTATTTAGTTTATTACAGAATATTGAGTTTAGTTCCCTATGCTATACTGTAGGTCCTTGTGGGTTATCTATTTTAAATATAGCAGTGTGAACGTGTCAATCCCAGACTCCCAATCTACCATTCCCTTTCCCCCTGGTAACCATAAGTTTGTTCCCTAAGTCTTTGCGTCTGTTTCTCAGATCAAATTTTAAATATTGTAAAATAGTATCTGTGTGTGGTAGCAGTCAGTATTTAAATTGGCTATTAAATTTATATGTGTAAAATTGTATGTGATTATATATCCTTTGCTGGATAAATACTTTTTAGTTTAATGTAGTTCCATTTATTTTTGCTTTTGCTTATTTCACCTAAGGCAACAAGTCCAACAAACACTGCTAACAGCAGTGTTAAAAAGCATACTGCTCATGTTTTATTCTAGAACTTTTATGATCTTAGGTCTTACATTTAGGTTTTTAATCCATTTTTAGTTTATTTTTGCATACGGTGTGAGCAAGTAGTCCAGTTTGAATCTTGTACATGTGGCTGTTCAGTTTTCCCAACACCATTTATTGAAGAGGCTGTCTTTTCCCTATTGTATATATTTGCCTCCTTTTCTTTGGTTAGTTGACCATATGAGCTTGAGTTTATTTGTCTTACCTTGATCTCTGTGTCTGTTTTTTTGCCAGTCCCATGCTATTTTGATTGCCATAGCTTGTACCACTGTTTGAAATCAGGGAATGTGATACCTCCGGTTTTGTTCTTCCTTCTCAATATTGTTTTGACTATTTTAGGGTTTTTTTGTGTTTTCATGCAAATTTTTGGATGTTTTGTTCTATTTCTGTGAAAAACTTTATCGGTATTTTGATAGAGATTGTACTGAATCTGTAAATTGCTTTGAGTAGTATTATCATTTTGGAAATATTAATTCTTTCCATCTGTGAGAATTCCATTTGTTCATGTAGTCTCTAATTTCTCTCAGCAATATCTTATAGTTTTCTGACTGCAAGTCTTTTAATCCTTGGTTGGATCAATTCCTAGGTATTTTATTCTTTATGATACAGTCATAAATGGGATTGTTTTCTTAATGTCTCTTTCTGATTGTTCTTTGTTAGTGTATAGAAATGCATCAGATTTATTATGCTAATTTTGTAGCCTGCAGTTTTACCAAATTCATTTATTAGTTTTGATAGTTTTTTTTGGTGGCATCTTTAGGATTTTGTATATATAGTATCATGCCATCTACAAAGTGACAGTTTTACTTCTTCCTTTCCAATTTGGATTCCTTGGATTTCTTCTTTTCTTTTCTGCTGTACTGGGACTTCAAGTACTGTATCGAATAAAAGTGACCAGAGTGGGCATCCTTGTCTTGTTACTGATCTTAGAGGAAATTCTTTCAGCTTTTTGCTGTTTCAAATGATGTTGGCTCTGGGTTTGTCATATATGGTCTTTATTATGTTGAGGTATGTTCCTCTTATACTCAGTTTGTTGAGAGTTTTTATCAAAATGGATGTTGAATTTTGTTGGAAGCTTTTTCTGCATCTGTTGAGATGATCATATGATTTTTATTTTCATTTTGTTAACATAGTGTATCATGTGCAGGTATTGAACTATCCTTGCTTCCCTGGGATAAAGTCCACTTCATCATGGTGTATAATCCTTTTATTGTATTGTTGAATTTAGTTTGCTAATATTTGCTGAGGATTTTTTGCATGTTATATTCATCAGTGATATTGTTCTGTAATCTTTGTTATTTTATTTATTTGGGGGGGGGGAGTCAATGGCAACCCACTCCAGTGTTCTTGCCTGCAGAATCCCAAGGATAGGGGAGCCTGGTGGGCTGATGTCTATGGGGTCGCACAGAGTCAGACACAGCTGAAGTGACTTAGCAGCAGCATGTCTGTCTGATTTTGGTATCAGGGTAAGGGTGGCCTCATAGAATGAGTTCAGAAGCATTCCTTTCTCTTCAGTTCTTGGGAATAGTTTGAGAAAGGTATTAACTCTTTAAATATTTGATAACATTCACCTATGAAGCCTTCTGGCCCTGGACATTTGTTTGTTGGGAGCTTAAATTACTGATTCAGTTTCCTTCCTGCCGATTAGTCTGTTCATATTTTCTGTTTCTTCCTGATTCAGTTTTGGGAGATTGTATATTTCCAGGAATTTGTTCATTTCTTCCAGGTTGTCCATTTCATTGGCATAGAATTGTTCATAATAATCTCACGGTCTTTTGTATTTCTGTGGTGTCGATCATAAGCTCTTTTATTTCTGATTTTATCTATGTAGTCCTTCTATTTTTATTCATATTCTTTATGAGTCTAACTAAGGGTTTATCAATTTTTATCTTTTCAAAGAACCTCTTCTTAGTTTCACTGATGTTTTCTCTCTTTCATCTCCTTGTATTTCTGTTCTCATCTTTGTGACTTTCTTCTCTCTTTGGCTTTTGCTTGTTCTTTACTTTTCTAGTTCTCTTATGTCTAAGGCTGGACTGTTTATTTGGGATTTTTCTTGTTTCTTGAAGTAGGCTTGTATCACCGTAAACTTCCCTCTTATGATTGCTTCTGTGGTATCCCATAGGTTTCGGATCATTGTGTTTTCATTTTTATTTATCTCCAGGTTTTTTTTTTTCCCTCCCTTTGATTTCTTCAATGATCCATTGGTTGTTTAGTAACGTATTGTTTACCTTCCATATGTTTGTCATTTTTGCAATTTTTTTCCTGTAGTTGATTTCTAGTCTCACACTGTTATGTTCAGAAAACATGATTTCAGTCTTCTTAAATATACTGATATTTGTTTTGGACCTAAGATGTGGTCTATCCCAAAGAATGTTTCATGTACACTTGAGAGGGATGTGTATTCTCCTGCTCTGGGATGGACTGTTCTATGTATATTTCTTTTACATTCAAATAGGTTAATGTGCTATTTAAGGCCAATGTTTCTTTATTGATTGTCTAGGTGATTTGTTCATGGAGGTAAGTGGTGTATTAAAGCCCCTTTCTATTATTGTCTTACTGACAACTTTTTCCTTTAATGTTTGCTTTATATATTTATGTACTCCTGTGTGGGATGCGTAGGTATTTTCAATTGTTAACTCTTCTTGTTGGGTCAGTCCCTTTATCATTATGTAATGTCTTGTTTGTCTCCTGTCTTTGTTTTAAGGTGTATTTCTTCTGATATGAGTATTGCTATCCTCGCTTTCTTTTCATAGAATTTAGTGTTATGTTTGGATTCCTTTCCCGCATTTTGGTGTGTATCTGTTATATATTTTCAGTTTGTACTTACCATGCAGTTCATGTGTAACAACCTGTTTACATGTGATTATTTTACCCTGATGCACTCTTAACTTTGAACACATTTTAACCACCCTACATTTAACACTCCCTACAGTGTTTAATATTGTGACATCATACTTTACATCTTTTGCTGTCTCTATCCCTTGACTACTTATTATAGATATTCCCAGATTAGGGAAATTTTCAGTTATCATTTCCTCAAATAAGTTCTCTGCCCTCCCCTCTCTGTTTTTTCTCCTTTTGGTATCATGTGAGTGTTAGTGCACTTGATGTGTCTCAGCGGTATTTGCAAAGCTACCCTAATACTTGTTTAACTCTTCTGTCTCTTTTTCTGCTGAGCTTGAGTGGTTTCCACTTCTCTATCTTTCACTGCACTGAGTTGTTCCTCCATGCCATCTAATCTACTTTTGATTCCTTCTAATATGTTTTTTATTTCAGTTATTGTCGTCTTCAACTCTGTTTGGTTCTTCTTTGTATTCTCTATCTCTGTTAAACTTTTCACTCTGTTCATCCATTCTTGTCCCAAGTTCATTGAGCATGTTTTAATATGAGGTCATTGCCTTGAATTCTTTATTGGGTGGATTGCTCGTGTCTTCTTTGCTTAGTTCTTCTTTTGAAATTTTGTCTTATTCCTTTGTTTGGAACATATTCTTCTGTCTCCTTATTTTGCCTAATTCTCTTCTCCTGTATTAAGTAGGTCAGTTACATTTCCTGATTGGGGATAAGTGACCTTATATAGGAGACATTGTATGAGGCCTAGCAGTACACTTTCTCTGGTCACCCGAGGCCCCTACATGAGCTCTATGGGCCTTTCTGTTGTGTTAAGACTATGGTAGGTGGGCTGATACATAGGGCTGGCCCCTGTCCCAGAAGGCTGCCATGCTCTGCCTCACTCAGTGGCTGCAGGCCTGCTAGTACTAAAGTCATTTTTTATTTCACTCTTATGAGCTAAGTTTAGATGAGCACCTCAATCATTTTTTAAATGAAGAAATGTGTTTTAAGTCAAGGTGTCAGACCACAGTTCTTCTAGGTTATAAAGGAATGTTTAGATTCTGGTTTGTTCTTTTATCTTCCTCCTCACCCTCATCCTGGAATAGTAGAGATTAGTTCTGTAAAAGGTGATTCAAAGGCAGTGCTGCACATCTGATTGTGCAAATTATGTGTACCCCTACAAGTAGGGGTGTGTGTCATTTAATTGTCATTGTTGATTTGTCCTTATTTCGTAAAATATCCAACAGAGGTCAGTAAAGTGTCTTAAGTAAAAGATTCCTTTCCTGACTCAGTTAAGTCATTTGTACAGGCTATTGTAAGGGTTGGTGTAAGTCCAGAAGAACTGGGGAAGGAGAAATGAAGGAAGTCAGTGTTTATCTGTGGATGAGCTACTTGCTGAGTTTAGAAAGCTGTATTATATGTGTTAATGTTTAAGTTAGTCTAATAAACTTTCTTTTTTACTTAGAGCCGTCTAAAATGGGATTCCCAGGTGAGGGGCCACTCTCAACTTGTTCTGAGGCAATATTAACCTCAGTAAACCACTCTGGTGACTGGAGAATTGGGTAGGAATGGTAACGAGTGGTGAAAACAATCAGGAATGGTTTTTGATTCAGCCTAGACTTCTGGAGAGAAAAATGGTGGATTGAACATAAGCATGTACTTGTATTCCTTTCAGAAACCTCACTACAGCTATAGTAATGGGATATTCCTTTAAAGACATAGTCCTTCAAGAATAAAGAAAATGGCAAAGAAGAAAACAACCACAAAACCCAATAATACATAATAATAAATCAAATGCTGGAAAGCAGATGGAGTGTGGTAAATGACCTGCCTGACCTGAGAAAGCCAATTCTTAATCTCGCAACAAAGAAAGCCAAGAACCAATCTGATTTTTACCACAAAATCTTCAAATAGTCCAGGAATCGATGGCCTCAGGAATGAATAGTAGTAGATCCCTCCGTCTTTTCCTCCTCCCAAGACCACTAGACAGTTGCTCTTCCCACCCCCATCTCTACCCTAATGTAAGGTTGTGGGTCAGTTCCCTGGGGGAAAAAACTCAAGGGTCTCTGGACTGGGGCATACCAGGCAGAATGGAGAGCACGGGGTACTTTACCAAATACAAGGGAATAAAATGAACACCTGCAAACTGAATGATGAGACTCCTCTACCTGTCTCCCTCACTTTGCCTTTACCCTCCAGGCAAGAGATCAATGTCATTGGAGAATTTACCAGCCCAAGAGCAAAGACCTAAGGACACTGACATTCCCAAGGCTAGCTGTCATTGGAGAGAAAGCCTCTAGCATGGAAGAAAAAATCCAAAACAAACAAAAAAAATTAAATTTGGAAGTAGAGATATGCAGGGAATAGAAAACTTAAAAAAACTTGTGATTATCTTCAGAGAGAGAAAATATGACATACATGAGACAAGAACTGAATGTTAAATACAAAGCCAAAATACTGCTTTGTGCTGTGTATTAAAAAATTATAACAGAAATGAGACTCAATGATAGAAGCACTAGAAAATTAAAATGAGGAAATAACCCACAAAATAAAGGGGAAAAAAGATAAAATAATTAGAGCATCAGGTTAGGAAGTCAAAACAATGAGTTCCAGAAAAAGCAAAACAAAGGGGAGGAAATCACTAGCAAAATATTTTAAGCAAATTTCCCACAACTGAAGGATATGACGTTCCAGATTAAAAGGAATTACTAAGTGCCTATGACAAGGCACATTTTTGGGAAATTTCAGTTTGTCTCTGATGACAAAGAGGCCATTTTGCAAACTGCCAAAGAAAGGGAAAACATTACAAATTAAGGACCAGAAATCAGAATGGCTTCTGACTTCTATCAGCAATATCAGAAGCTAGAAAATAATGAGGAATGCCTTCAGACTTCTGAAGGAAGATTATTTCAATACAGAATTCTATATAATATAGCTCTAAGCCGCTAAGAGCACATGAGAATAAAGACATTTTCAGACATGCAAGGTTAAAAAAACTACCTCCTACACACCATTTCTCCTGAAGCTAAATGGGATAAATTCTTCACCAAGAATGAGCAGGATGTGGGATATAGGATAGGAGATCCAACACAGGGGAGAGACACAGGAAACCCTCGGGAGAACCCTGCAAGGAGAACCCAGGTACACAGCTTCAGAATAGACACCAGTATAGACTGGAGCAGTCAGAAGACTGCTGTGAGGACTTCCCCAAGAAGACCACACTGATAGATCTGAGTTAACTCAACAGGAAGTGAATTTGGGATTGAATTAACAATAAGGACACAGAAATCTCAGCAAATAAATAATCAGACAATAACTAAAGCAAGTTTCCATGTTTGTTCAATGCTAGTTGTAACATCCTCTTAGACCTGAGGTGATAAGCAACATAGATGAATGCTTTTTATCAGCTTCCTCCCACTTTATTATTATAAGCATTTAATTTATAAATTTCACTCTATTTTATTTTCCACACACACAAAGTCTGATTTGGCACTGGTGAATACACAGAGAATCTGAAAAGTCCAAAGTAAACTGAATAGATTTTCTGGGATCTAACACTAAAAAACAACTGCCAAACAACTGTTAGACAGTTCATTCTTTAAGAAAGCTGAGTTAGGGGGACGGACTCCTTCAGGAAGATAAACATGAGAAGTAGTGTGTGTGTGTGTGTGTGTGTGCGCGTGCGTGTGTGTTTTCCCCATGCTCAGTGGTGCCTGACTCTTTGTGACCCCACAGACTGTAGCCCACCAGTCTCCTCTGTCCATGGGCTTTTGCAGGCAAGAAGGGTTGCCATGCCTTCCTCCAGGGGATGTTCCAGACCCAGGGATTGAACCCCCGTCTCCTGTGTCTCCTGCATTGGCAAGCAGATTCTTTGCCACTGAGCCAGAAGGGAAGTAATAGGAGGGATTTAAGGGAAATTTCTGCCACACAGACTCCAAAAATATATAGGAAGGCAAACAAGGCTCAAGGAAAAAGCTCTGCTGAGATAAAAATGCTGAAAGTCGGCTGGGGCCCTGCTTCAAGGGTAACAGCTGAACAACCAAAAAGGAGCAAGGAAGAAGACCTTGCCCAATCCTGGGGTTAGTGTGGGGCTCTGACAAAGAACAACGTGTGGTAACGTGACTCCTGAGGGCAAAGAGCGTTGCTACTCAGGAGCACATGACGTCTTGATCTGAGGACCACAGACTCTCCATCTTGACCAGAGAGGGTTCGTGTCGTACGAGCAGCACAGGAGCACCGCGAGCATGTGGACCAGCAGCCTTCATGTCCAGCTCCCACGGAGGGTAGATGTGAGTCCCTTAAGGCACCTTGACGGAAACTTGAATTTTGTTCTTCTCTGTAAATCACAGGGAAACTGAAGGTCTGTTCGTCGCATTTCCTGGAGTTGAAAGCAGTCAGTTGTGAGATGTATCTCTACTTAGGAGTTGCCTTAAGACAGGGTTTCTGTGACAGAAAAGGAGGCCACCCCACAGGTGACTTTCTGAGGCTCCCACTGTCCACGGCTGAGCAGAGCAGTCATTGCAACAGGGGCATGGGCCATGAGGACAGAACCCCCCAGGACAACAAGGCAGGCTTTCTGGTGAAGACAGTGTCCCCACACAGGTGAGCAAGCGTCTCCAAATACCACCAGGAAGAAAGCTGAGCATACATGGTTCCAGCTGCTGGGAGGTTGGCTCAGGATGAGAAGCGAAGAGCATCTGAGTCTCTAGACGATGTTAGATGTCAGGACAGGATGTTCAAGGCCCACCCCTGAAGAGGCCGGGGTGAGGTCCCGCATTTAGCCAAGCACAATTCAAAGTGGTCTTCAGCTGCCATGAGGGCTTCTGGAATGTCACTGCTGAGGAAGCACTCCAGGAGAAGCTGCTTGTTGGGCTCCCCAGCCGCTGGGCAAGCAGTCGCCACAGCAGTCCTGCTTTGTGTCAGAGACATTGCTGTCACAGCAGGCATCCACCAGAAAATCTTTCCTCTCTCAAACGCAGCCATGTTCGTCCATGATGAGGTGCTTCCCTTGATTGGAGTTCTGCTCTGGTTGCTGGACTGACTGACATTGCCCCAATTAAACTGTACTTTCCGTGGAACGAGCTGATCATGGTCTTGACCCTGGAGGAGATTCCGATCTCTCACTGCCCTCTTCTCCTGCTTGAAGGTGCTGGTGAGGAAGTAGAGGAGCAAAGCCCGGGCGACCAGAACAAGCACCCACTTCTCCCGCAAGAGCCAGGGCCACCTTGCGGCTGCCAGGTTTACCCTCCTGTCAAGAGCGTGTGGGCCCTGCGCCTGGGTAGCGTGCCCTCTGCAGCCGGCAGCCCCGTGGCTCAAGGGGACACCGATCCCCTCTATTTTAGAAGCTAGATAAGTTAACACCAAAATAGCATACTTGAGTCACTCCCAGTTCTGCTCTCTCACTGATTGACTTAACATCCACCATCCTCGTTAGTATAGTAGTGAGTATCCTAGCCTGTCACGTGGGAGACCTGGGTTTGGTTTCCCCAACAGGGAGGCAACATGCCCTACGGCTTCCCTGGTGGCTCAGATGGTTAAAAAAAATCCACCGGCCAATGCAGGAGACTCAGGTTTGATTCCCGAGTTGGGAAGATCCCCTTAGAAGGGGATGGCAGCCCACTCCAGTCTTCTTGCCTGGAGATTCTCACGGACAAAGGAGCCTGATTGGTGGGCTACAGTCCGTGGGGTCGCGTTAAGCCAGACACGACTGAGTGACTAACACTAGTCACAAGCAGATTCTAAGCTTTTACTGTGTTAGCTGGTTCTAGAACTGACTAGAAGTTAGGACACTTTAAGGCTATCTCAGGTCTTCATCAGCCTTTTCTAAAAGCAATTTATTTGTGCTCACTACCTGATAATTCTGTTCTGAACCGGAAATCTGATATCACCCCCCCCCTGAAATTTCCAGTCATCAGAGATGTGGTGAGTTCCTAAATTGCTGTCCTTTTCACTCTTTCTCTTCAGAGTTTGTGTTCGACTTCCCTCCCCTCTTGAGAGCTCGCCTGTCTTGTGCAACGTTTTTTCTCTATTGGCTGTGTTTCTCCCATACCGTACCTTCTTTACTGGCTCCCTTTTTGTAAAGTCTTATCCTTACCCTTCTTTGCTTGCTTTGTCCTTTCTCTGTAGATGACTTACCCTGTTTTCATGTTTCTAAATGCAACCTTGATTCTAATAACTTTTATCTCTATTTCTGGCTTTAATTTCTCAGTTGCAGACCTGAATTCCCAGTTGGTCATCTGAACATCTTTATGGCAGTGTTCAAAACTGAAGCCATTTTCTTTGTGTAATTCCCTTCTTCACCCCCTCCCTCCCCTACAGCCTGTTGTTCTTATGTGATTGAATTTCTGCTAAATGCCCATCATCCTTCTAGTCCTCCTAACTTTAACTTACTCATTTGTTTCTACATAGATATCTTAGTAACTACCCATTGTATCTCTTCTCTCTGTTCTCTTTTCTTCTTTCTATGTATCTCCTTTCATTGCTTGTTCAGCATTATCTTCTTAAAAGCCCTACTTGAATCATATTTCTTTTCTAAAGTTACTGTTTGCTCTTTTTTCCCCTTTCTCTTAAATATTTAGTTACTTATTTGGCTGTGCTAGGTCTTAGTTGTGGTACACAGGGTCTTCAGTCTTCCTTGGGGCACGTGGGGTCTTTAGTTGCTGCATGGGCATATGGGATCTAGTTCCTTAACTAGGGATCGAACCTGGGCCCCCTGTATTGGGAGGGTGGAGTCTTGGCCATTGGGCCATCAGGAAAGTCTCATATTACTTTATTTCTTTAAATACTTTTTACAGGATCTCTGTTGTCTGTAGGATAAAATTCAAATTTGTGGTGACACTAAAAGCTCTCTGTATTCTGGCCAGACTGGACTCTCTCACTTCATCTTTTTTTTGCCCATCACAGATTCTCTAGGTTCTCTGGGCTCACAGGTCTACTTCAGGTTCCCCGTGCATTCTCCTACTTGAGCGTCTGCTCACATTGGGCCATCAGCCTGGTTGTCTTGCTGTAGTCTCTCATTCTGCTTCCCTCATCTGTGATAATCACATTTGTCCTGAGGCCCAGTTAGATATCTCCTCTTGGTAATTGTTTCCTTTATTCCACTAATCAGAATTCATAGCATTTATCTCTGATAAGCAGTTCCTCTTTTACAGCTAATACTGAGTGTATGTCCTTACCCTTTTGTTATTGGAGTGTATCTTCTTTACCAGATTGGAACTTCTTAGTTGACAAGACTGTAGCTTCACGTTGGTGTTGTCATGGCAACTGGCAGGTTTTGTGCATTGTTGTGCACCTGACTGTTGAGCATATGACTGACATGAGACACACTAGAGAAACCCTTGTTTGACTTGTTCAGGTGATACACTTCAAAGTAAAAGATAATCTTAGCTGTGGGAAATATTCTTTCCCTCTAGCCTCCCCCTGCAGGGAAAACCACATCCACTTCAGAGAAATATTTTTGGAATGAAATCAGAGAATTAGCATCATTACGTGGCCACAGAGACTATAAACAGTTATTGCAATCGCCACTGTTGGTTCTAATAAGTGCAAAGTTGGTATGCGCCACTGTCCATGTTAACAAGTCATAGCACGCAGTGTGCCTGGCTGCAGATGTCAGATCTGATCTCTTGGGCTGTGCTGCTAGTTGATTGGAGGAGGACATGGCACCCCCCTCTAGTGTTCTTTTCTGGAGAATCCCATGGACAGAGGAGCCTGGCAGGCTACACTCCATGGGGTTGCAAAGAGTTGGACACAACTGAAGTGATATAGCATGCATGCTAGTTGATATTGTAACCATAGTGGTGTTTGTGAGCATGCTGCTACTGCTAAGTCACTTCAATCGTGTCCGACTCTGTGTGACCCCATAGATGGCAGCCCACCGGGATTCTCCCCTATCCCTGGGATTCTCCAGGCAAGAATACTGGAGTGGGTTGCCCTTTCCTTTTCCAATGCATGAAAGTGAAAAGTGAAAGGGAAGTCGCTCAGTCGTGTCTGACTCTTCGCGACCGCATGGACTGCAGCCTCCTGAGCATGACATCTAGGCTTTTTTTTTCTAAAAGATTTTGTCAGTAGTAAATAGGTTGTATTAAATATTATCTTGCTCCTATACAGAATGGTAAGAGAAAATATATCCTTTTAATAACAAAATGATCTTTTTAAAAAAATTATTTAATTTTTTGCTGCGCTGAGTCTTGTTGACTAAAAAAAGATGTACAACTTGAGTTGCAAGTTAAGCTTTGTCTGGGGCACAATGAGAACTGCCCGGTAGCCACGATAGCCCTGAGAGACTGCTCCAAAGCGGCAGTGGGGGAAACTCAATATATAAGGTTTTGGTGAAGGGGGAGTTCAGTACCATGAGGCACTCATTTTACAAAAGGTTTTTTGTTAGTCATGAGGATCTGATGTCACCATGAAGGAGTTTAGTGCTTGAAGAGATGAAAGGATTGAGATCATAAAATCTGTTCCTAAAAACATCCAACTATCTAAAGACCTGTCTCACCAATTTGTCTGGAGCACAGAGTGCCTCACTCCACCCTGAACTCCCTTGGGGGTTGTTGAAGGTCAGCAGCCATAGCCGCACAGGGTTCAGTCTCTATAGCGGCAGATGGTGAAGGCCTTTGTCGCTCAGTCATTGGCAGTGCCCTTGGTAGGTGCCCGTTTGTAGCTGACAGTCTCTGTTGCTCTGTACAGTCTTTCTCTAGTTGCAGTGTCAGGGCTTCTCATTGCAGTGGTTTCGCTTGTTGTGGAGTATGGGCTCTAGGTGCACTAGCTGAGTAGCTGTGGCTCTCAGGCTTAGTTGCCCTGCAGCATATGGGATCTTCCTGGACCGGGGGTCAAACCTGTGTCTTCTGCATTGGCAGGCGGATTCCTAACCACTGGACCACCAGGGAAGTCCAGACAGTTTATCTGTTACATTGCATTTCAGCTTGATAGCACAAACGTGTGTGCTATTGTTGGAGTTTCGGTTATAAGATTAATTAGTATATCAAAATCACAAGAGCAGATTTAGCAGTTGCTTCATGGATAGGAAGTTTACTGTGATAGGAAAGAAAGTGTATGTCTGTGACTGGAACTCTCTGTTCTCTCTGGAAGGGTTGCTTTATTAGAGGCACTCATGGGCAGTGGAAATGGCACCAGGTTTGAAGTTACTGTAACTGGCTTCAAATTCTGCTTCTTCTCATTATTAACCCTCAGCCTCAGCTTCCTTGATTTCCCTGGTGGCTCAGACAGTAAAGCATCTGCCTACAATGCGGGAGACCCAGGTTCGATCCCTGGGTCGGGAAGATCCTCTGGAGAAGGAAATGGCAACCTACTCCAGTACTCTTGCCTGAAAAAATCCCATGGATGGAGGAGCCTGGTAGGCTACAGTCCATGGGGTCACAAAGAGTTGGTTGGACACAACTGAGCGACTTCACTTTCACTTAAAGCTTCCTTATCCAATGAGATTTTTTCTTATGGTTTGAAAGAAGAATGCAAGACAAACATAAAGTTTGATTTGAGACAAACTTCAATTCTCTCTGACTCTTACAAAACCATGGAACCAGTGAGATAATGGAGTAAGTGTTATGTTTCTCATTGCTTGGACAGGTTTAAATTAACCCAATAAAGAAAGTTGAGGTGTGGCATCTTGGAAAACATCCTGTCTCCATATCTCATGACTTTACTCATTTGTTTTTCCATTTTTACTTGCACAGTTTGGCAAATTCCTTTCTTCTAAAGTACAGCCATAATTCACCATCCTGTTATATAACTTGAGGTAGAAAGATGGGAGTGGAGTTGTTTATAGTGTGTCTTGAGATTTAATTTTGAGACTTAATCTTGGCTTTTGACTGCTATAGGAACTTTTCCAAAATGAAAAAAGTATATTTAGATAAGTTGAGCAAAATTATCTAAACATTGCTTACTTTAGTTGCGCCAGTGGTCTCTCTTTCTCTCCCCTACCCCCCATCTCTCCCTCCCTCTCAGTTTCCTCCTCCATTCCTCCCCATTCTTTTTTATTTTGGAGGGGAAGGAGCAGGGAACAGGATTGGCTCAGCTACTTAGAAAAGCCTTTTTAGTTTATATTTCAAACAGAAGGATTTGTAAATCAGATAGGTGGAACATCTAGTTGTGTTTGTGTCCAAAACACACTGAAGCTGCCTCCAGGGATGAAACCTGTTTTGTTATGACCCTAAGGGCTTCCCAGGTGGCTCAGTGGTAAAAGAACCCACCTGCCAGTGCAGGAGACACAGGAGATGCTGGTTCCATACCTAAGTTGGGAAAATCCCCTGGAAAAGGAAATGGCAACCGACTCCAGTATTCTTGCCTGGGAAATCCCATGGACAGAGGAACCTGGCAAGCTAGAGGTCAGGGGGTCGAAAGGAGTCCAACACAGATTCCTGACTGAGCACACACACTCATGCATGCTCTTGGCACTCACCTGCCATCTAATTTCTGTAGTAACAGTGCTTAAAAAAGGAAGTTCCCAAGTTTCTCATAAAGCTATTGTGTCTGTTGGATTGTTCTGGTTAACTCCTTTTCTCTGAAATGTACAGCCTATTTTCTTTTTCTTTGTCTTCAGAAATTTACAGGTTAACTGTTTTCCATTTTAATTGATAGTTAATATATGTCACAACAGGAAATATACCCATCTAGTTTGTTTTTTTTCTTTTGCTTACAAAAANAAAAAATCCCATGGATGGAGGAGCCTGGTAGGCTACAGTCCATGGGGTCACAAAGAGTTGGTTGGACACAACTGAGCGACTTCACTTTCACTTAAAGCTTCCTTATCCAATGAGATTTTTTCTTATGGTTTGAAAGAAGAATGCAAGACAAACATAAAGTTTGATTTGAGACAAACTTCAATTCTCTCTGACTCTTACAAAACCATGGAACCAGTGAGATAATGGAGTAAGTGTTATGTTTCTCATTGCTTGGACAGGTTTAAATTAACCCAATAAAGAAAGTTGAGGTGTGGCATCTTGGAAAACATCCTGTCTCCATATCTCATGACTTTACTCATTTGTTTTTCCATTTTTACTTGCACAGTTTGGCAAATTCCTTTCTTCTAAAGTACAGCCATAATTCACCATCCTGTTATATAACTTGAGGTAGAAAGATGGGAGTGGAGTTGTTTATAGTGTGTCTTGAGATTTAATTTTGAGACTTAATCTTGGCTTTTGACTGCTATAGGAACTTTTCCAAAATGAAAAAAGTATATTTAGATAAGTTGAGCAAAATTATCTAAACATTGCTTACTTTAGTTGCGCCAGTGGTCTCTCTTTCTCTCCCCTACCCCCCATCTCTCCCTCCCTCTCAGTTTCCTCCTCCATTCCTCCCCATTCTTTTTTATTTTGGAGGGGAAGGAGCAGGGAACAGGATTGGCTCAGCTACTTAGAAAAGCCTTTTTAGTTTATATTTCAAACAGAAGGATTTGTAAATCAGATAGGTGGAACATCTAGTTGTGTTTGTGTCCAAAACACACTGAAGCTGCCTCCAGGGATGAAACCTGTTTTGTTATGACCCTAAGGGCTTCCCAGGTGGCTCAGTGGTAAAAGAACCCACCTGCCAGTGCAGGAGACACAGGAGATGCTGGTTCCATACCTAAGTTGGGAAAATCCCCTGGAAAAGGAAATGGCAACCGACTCCAGTATTCTTGCCTGGGAAATCCCATGGACAGAGGAACCTGGCAAGCTAGAGGTCAGGGGGTCGAAAGGAGTCCAACACAGATTCCTGACTGAGCACACACACTCATGCATGCTCTTGGCACTCACCTGCCATCTAATTTCTGTAGTAACAGTGCTTAAAAAAGGAAGTTCCCAAGTTTCTCATAAAGCTATTGTGTCTGTTGGATTGTTCTGGTTAACTCCTTTTCTCTGAAATGTACAGCCTATTTTCTTTTTCTTTGTCTTCAGAAATTTACAGGTTAACTGTTTTCCATTTTAATTGATAGTTAATATATGTCACAACAGGAAATATACCCATCTAGTTTGTTTTTTTTCTTTTGCTTACAAAAATTTTTGATTGTATTTTGCATATTTTTTTTCTAACTCTGCAGAGCAGAAAATAACAAGATAAACTCAAGGTAGAAAAGAATAAAAAGAAGATGAATTCTTGGGATGGGAAGGAAATAAAAGAAACTTGAAATAGGAAGAGAACTGGTAATACAGATTATTATTTTATGTCAGTTTATTTTTCAACTTAGAGGTCTTTCAGTTTTTTCCTTTTTACTTTAATCAAAGTAGTGCCATCAGAGTCAAAAGCATATTTAAACAAACCTTTTGTAATTAGTTTTTAAACGTAGAAATTATAGGAAGTATCCAGATGTGTGTTAGGAACCAGATGATCTAGGAAGGGAGCCCGTGAAATAATACACTGGGAGTGACTGAAAGTAAGAGAGAGAAAAATATATTTACAAGCAGATTATCATCAGCAGTACACAAAAAACAGTTAGATAAAAATAGCCTTGGAGTAGCTGCTGAAGGCTAGAAAGTTCCACAGTGGTAGATAAGCCTCCCAAAAAAGAAACCTTGCAGAATAGGAGTGAGGGGAAAACGTGGCCTCTTCTAATAACGTTTGACATAAGTGATATAGCATAGGGTCATTGGTAAAGATGAGCTTTTTATAACTAGATGTGTTTCTTTGGTTAATAAATTAGAATTATACTAAAATTTTCATAAGCTTTCGTAAGACTTAGCAGTGAATTTGACTACTACTCTATTATATTTAGGCTTCCCTAGTGGCTTAGATGGTAAAGCATCTGCCTGCAATGCAGGAGACCTGGGTTCAATCCCAGGGTTGGAAAGATCCCCTGGAGAAGGAAATGGCACTCCACTCCAGTACTCTTGCCTGGAAAATCCCATGGACAGAGGAGCCTGGTAGGCTACAGTCCATGAAGTTGCAGAGAGTCGGACACGATTGAGCAACTTCACTGTCACTTCACTATTGTATTTATGCCTAAATAATACATTCCTGTATCATATTATTACTTGTCTTAATCAGTTCCCGCTGTGATAAGAGGATACCGTGGAGTGGGTGGTTCGAACAGCAAACAGATTTAATGTCTGCTAAGGGCCCTGTTCTGGGGTTCAGACTGCTGACTTCCTGTATGCTAACTCATGGTGGGAAGAAGGCATGGGAGCTCTCTGGGGTCCCTTTTGTAAGGGTACCAATTCTGTTCATGAGAACTCCTCCCTCATAACCTGATTACCTCCTGGAGGCCTAACACATGAATTTGGGGGACCCAAGATTCAGTCCATTGCAGTACTGTTGTCACACCATCATGCAGACCTCGTCAGGGTCTTACTGAAGGACCAGGTTGTTGTAGTAATAACGTCTGGGTAAATAGAATAATCTCATTCTAACTAACATTTCTTCTCTGTTTGGAATGAAACTTAAAAATTACCAAACTCTTTTAAAAATTCTAATATTTTTGTATATCTAAGTTTAGTTGCTTTCATTGAGGACCTCTTAAAAGCTTTTGTAAAAGCACAGTATATTCTAGTGTCCATTTATATTTGAAGGTGGATTCTTGAGGCTAAAAAGTGTTTTTAAATTAGAAACTAGATATAAGAAAACTGTTAAAATGCCATGGAGACTGTAATTAATAGCATCATGATCTGTTGTTGAATCTGAAGGCATAAAGGGCAGGAAGACAATGGGGTGAGTAGGAATGAGGTGGGGTACAGAATCTAGAGAGTAGTATGAGTAGGGAAGGGAGCAGATCGTTATTCTGTATGAGACAACCAGGGGAAAATAGCACTATTTAAGGGTCGTTTTGTCAAGATCTGAAAGAAAAATTGCCAGAATTGTAAATAGGTTATGAGTTTCCACGTTAAATGAGTCTATGAAGTGCTCAGCATAGTGAATGAATAAACACCTATTTCAAAGCACATCTTTGGGAAATTTCAAAGCATCGTTGATAAGGAGGACCTTCTAAGAGTTTTCAGGAACTGAAAACAGAAACAAAAATATGCTATATGATATTCGAATAAGAGTGGCATCAAGTTCTTGACAGCGATGTTAGAGGCTAAGACCACAGAGTAGTGCTGTTAAAGTTCCAATTGAACATGACTTCTAAACTGAAATTATATTTCAAGCTAAACGATCTATCAAGTAACAGAAGGGGAATATTGAAAAAGACAAGAAGAAAACAGAGGAAATCCCCAAAATATTGGTGAAAGGAAGTCCTGGAATGGCAGCTGGATAGCTGAGAGAGTGTCCAGTCCAAATTGGAATAAGGGGATGGAAGGGTGTTAGGCACTTCTCAATTTAATCTCAACTTTTCTAGATAATATTCTTACAGCACTAGGTTTTATTTAGAAATGTTGAGATAAATGCCATAAGAGGCTAAAAATTAAAAGAAAGAATGCCTTTGGTGGGCTGCTGTTTTTTCTTTATTAGCTTATTTGATCTTAAGTATAGTTGTTATTTTTCCCACAATGTACATCTATTAATAAAGTAATGTGTAATTTAAGGAAACAACCTTCTCTGAATGTGTAAAATCAGCATGATAGTTACTACTTTATAGGATTCTATAAAAAAAGGATATTAAAATTAAGTTCCCCAGCAGAATGCTGGCATATACTGGGTGCTCATTGAATGTTTGTTTCTTTTTTTCAGTCAGTTTTGCTATATTTTCTATGAGAAAAAAACAAACAAACAACTTAAGTTCCGAACAAGTCAATATATGAACCCATTTAAAAGCCAACTAGTTTTTAAGTAGGGCACTGAAATTTCAGACTTTAAGAATAAACTATGTATTATTTAATAGATCATGACAAGCATTCTAGATTCCAGATTATTTCATGAAAGAACTCCTTTCATTAAAAAAAAGTCACAGATAGTAAAAATGTAATCAGAAATGAACTACACACCCCAAAATTAATTTGATGAAATTTAACACCCTTTCTTTCAACCACTCTGGATATACTTCTTGCTAATAATAGTATAGGAAAAATTATCTCCAGTAATATTTAGATCAGTGTTTATTATACATTGATGTATTTTGGTTGATGATGTTGTTGACTAAATTGCCTTATCAGAGTCATTTGTGGCAGAAAAAACATAAATGTTGTTGGCTGCTAAAGTGAAGGCACGGATGGGAATCCACCTGCCAGTATGGGGGACGGAGGTTTAATCCCTGGTCGGGGAAGATTTCACATGCCACAGAGCAATTAAGCCCTGTGTGCCTTGGCACTGAAGTCTGTGAGCCTAGAGCCAGGCTCTGCAACAAGAGAAGCCGCTGCAGTGAGGAGCCAGCGCACCACCGCTGGGGGTAGCCCCCAGTCTCGCCCTGGAGAAAGCCCACGCACAGCAGCAAAGACCCAGCACAGCTAGTTTCAGTTCTGCTTTATTACAGCATTGTGTTCAGGTGACTAGTAAGCCCCACCCAGTCTTTCCTTAAAATTATTTCACTGGGTAAGTCCAGAAGATTGAGCTAATACTGGCCTGGAATATGAGGAACGTAGAGTGATGTGTTACTTTGTTTTCCTATTGCTACTTGAAATATATACCCAAGATCCTTCAGGCTACTCTCCTGCATCTCTACTGAGAAGTTATTTCACAGGGCATTTCATTTGTGCCTTTCCTTGGTAATTTATAATGTCAGCATTTTCATATCAAAGCACCTACAATTACAGTATAGGGTCTATAGTGTCTTATATAAGATATTCTTGGTAAGAATAATATTCTTTTGACAAAGTTACAGACTTTATCGGGCTTCCCTGGTGGCTGAGAGGGTAAAGTGTCTGCCTACAATGCAGGAGACCCAGGTTCAATCCCTGGGTCAGGAAGATCCCCTGGAGAAGGCAATGGCACCCCATTCCAGTACTCCTGCCTGGAAAATCCCATGGATGGAGGAGCATGGTAGGCTACAGTCCGTGGGGTCACAAAGAGTCGGACACAACTGAGCGACTTCACTTTCCTTTCCTTTCACAGATTTTACCACACGATTGCCGTTGCAGGGGGTGTATGCTAGATAATGTTATAAATGCATTAAAAATGTTCTCTGATAAAATAATTAAGCCCAAAAACGAAAGGAAAGCGTAAATGGAAGGAAAAGAAAACAATTTAGACAGTCTGTGGCAATGATAGCTTGTATATGATAGCTGGTAAATAAAGAAATCCATACAGATAGTTATCACAAAGCTTTTTGAAGGAAAGATGCCATGTCAAATCAGGGATGAATGATATTAATTGTTCTCACACAACCCCCCTCTCCCTGCCTTTTACAGCCTCCCTCACCCAAACACACAAAATACTATTTTTATTTTGTTTTAACAAACTCTTATATAGTGGTTTGTGCCAGGGATTATTCTAAGCACTTGGCAAATAAATATTTACTTTCTAAACTCTGTTAGCTAGGTACTATTATTATCCTTGTTTGTTTGCTTTTTAAATATTTAATGAAACCAAGGTAGTGCTTTTCCAGGACCTCTGTAAGTAGTGAATGGCACTGCTAGTATTTGAAGCTGGTAATCTGGCCCTAGAATTAGTCCTATGAACGTCTATGCTCTTTCTGCTGCTTGCCTTGGAGTGATGAACAAAAGACGAAGAGTTCTCTACTCCTGGGTCCTATGACACCGTCAATGGTTATTTCCTTATACTATAAAAAAAAAAAAATATTAGCAGAGTTGTCTGTTTTACTGTCACTTTGTGGAAAATAATGTGCAGTCATTTATTCAAAAATATAAAAACAGAATATGAAGGTTTTTGTTGCTGTTGGCAGTTTTGGGAATAACTGTGATGAATGAAATTCTGTTTACTAAAGATGCAACTTCACGCTTCATTTAGAGAACTTCTTTACGAAGAATATGTTCGGCACTTAATAACACTCAATAAATATTGAGTCTAATTAAACAGTGAACAAGGATGCACTATATATTTATAGCATTTTCCAATTCATCATATTCTTTTTAATTTCACATTTGCTTGGGTATGGTGTAGAATTTAAAATATGTATCATAAATGTCTTAGGAAGCTTTGAATATTTTATATGTTTTTGAATGATCATTTAAATCATGCAACAGCTGATGGTACAGGGTAAAGCATGATCCATAATAATTATATTTTACAAACTCATTCTGTCCTAAAACTTCTCTAAGGACAAAATTATATCCTTAATTAAAGTCAGTGTTGTAGCCTTTCTCTTGCCAATGAGATAGAAACCACTGTATTTATTTCCTAACATGAGGGGGAAAGGAATATTTCCAGTTCTCATACACAGACATCCCTGTTGTTACTTCTCTGGATGGCCTCCTGAGAGATCTAATAATAGAAGTGTGAGTCTGTCCTTAGTCACCAGTGACTATTTCCTTAGCAAATTCATTAACCTCTCTCTTATCTCTCAATTTGTAACCCCAGTATCTCTCAATTTGTAACCCCAGTAAATTATCAGTTAAGTATTAGACTTCCCTGAAATATAGCTCTTTTTCAGTCATCTCTGTTTTCTATCAATATGACATTTAAACACCAGTATGTTAAACAGGTTATTTAGGTTTAAATTCATTCAAAAACCTAAGCCATCTGTGCTCTGATTTTATTACATCCTAGGGCAGATTTATCTATTGATAGTAACCACTGTTGAAGATAGGTTAAAGAATATAGTTCAAGCATATAGTCGTAATTCTTGAATATGTTAAAAAAATATTTTTTCATTTTTTATTGGGATATATACAACTGTCATTGAAACAAATCTCTCAGAGATGATATTCAAGTTTTTCAATGGTTTTTAGCTTCAGCAATAATAAATTTATATGCCTTGTTTTATTGCCAAGAGAAAATATGTTATCCGTTGTGACAGATAGAAAAAATTGTTATTAAAGCAGATGGTAAATCCTTGTATGTAGTGTTTTTGTTGTTGAACTACATGGTATTTTTTTGTTTGTTTATTGTTTTTTTGTAGGATTGCTGGTTTAAAATTGACTGTGTGCCTTGTCTCATAATTCTGTGCCTTTTCTATCATGGTGTTTACCTTTTCTGGAAGACTAACTTATTTATTATTATGTAGAACTTTATTTGATAATTATAAATTGTTTTAACTGTATGGACAGATATTTAGAAGAAAGTTTTAACTTCTTGAGACTTCCCTGGTGGCTCAGATGGTAAAGCATATGCCTACAATGCGGGAGACCCAGGTTCGATCCCTGGGTTGGGAAGATCCTCTGGAGAAGGAAATGGCAACCCACTCCAGTACTCTTGCCTGGAAAATCTCATGGACGGAGAAGGTTGTAGGCTACAGTCTATGGGGTCACAAAGAGTCGGACACAACTGAGCGACTTTACTTTCATTTTTAACTTCTTGAAGTTATTTTTTATATTTACTGATATTTTCTAAACCAAAAAATGATTATTCATGGAGTTATTTTCATGTCCACAATGTTTTACATTTTGGCAGATCATTCATCTCAGCTTTTAAAATAAGATAAAAATCTCATATTATTACTTAGGAACTTTCAAATATAACCCTTCTCAAAAAATAGGGGGAACATATATGTATTTCAAAATGTATATTTGAAATGAAAATGTAAAAAGACCAATATCATAAAATGGGATAGAGTTGCCCTCTTGGAGCCTAGAATAAAATTGAATAAAAGGGTCTAATTTGTATTACTGTCACCATCCTAATGGTTCAGAAGTACTGAATAGAAGTACCACTGATTAATTTTCCCCTTGCTTAAGGATTTGTTTTCTTTGGGGAATGGATTTTCTATTAAAAAATAATCTGAACCATCTTTTAATAAATCGAATCTGTTTGACATATAATATTGTATAAATTTAAGGTGTACAACATGTTACTTTGGTAACATTTATGTATTGTATCATGATGGCCATTGTAGCACCATTTATCATGTTATGTGATTGTGATACAGTTTTGTTGCCTGTATTTATTAAATGTGCATTAGATCACTGTGGCCTGTTTAAACACTATCCTTTGCAAGTTTGTACCCTTAAACCTCAGTTTTATCCCCTCAAACCCATCCCCTGGTAACCACCATTATTATCTGATTGTTTGAGTTTGACACTTTATATTTCACATATAAAGTTTATTTCATACAGTATTGATCTCTCTCTGTCTGACTTACCTCACTTATCAAACTGTGTTCAGGATCCTTGGATGTTGTCAGAAATGTCAGGCTATCCTTTTTCTTTACTGCTGAATAATAATTTATTGGTATATAAACCATACCATATTTATCCATTCATCTGTTGATGGGCATTTAGGTTGTTTCTGTATCTTGAATATTGTGAATAAAGCTGCAATAAGTGTGGGAATGTATATATTTCTTAAAAACACTGTTTTCATTTCCTTTGGGTATGTACTCAATAGTGGAGTTACTGGACTGTATGGTAGACCTACTTTTAACTTTTTGAGAAACCACCATATTGTTTTCCATACTATTGAGTCAATTTATATTCCCATCAATAGTGTATGAGGGTTCCTTTTTTTTTTTTTTTTATGGCATCCTTACCAGAACTGTTGTCCCTTGATTTTAGATGATGCCCATTTTGACAGGTGTGAGGGGATAATGCTTCATTGTAGTTTTGATCTGCATTTCTCTGCTGATGTGATTTGCATCTTTCCATGTGTCCGTTGTCCATTTTGATGTCCTCTTTGCTTCACAATTACCTCTTGGAGTTCTACTAGACTTTAGCTTGCTTCAGATAGTTGTAAGAGAATAATGAAAGTAATAAAGTCCACCTAACCTGCATGATGCAGTAGTATTTGGATTTTATAGTACATGTATATGTTATTGTGTCAGTGATATGCAGAAGATGACTGTACCATATTTTTTCCTTTTCATAAGTAGGTTTATCGAAACAGTAGCCCACACTTACAAATATTCTTTAACATTAAGGCAAAAGCAAATGCCTAATAACATACTTTTTACTGAAACCAAATGTTATCTGCATTAAATGGGGAAAGTGGACTAAATTCTTCAGTTGTGACGGTAGATGAACTTAACAGGAAATCAACAAGCTGAGCAGATAGTTGTATTTTCAAAGGCACTAAAGAAAATGAGTTTTTGATGGCTTTATTAGAGTTCAGCTTAAGCTCTTAAATGAGGAGAGCCAATGTCCTTGGCTCTGTGAACACACTGAGATCTCCATTAATATCCAGCCCTGCCCCAGAATGCTTTTAGTTGCTTCTTGATGTTCATTAATGAATTTTTTTCGTAGAAATAGAAGTGTTGCTTTTGTTTCCATAGTATATTGTGTACTCATACACTGAAAGTAGAAAAAAATTTGCTTGGAGTTTTCCACATAAGTGTTTTTTTTTTTTCCTTTGAAATATGGCACTATTCCTGTAAGAGCCTGACTATTGAGAAGGGTGACTGATGTGGAGTTTTGCCTGCTCTTTGTAATGCTTTCTCCTGGCCAGTGGCCATTTCAGGTAAGCAGATGCAGTCTACTAAATCATCTTTGCCGGAGAAGCAAGGCAGTGCTCTAATGCCTCGCCGGGAGTTGTAGAAACATCGTGCAGCCATCAGAATGGTCGCTGGTTTGGCAGGTGCCTTCTCTAAACACTTGTGAGTGTCTGCTAACCATTCGACTAACAGGTCCTCGCTCCCTATAATGCCCCCCCCCCTTTTTTTTTTAATCAAAAGAGAGGTTTGCCTTGTGTCTCATCATATACAAATAAAATAAAATAAAAATTAGAATTTCAGTGGTATTTTTGAATAAGTGGGTGACTGTGATATTTGTCATTCCAGTTATAAACAATGATTTCCTTTTCTAATACGAACTCCAAAAAGAATGCAGTGGGAAGGCCACAGCAGCAGAATGTTAGTCTGGTTTTTTAGGAGACATTAAAAGAAACTGTGTTTGTGGTTAGAGGAAGCTGTGTTTCTGATCATCTATCTGTTCAGAAGAGGGAGTGTGCATGTGGAGTGATGTACACCTTACCATGTGTGCAGAGTGACGTACACCTCAGTTTGACTGCTGTTGGTATGTGTATCTGCTTGGAAGAGGACACAACATATAGTAACAGGATTTTTTGTTTGCTCATTTGTAAATTTGTTAATAAGAAAATGGATGTGCAAGTAACTTCGTTATATTCAACTATCTTTTTTGTGCCCTTTAATTTTCAGAAAATCACGCACCTATGGTTTTAGAGTTTGTTAATGGCTGTCATGGGGCTTCCCAGGTGGCTCAGTGGTAAAGAAACTGGTAAAGGCAGCTTCTTTACCACGTGGGTTTGATCACTGAGTCAGGAAGATTCCCCTGGAGAAGGAAATGGCAACCCACGCCAGTATTCTTGCTTGGAACGTTCCATTGACAGAGGAGCCTGGTGGCCTACAGTCCTTGGGATTGCAAAGAGTCGGACACAACTTAGCAACTAAATAGCAACAACAAATGGCTGTCACGTTGACGTCTATGCCTGTACCAAAGTCAGAATTCCCTAATTACTTTTGTAAAGGGTAGGGGAAAAATACACTCTCCATATTCTTCAAAGTTTATAAAACATACTATTTGACTCATTACTTGGAAAAAAGATATCCTAGCCTTCTGAAAACAAAACCAGTATTTGTTGACTCTGAGCTTGGAAAGTCACATAGATACAGCCTTCAGTAGTCTCCTTATACCCGTTTTCAAGCCAATTGTTTATTTCGCAAATATTTACTAAGCGTTTATTGTGGGCAGACACTATATTAGTTCCAAGAAGGACAAGAAGAAAGTGCTATGTTAAGTTATAATAGAACCATAGTTTGACAAGATGATGACCAAATTTTGAATTTGATTTAGCTCTTATTTCTGTTTGAATTATAATGCAGATTTTCAGAATCAGAAAAGACATTTAAAATTATCTACTGCAACCCTTCATCCAGTGTTTGAATCTTTCGTATTATTCATTTGATCATTGCTGATATTTGACTGTTTTTGACTTTTAAAAAATGGCATTTTCATATAGTTCAACCTAGTGGAACTATTATTAAATACTGTAAGATGGGTTAGTGAAGACAACCCTATCAAACTGTCTATAAGGAGGAGAAATATAAAACCAGATACTGACCAAATAGTGGCTATTTGCATAAATAAAATGGCTCAAGTGCCTTCATCTAACCAGAATGAAGATTCTGGGTGCTGAATTAAGGGTTCATCTTGTGTGATCCATTATGTCATTGCAAACCTTCTTCACACTCTACAAGGCTCTTGAAACCCTCGAGGGGTATTCTGCATGGACGTGGATTTCAGTTGCTTTGTAACTTGAGTTTGTGGCCATTTACTCAGGGTTCCCCAGCTTCTTAGAGAACACCTTCCTAGTGTTGTAGTTAAAGATGTTCTTGGTCTCTCCAGTCCCTACCTTAGGAGCTGCATTTCCCTGGCTTTGGCAGCACAACACATGGCTGTGGGTTCATAAACATTTAAAGTTACATCGAAAATCAACATCTAGGGATCAGGATTTCACCTAGTATAGTTCAGTTCAGTTCAGTTGCTCAGTCGTGTCCGACTCTTTGCAACCCCATGAATCGCAGCACGCCAGGCCTCCCTCTCCATCACCAACTCCCAGAGTTCAACCACACCCATGTCCATCGAGTCCGTGATGCCATCCAGCCATCTCATCCACGGTCGTCCCCTTCTCCTCCTGCCCCCAATCCCTCCCAGTATCAGAGTCTTTTCCAGTGAGTCAGCTCTTCACATGAGGTGGCCAAAGTACCGGAGTTTCAGCTTCAGCATCATTTTCTCCAAAGAAATTCCAGGGCTGGTCTCCTTCAAGACCTAATTGGGTAAATGATGAAATGACTATTTTCTCTTATGATTGGCTTCAATTAGTTACTTGAACTCACACATTCCTGTTTCACTTACATACAAATGCTAGCCTTTGGCATCAGAAAGATGGATATGCTGTGGTGTGTGTCCTCAAGTTACTCTAAGCACACCTCAGTCCAAGTACTTTAAAAAGGTTTGGTGAGTGAAATATATTCTTTCATTCATCCATTCATCCAAGCATCACTTATTACGTACCTATTAAGCCAGGCACTGTGTTAGGCTCTAGTGATAAAGCTGAAAACAAGAACAGGCCCCTTCTCCATCTACATCATAATCTGATGGTGAAATGAGACATTAGACATCAGTACTAGTATGTTAGATGATGATGAAAGCTATAAAGAAAAAGAAACTAGTAGAGAGTTAAAAAAAAAATAGTACAAAGGAGAATGTAATCATCTCTGCATAGGAAATGAGGTAAACCACCCTAAGAATATAATTTTAAATCTGGGTTTTGAAGAGTAGATAAGAGTATGACAGGCAGACCAGGCAAGGAAGAAACTTCTAGATAGAGAAGCAGCAACAGACAGTAAGACTGGAAGACATAAAACGGGAGATTACAAGTAGGAATGCATATTTGTAAAAAAGATGTAGTATAGGAATAATATGGTGTATAATATCCTTTGAAGAGTGTTGAAATAACGTCATATTTGGATATGTGAGAAATTGTTTCCTTGAGAGTACTCAGATTTACTCAAGTATCAAAACTCCAGGTAGTAGTAAAAGTGCTCTTTGCAGAACTCAATAAATTATTGTTCTGATTCACCTTCAAATATCTGAAAATGTCATTATTGATCTGAATTTGGAACTGTTCCAGGCATCTTTAAGGTTAATTAAGAGTAATAGATTCTAACATTTTAAAATACATTCAAGAAGAAAAAACTCACTTTTGAGAAAATCGAATGCATGAACTTTCTCTGTCATTTTGGGAAAGATTGCTATTCTTTTTTTTCTTTAATCAGACTAATGACTTGGAAATTTTTTTTTAATTAATTGAGTTTTAGCTGCACTGGGTCATTTTTGCTGTGCTCGGGCTCTCTCTAGCTGCCACAAGGGGGCCACTCTCGCTGTAAGTGCCTAGGCCTCCCATCGCACTGGCTGCTCTTGCTGCAGAGTGCAGGCTCAGTCGTTGCGGTGTGCAGCCCCAGTTGCCTTAGGGCACATGGAATCTTCCCCGAACAGGGATCGAACCTGTGTTCCCCGCACTGGCAGCCAGATTCTTAATCACTGGACCATCAGAGAAACCCGCTGTTCTTTTTTATCATCAGAACCTGAGTGTTGTCCAGTAGCAGAGTTTGAGAACTACGGTGCTACAGCTATTCATTAGGTGGGCTGCCAGCCTGTGTGGGGAGCGTTAGGGAATCTAGCTGTCTCTTGTAGCAGGCAGCCTCTTCGGAAACTCCCTTGCAGTGGCTCTGATTTCCTTTCATTGAGCTGAAATCTCTCTCTGATAATTTAGGCTCACCGTTTAGACTCTAACTCTTGGAGATAATGATGGAAGTCGTGACCTATTTTAGAAATATTCTGAGGAATAGTAATTAAAAATAATCTCAGTATACTTTGCACTGTTTTAAGGTTGATTATAAAATGAGGCTGGGCTTCCCTGGTGGTTCAGTGATAAAGAATCTGCCTGTCAGTGCAGGAGACATGGGTTTGTTCCCTGGGTCAGAAAGATCCCCTGGAGAAGGAAATTGCAACCCATTCCAGTATTCTTGCCTGGGAGAATCCCATGGACAGAGGAGCCATGAAGGCTACAATCTATGGGATTGCAAAAGAGTCGGACATGACTTAACAACTAAAACAATAACAAAACATATGAGACTAACAATGATAAAGGTTAAAGCTCACCTGGGTGTGAAGAGGGTAGGAGGTGTTGGTGTTTTGTTTCAAAGAGGGCAAGGTGGGAGTCTGTGATCTCTTAAGTCTTCATAATCAAACTCTTAGTTTGTTCTTTCTGTATAACATTTTGTTTATGTCTTTTCTCCCTCTATAATTCTTATTTGAGTAGCCATAGGGTTTACAGGAATAGTTCTTCTGAAGTAGAAATACGAAACCCAAAGTAAAAGAGGAAAATGCAGTGTTAGAGTATTATGATCCTTGAAGTAAAATGAAACCCGATAACCAAAATCAAATTATGATGGAATTAAAGGAGACTTTATGCATCATTGAAACTTGGAGAGGAAAAAGGGGAGAGGAAATAGGGTGCCAAATATATATACATTCATATTTATCACACATATATGTACATACATGCAGATATATCTGTGTGAAAACATATTGATCGTATATGAGAGATATATTTACATTTAATACATATATATATACAAACACATAAATAGAGATAAAATAAATGTATTTCCATCAGCTGTTTGTGAAAGGGAAGATAACGGATTGAAACTGTGCTCTTCTCCTGTCTGTCCTGTTCCACTGTCTGAAGTGGCAGGTGGAATCCGCTCAGTAATTCAAAGAGTGAATTTTTTAATTGATCAGTCCTGACATGCTAACCTCAGTAACCAAGCAGCTGCAGAATGTGTTAGGTCATCATACNATCATTTTCTCCAAAGAAATTCCAGGGCTGGTCTCCTTCAAGACCTAATTGGGTAAATGATGAAATGACTATTTTCTCTTATGATTGGCTTCAATTAGTTACTTGAACTCACACATTCCTGTTTCACTTACATACAAATGCTAGCCTTTGGCATCAGAAAGATGGATATGCTGTGGTGTGTGTCCTCAAGTTACTCTAAGCACACCTCAGTCCAAGTACTTTAAAAAGGTTTGGTGAGTGAAATATATTCTTTCATTCATCCATTCATCCAAGCATCACTTATTACGTACCTATTAAGCCAGGCACTGTGTTAGGCTCTAGTGATAAAGCTGAAAACAAGAACAGGCCCCTTCTCCATCTACATCATAATCTGATGGTGAAATGAGACATTAGACATCAGTACTAGTATGTTAGATGATGATGAAAGCTATAAAGAAAAAGAAACTAGTAGAGAGTTAAAAAAAAAATAGTACAAAGGAGAATGTAATCATCTCTGCATAGGAAATGAGGTAAACCACCCTAAGAATATAATTTTAAATCTGGGTTTTGAAGAGTAGATAAGAGTATGACAGGCAGACCAGGCAAGGAAGAAACTTCTAGATAGAGAAGCAGCAACAGACAGTAAGACTGGAAGACATAAAACGGGAGATTACAAGTAGGAATGCATATTTGTAAAAAAGATGTAGTATAGGAATAATATGGTGTATAATATCCTTTGAAGAGTGTTGAAATAACGTCATATTTGGATATGTGAGAAATTGTTTCCTTGAGAGTACTCAGATTTACTCAAGTATCAAAACTCCAGGTAGTAGTAAAAGTGCTCTTTGCAGAACTCAATAAATTATTGTTCTGATTCACCTTCAAATATCTGAAAATGTCATTATTGATCTGAATTTGGAACTGTTCCAGGCATCTTTAAGGTTAATTAAGAGTAATAGATTCTAACATTTTAAAATACATTCAAGAAGAAAAAACTCACTTTTGAGAAAATCGAATGCATGAACTTTCTCTGTCATTTTGGGAAAGATTGCTATTCTTTTTTTTCTTTAATCAGACTAATGACTTGGAAATTTTTTTTTAATTAATTGAGTTTTAGCTGCACTGGGTCATTTTTGCTGTGCTCGGGCTCTCTCTAGCTGCCACAAGGGGGCCACTCTCGCTGTAAGTGCCTAGGCCTCCCATCGCACTGGCTGCTCTTGCTGCAGAGTGCAGGCTCAGTCGTTGCGGTGTGCAGCCCCAGTTGCCTTAGGGCACATGGAATCTTCCCCGAACAGGGATCGAACCTGTGTTCCCCGCACTGGCAGCCAGATTCTTAATCACTGGACCATCAGAGAAACCCGCTGTTCTTTTTTATCATCAGAACCTGAGTGTTGTCCAGTAGCAGAGTTTGAGAACTACGGTGCTACAGCTATTCATTAGGTGGGCTGCCAGCCTGTGTGGGGAGCGTTAGGGAATCTAGCTGTCTCTTGTAGCAGGCAGCCTCTTCGGAAACTCCCTTGCAGTGGCTCTGATTTCCTTTCATTGAGCTGAAATCTCTCTCTGATAATTTAGGCTCACCGTTTAGACTCTAACTCTTGGAGATAATGATGGAAGTCGTGACCTATTTTAGAAATATTCTGAGGAATAGTAATTAAAAATAATCTCAGTATACTTTGCACTGTTTTAAGGTTGATTATAAAATGAGGCTGGGCTTCCCTGGTGGTTCAGTGATAAAGAATCTGCCTGTCAGTGCAGGAGACATGGGTTTGTTCCCTGGGTCAGAAAGATCCCCTGGAGAAGGAAATTGCAACCCATTCCAGTATTCTTGCCTGGGAGAATCCCATGGACAGAGGAGCCATGAAGGCTACAATCTATGGGATTGCAAAAGAGTCGGACATGACTTAACAACTAAAACAATAACAAAACATATGAGACTAACAATGATAAAGGTTAAAGCTCACCTGGGTGTGAAGAGGGTAGGAGGTGTTGGTGTTTTGTTTCAAAGAGGGCAAGGTGGGAGTCTGTGATCTCTTAAGTCTTCATAATCAAACTCTTAGTTTGTTCTTTCTGTATAACATTTTGTTTATGTCTTTTCTCCCTCTATAATTCTTATTTGAGTAGCCATAGGGTTTACAGGAATAGTTCTTCTGAAGTAGAAATACGAAACCCAAAGTAAAAGAGGAAAATGCAGTGTTAGAGTATTATGATCCTTGAAGTAAAATGAAACCCGATAACCAAAATCAAATTATGATGGAATTAAAGGAGACTTTATGCATCATTGAAACTTGGAGAGGAAAAAGGGGAGAGGAAATAGGGTGCCAAATATATATACATTCATATTTATCACACATATATGTACATACATGCAGATATATCTGTGTGAAAACATATTGATCGTATATGAGAGATATATTTACATTTAATACATATATATATACAAACACATAAATAGAGATAAAATAAATGTATTTCCATCAGCTGTTTGTGAAAGGGAAGATAACGGATTGAAACTGTGCTCTTCTCCTGTCTGTCCTGTTCCACTGTCTGAAGTGGCAGGTGGAATCCGCTCAGTAATTCAAAGAGTGAATTTTTTAATTGATCAGTCCTGACATGCTAACCTCAGTAACCAAGCAGCTGCAGAATGTGTTAGGTCATCATACCAATAATGAAGATTACATCATTGACCTGCCTCCTTTTTTTGGAATGTAGAGAAAAACAAACCCTAGAAATATGTCAGATTTTCAAACAAACCAAAATAATGACTGAGCATACTGATACTATCTGTAGTTTCATCACAACCTATTGACTAATCAGTTAGGAACCATTCTGCTTATAAAATTAATTTTTAATTATAGTTTATTTTAAAGTGAAGTTCTAGCTTAAGACCTGAATGAAAAGTTTCAGAGGAATTAAGTTTTTCTTTTTCTAAATTTAAAATATTACTGTTGTGAGAAAGTGATGCACTGAGTGACTTTAAGATAGCAATATATGTGTTAGCAGACTTCTGTATATACATCAGCTGTGAGATATTTCCCTGGGCTTTGTATTTTGAAAAGTTTATATTTTAATTCAGCAGTAACACTCAAAATAAGAATCTCTGAAATTCGTTTTATATTTGTGTTCCTAAACCAGGACAGATTTTGAAATAGATTGCTTAAAAAAATAAAAGAATCGCTTCTTAAAACTCACAGATGTACACATCCGCCCATGGGACAGAAGAAGTGAATTAAATACCTCGTTTGGTAAATCACATTGCTTCTCCTGAACTAGATTGCCTGCACCCAGTGCTGTGAAAGAGACACGCTGTGAGCAGGAAGGATAGCTATTGTTCAGTGCTCTCTAGCAAAAGAACTGGGGGGAGGGGGGGTTGGGGGGTGAGTTTGACTGGCGTTGGCTCTGGCTTTTCTGCATTCCAATCCGTCTGAGGCATTGAGCGGGAGCAAAAAAACAGAGAGAGAGAGAGAGAGAGAGAGAGAGAGAGAGAGCAGGAGCGTGAACAAGCACAGCTAGTGCGGTATAGAAAGTGTTTTGAGTTTCTGACTGGCATGCCGGAAAGATCATGTTAGCAACACCCAGAAACTTCACGGAATGCAGACCCCAGGTAAGAGTTCCTAGAATCCATCTGAGACAGAAGTTAAAAGTTTGTATATATTTAAAGGGTATCTGTGCTTTTTCAAAATTCACAAATGAAATGACTATTTACTTTTGTACTTATCGGCTTAAAAAAAAAATGGGTTGGTTTTCATTAACTGTGAGTTCACATGAGTACTCTGTGGAGACTGTCAACATCCAGTACAAAATCCAGATCAAAAATAGCCTTCTGAGATGATCGTAGCAAGTACTGACACTGCAGCATTTACTCGTTCTTTCAATCATTTGAAGTGGATGTTTATTCTAGTTTTTCCCTAGATTCTTTATGAAATACTAAGATACCTAGGAATGGATAGAGCCCATTTCTCTCAGAGAGACCAAATATATCAACCATTAATAATAATGTAACAGCCTTGCCTGAATCTCAGTAGCATGTAGTAAATCTGTTTCATTTGGCAAGTTCAACAGGTTGGATCCATAGACAGCAGTAAGAGTTCAAATGAGAACTTTGCTTGTTTTTTTTTTTTTTTTTTTGCCCAAGGTAGACTTTTAATATCCTTTGCCAATAGATGACGTCAGAAACTTTAACTAATTAGCTCATTGAAAGTTAAATCTTGAAAGAAACTTGAGAAATCATCTGCTGCAGTCCACACTCTTCCTTTTCAATGAGAACATTGAGGTGTAAGGGATTTGATGCTTGCTCAAGATCACAGCATTAGAACAGAATTGAAATGAAAATACAGATCTCCTGACTTGCGGTTTACTGGGTTTTTTTTTCATGGTTCCCGATATATTTAGGCTTTATACTTTGTCCATATGTGTCTGCTGACTCAGGTACCATGAGTTATTGGCTAAAGACCAAATACATCATAAATCTAGATTGAAATATTATGGGGAGGAGATGTTGGCAGATGAATGTCATCAATATTGATATCATATTCATTCAAAACCAAAAATATATAACAAAGTATTGGTATTTATCAGAATAAAAAGCAGCTTTCAGTTAAGGAAAATGACTGCCGTTTGTATGTTGCTTTTATATAAACAACTACATAGCTGTAGCATATTCTAAATGCCTATATACGAAATTAAGATTCAAGTTGAATCATTTTAATCTCTTTTAAAGACTTTGGGACTTAGTCATTTTCTGTATAATTGAAGTTAGTAAAACTTTTTTTGGGTAGCATTATCCCATATTCAGTGCCTTCTCTATGTTTATATTTTTTTAATGTAAGGTAACGTTTTAAAATTATCCAACTGTTTGAACCAATCGCTTCCTTATCTAAGATCCAGCTCAGTTTCTCTCCATTTGTAAGGGTCCTCTGTTACTTCACCTCATGAATTATGTGCTTGAGGGTAACTTAAGTGGAGGATCTTGAGAGTCACAACAGACAGTGAACATCTGTCTTCATACATTTTCATTTAGTCTCTGAAAAGGTTGCTGCCCTTTCCATTTTTCTGGAGACCATTGTGGAGTTGAGAGAGACCACTCTATTCTAGTGAGCTAAACAGTGAAGATAGCCACTGTCAAAGGGATCTGTCATGGCTCTTTACAATCCCTGGGAACAAGTTAGCTTGATTTGGCTCCAAGCACAGTGAAGGGATGTAGTGCTTTTGTGTTAAAGCTTGACCTGCTATTCCAGTTTTTGACTAAGTCTGTGTAAATGGGGTTGTGATTTACAAGTCTGTGAGTGATGAGCAGTAAGTTGTAAGGAACAGTTTCGTTACTGCTCTCGGCTATCGGAAATCAAATTACAAAGTGACATTCTCCACCCAGTGGGAAACAAGAGACTGTTTGTCGTACTGCCGAATCCATTATTAAAACACACTGTTTATGAGAGAAATGATGGCTGTGAGAATGAGGACATAATGCTCTTGTCCAATTTAACAGTGTTCACGTTGTGTTACACAGGGCTTAGAGTTTTCTCTCATCTTTTATCCTGCTGGAGTATGTGAAAGGACTGCCATGATACATGTGTGTATATTATGTTATGTGTATATATGATAGATGAGTGGATGAATGGATGGATAGCTAGATAGACAAAAATGGACTTTGGGCCTTAGTGTATTTCCCCATGTTAGAAACAATCAGGTCATTAATCTATTGCTGGTATTTTACTGACCTAAGTTGAAAAAAACTATTAACCAATCTAATAATTATGAAATTTGCTACTGTGTATTGGAAAAAGAAAAATATTAAAAGGAAACACATGACTCCTTTTTCTCTCCTGAATACAAATGTCAGATTATGCCGGTTTATGTTTCGAAAGGCACTTGTACTAATAAGGTGCCCATTATATGACTAAAGGCACATTGTAAATGGAAAGGGAGTGGGTAGGATGAAATGAATGGTATGAGGAAAGAAATTCTCTTATGTATGTGAAACAGTTTTCTTTTGACCTTTTTTTTTTTTTTTTGAAGACAGGCCCATTTTCACTGCTCATGATTTTTTTTTTCCTTGATACTAGTTTTTCTAAATTTTTTTCATGAAATACATATCCATATAGTTTATATATTAAATTTGCAAAGAAGGGAAAGAGCTGTGTAATGTAGCCGTGACATTTTTCTGATAAAAGTTTGGCTATAGTTGATCAAAACTTTGGTCTCATTTAGACGATTTATTAATATGTCTTCCCCGCTGCAATTTCTTTCTACTTTTGGGGTATAATTCTGGGTTTTGTATCCTCATTAAAGTTGTAAGAATGAAATCTCTATAAACAAAAGTAAAGATGAAGGACAGTCCAAGGGGCACAAGCTTGAGGCTGGATGTGTAAAACACTGAATTATAAAATTAAGTCTTTACTCATAAAGGTAACCTGATTAGCCACTCAAAACTCTGGAAATCCTTCTGTGTAGACACATGGTGTGTTTCCCCTTCTGCTCCAGTCTTGACCTTCAGCGGCTTCTAAAGAGGGAGTCACACTGGTTTTGTTCTTTCTGTTCTTTCACGCCCTCTAGTGGTTGTTTGTGGTGGTTCTTGTTTTCAGTTCCCTGTGTATCAGTTTTGGGGAGGAAGCCGGTGGCTGTGTGGTGAAATAAGGTTCACAAGCTTCTTACACTTAGTTGCATAAACTTTCTAAAATATCTAATTCTGTAGTGCGGAGAGAGAATAACTGATAGTGTCCTGTTGTTTCCTAGTAAACAGTGAGTCAAGAAAATGAGTCATGACTCAGCAATGTGAATCCTCATACAGCTGTCTTTTGTTTTCCTTTCTTTTTTTCTTTCTGGGTATGTGTGTGTGCGCGCCCTAATCAGAATTCAGTCTATCAAAGCTCCACATGTAATTATGGGTATGATGTCAGCTTGTGTTTGGAAGCCTAAAGCGTTGCCACTGAGAATATGTTCTTTGTGCATACTTGACAAATAGGAGAGACTTACTGAATCATCATTGAAATTCAGATGAAGGTCTTTATCTTCTCTGGTACCTTGCTCACTCTTATCTTCTCTGGTACTTCGCTCACCCCTACTCAGACCTTACCATTCTGCTGAATGAAGAGTTCTCTGAGCTTAAACATGTGAAGAGGCAGCCAGTGAGGCGTTCTTATCAAGAATGAGACTATAAAAACCCACATTTCTGTCATTCTTAGGTTTGAAGTATTTTATAAATAAGTGAATTGCTGAAATAGTAAGTTGTGAAGTTAGTGTAGGTTAATACAGTTCCCTTCTTTGAAGAAGAAAAATGACCTGTTCTGCATGCTCTCTTTTGTTAGACTTTCAAAAGTAAGCAAGCAGGTTTAGGTGCCAGGATCAAGCCAGTGTCATTCAGGATCAGGTGACACCTAGCATAGTCAACCTGTTGGACAAGTTGCTTGCTCTGCTGTATTGCATTTAATTCCACAGACTACGGAGTACCTTTGAAAACCTTAGCAGCATGCTACTGTTGTATTGTTAACTATTCATACTTACTACCCTTAGTTAATATGAAGACTAAAAAAATGGATATTCTCTTTTTAATTCTCTGGTTTGTAACTTTCTAGCTAGATTATATTTCAAATAGATCGTGTGTAGTTGATTTGATTTCTGGTCTCTCCAGTGAGAAAGGAGAAGATAAGATGTTTGGGTCCCTACTACAAGAATTCCCTTTTCTAGGAACACCTAGACTATAAAGTGAGTGAAAGTCGCTCAGTCGTGTCCGACTCTTTGCGACCCCATGGACTATACAGTTCATGGAATTCTCTAGGTCAGAATACTGGAGTGGTTAGCCTTCTCCTTCTCCAAGACTATAAAGTGTCAGGTAAATGAAATAATTTATTTCATTTTTTTTTTTAAAGGAGTGATGTGTCAAAGGGAGTGCAGAAAGAACCACTTGAAAGAATTGGGTTTGCTCAGTCAAAGGACAGGACAAGATGTGATATGTCTATGAACAAGGAGGGATAATCATCTTTTGTATACCAAGAGCTCATTATGATGAGCTCATTTCTAAGACTTTGTTTAGTATCGTTATATTTCTTAGCATTTTCTCAAAGTGTGGGAGACAAATCACTCAAAGAAAAGAGTAGTACATTATTGAATTACTGTCTGCATATGGTAAAGGAATTGTATCACAGTAATACAGTGGGGTAATCACAGTAATACATGAGTTGGGATAAACTCTGGGAGTTGGTGATAGACAGGGAGGCCTAGCGTGCTGCGGTTCATGGGGTCGCAAAGAGTCGGACACGACAGCGACTGAACTGAATTGAACTGAAATGAATACAGTTAGCTTACATACATCTTGATATTTTTCTTGAAGCATTTTGGCCTCCACTTGAAACTCAGTGAAACATCACAGTAGTTTCCTGAAACAATATCACTCTATTTTATGAATACTATTATTTTACTTGCAAATATTTACACAGTGACAATTGCTAAAATTGTGAAATATATTTTAGTAATTTTGGTTTTCTTCATTTCCTTTTCTTACAAGTACAGTATAAACACTTAGTATTTGATGATCAGCTTTTTAAGATAAATTTTCCAAAGAATTAGCTTTTTTCCCCCAGTTGGAGCCAGTGTTGACCATTTTTATTAACAAAACCAAAAACATGGTGTATGGAAGAATGCCTAGGAGATACTGCTGTCATTACAAAGAATGAAAACAAGTCTCTTTTGGAAACATTTTTTATTAACAAAACCAAAATGTACTATTCAAAGCAAATTTACTGTAGTATAAAAGGCAGAAGTCTTTTTAGAAAGTTTAGAAGTTGCATTTGTTTTGTTTGTAAATGGAAGGATATTTAAAACCAGACGGCAGACTTTCCTCTGTTCTTTTTAGAAGAAAAATCCAACAATTTATTTACCAGTTTTTCTCAGAAGCATGTCTTCTGAGAAACTGTAAAATACGAACAAACTGCAAAATGTATTTGACAATGAAATTTTAATTAGCTAGAAATAGTGAACTTCAAGGATGTGACTATTTTATTGCTGTAAAGTACTGTGATTTATGACAGCTTCCCAGTAGGTTTCTTCCAGTGTCAGAAATTATAAGACCATTTTCATTTTGCTTAGTTCTTGAATTAAATATTTAAAGATAGACTTTTTCTTTCTCTTTTCCCCTGTCAAGCCCATGTTACAGGAGAGTAGAAACTAGTTTTTTTTTTTTTTTTTAAGGCTCTTCAGGTTTAATCCAGATATTGCTTGTTACATTTTTCTCTGACAGTCTAAAAAGAGATTATTTTTAAATTTTAATATCCAAACATAATACATAACAAACTCCTCCTGCACACTTGTGAAAAAAAGGCAAGGTTTCAATGCCCATTTTAAAAAAGAGCTCATCCAAATGGCTATTCAATATATGAAAAGTTTCATTATTCATCAGGAAAATGCAAATTTAAACCAAAATTACATCAGGATATCTAAAATGAAAAAAAGAAATACCAAATGTTGACAAGGATCTAGAACAAAAGGAGTTGTTCTAGATTCTAAAACAAGAACCTAAAGAATTGTTTTGGGTTCTAGACAAGAACCTAAAACAAAATGAAGAACACACTGCTGATGAGAGTATTGATTTTTATAACTACTTTGAAGAAAAACTAAGATCATGGAATCTGGTCCCATCACTTCATGGCAAATAGATGGAGAAGCAATGGNAATTGTTTTGGGTTCTAGACAAGAACCTAAAACAAAATGAAGAACACACTGCTGATGAGAGTATTGATTTTTATAACTACTTTGAAGAAAAACTAAGATCATGGAATCTGGTCCCATCACTTCATGGCAAATAGATGGAGAAGCAATGGAAACAGTAACAGACTTTATTTTGAGGGGCTCCAGAATCATTGCAGATGGTGACTGCAGCCTTTAAATGAAAAAACCCTTGCTCCTTGGAAGAACAGCTATGGCCAACCTAGACAGCATATTAAAAAGCAGAGACATTACTTTGTCAACAAAGGTCCATCTAGTCAAGGCTATGGTTCTTCCAATAGTCATGTATGGATATGAGAGTTAGACTATAAAGAAAGTTGAGGGCCAAAGAATAGATGCTTTTGAACTGTGGTGTTGGACNTTTTTTTTCCCTCTTCTCTTTTTCTTTTTTCTTTTGTTTTTTTTTTTTTTTTTTTTTTTTTTTTTTTTTTGATAAAGCAGGGAAAGTACTGCTTTCTAGACTAGCACTGACATTTTGGAAGATAATCTTGAATCCTTTTTGCCCTACCTAATCCACTCCACTGTTTTTGCCTAGAAGATCCCATGGACAGAGGAGGCTGGCAGGCTACAGTTCATGGGGTTGCAAAAAGTTGGAGAGACTGAACAACTGAGCATAAAGACTGAGATCATCAGGTAGCAGAGAGAGGCCATCTCCCAATAACCCTGAGGAGGCACCTGGCTTCAGTTGTATTGCAATTTCTTTGAAATATAGAGATACTCAATCCACTTTGACTTTATTTTAAATGTGTGTGTTAGAGGTTACAATAGGAATATCTTACTCTATGTTCGTTTTCCAAGAGAGGGAGGGGAAGAACCATGACAGTCTGTGTACAAACTTAAGTAGAGGAGTAGATTATTCAGGCAATGAAAACCTAAAGTGCCTTCAAATAATAACTATCCTCTTACCCTTCTTTGGGTTGTCCTTTTTTTTTTTTTTTTTTTTTTGTAGTCTTCATTAGGGATCAGCTTAGTTTAAATGAGAAAGGCATTAAAGATATCTAGTCTCCTTAAATCTGAGTAATAAAGGTGGACCTTCAGAGAAGTATATAGACCATGAGCTGCTTAGGAACAGTTTTCTTTTGTTTTGTTTCCTGATTCATCTTTAGATGCCACAATTTTATGTGTTCCATTTTTGTATGAATGACCTCCCAGGTAGATAATAGTAAAGAAGTTCTGCCTTTTAAGATCAAATGGAGCAATTTTTGCATATCTCTTGAACTGTTTTGTTCCAGTTCATTCTTATACTAAAGCCCAATTTGTAACATTCAAATATTAACCAAAAGAAATAAAGAGTTGATTGCAGTGTTTGTTTTCTGAGCATGTCTTTGTATGGCATTTTAACAATCCAAGTGAAAATAAATCTGTTGAAATTTTTTGATGGTTATTGTTTTTAGTACCAAAAAATATGTGAAACCACTTGATTTTTTTGAGTTGTAATAATATATACACTCAATTATCATAATCATTATGTATCCATAATCATTAGTACCCATTAATTTTTATTAAGTACCACATGTCCAAAGTAAGGTTTTCTCTTAAGTCAACCAAATATTTTTCTTTTTCTCCAAGCATGTTACATTCCCTAACTTGAAAAAATTACTTAATATGATGGATAAAAATTGACATGGTTTCCATTGTAACAGTAGCAGTAGCAAATCTGTCAACCACAGCATCAAACAGCCTCATTAAAATACCTGTAGGGTCAAATACCCGTGTCACATATCCTGATCAGGCCTGGAAAAATATTTTCATTTATTCATTCATTTAACAAATATTGAGTACTTACCCTGTGCCAAGTGTGCGAATGCACTAACTTTTCCTTTGTTAAAAGATACATGTGAAAAACAAACAGGTTATCAGAAAGGTAGAAAGCAATAAAACAAATGTCTATACTCTATGTATCCAAGTTGATCTTTTCATTCCTTCACTTTAGAAACTATGGTATCTGGCTTCCCGATTTTGTTGGGATCTTTGGATTACTACACAATTTGTTTACCCTTCTTGTGCTATCTCAGATCACTGAACAGTATAAACAATTTTGCTTTCCACTTAATAACTGTTCACCTTTCAAACCTTGCCCAAAATATCTAAAAATTTTATAGGGAAAAACTCTAATATTGAATGTAGTTAGGAGGGTAAACTCTCGAATAGGAATATCTAACTCCTGGCACCTCCCACCTCCAACCCTTTATTGACTGTGTGACTTTGTCAGTTCTCTCAACCTTTGTGGTGGTCACTAAGTCGTATCTGACTCTTCGTGGCCCCATGGACTACAGCACACCAGGCTTCATCCTTCACTGTCTTCTGGAGTTTGCTCAAATCCATGTCCATTGTGTCAGTGATGCTGTCTAACCATCTCATCCTCTGCTGCCCCCTTCTCCTTTTGCCTTCAATCTTTCCTAGCATTAGTCAAAGTGTAGTGAAAGTCTCAAAGTTGACCCCATGGACTGTAGCCCACCAGGTTCCTCTGTCCATGGAGTTCTCCAGGCAAGAATACTGGAGCGAGTTGCCATTTCCTTCTCAGGGGATCTTCCCAACCCAGTGATCAAACCTGCATCCCAGCATCTTTTCCAATGATTTGGCTTTTCGCATCAGGTGGCCGAAGTATTGGAGCTTCAGCTTTTCAGCATCAGTCCTTCCAATGAATATACAGGGTTGATTTCCTTTAGGATTGACTGGTTTGATCTTCTTGCTTGCTCTCAACCTTAGTTTTCTCTAAACCTTAGTTTCCCCAGATATAAAATGGGGGAAATAATACTACCACACAGGTTGTTATGAGGAATAAATGAGATTAAAACTCTGTTGACTGAAAAAAATGCACAATATGACAATTGTGAGTTAACTTTTATTTGGAGGCCAAATGAGGACTATAGCATGTCAGTTAGCTCTGAGTAGAGTCACTGTGCTGAAGAGGTTGTGTGGGGGCGGTGGGGGAGGGGCAGAGTAAGTATATATGTTAAGAATTATAGTATTTTTTTAGATATGAAAAAATTGGGGCTTATAAAATCATCTCCTAAAAATAACTATCTGAAGGCCTGTTCCACATGTTTTACCCCCAGCATAGAGTGCTTCATTCCTGATCTCCACCCTGAACTCCTTTCAGGGTGTGTTGAAGGTCAGCAGCTTGAAGTGACTAGTGATTTAAGTCTTGTAGAAGCAGATGGCAAATGCCAGTTTTCAGTCAGCATATGCAAAGCTCTTCATGTACTACCTTCAGTACCTTTTAAGCACACAATATATTTGATCTTTTATTGTTCATGATACAAATGTTTTAACTATTGCTGGTTCTAGAGATGGTACAGAAGATATATTCACTTTACTTGCGTAGTATCGATATGCAAGCCTATATGTATAGGCTTATCCCATCCATCTCCCGCTCACTCAGTAAATATTGAGGGTTTATTAGCTTGATATTGTGTTAAGTACTAAATAATAGACTCCAGGAATTGCTTTGAGTACAATTAATTGTAAAGTTTAACTTTTTATTTTAAAGAAAATTAATTTAAGAATAATTATATGTTAGCTGCTTTCTGGATCTTTTTGAGAAAGAATTTTCTGTTCATTAACTACAGTTGTCACTTTATTTACATTTTTTCCTTAGAAGAATAGCATTAGTGTTTAAGGAATCTCATTATCTTAATTCTATATAGTCATCAACTTCCTCAAACAAAATCTGCTGTTAGTCTTGGACACATTACTTTTAAGCTTCTGTTTTATAATAATGTTACTACCTTTATTTAAAAAGCTGCTTTACATTTTGACACTAGTTTTCACTGGAGGATATTACCTGTTTTAAATAATCATACAATAGGAATGCCTCTTATAATGTTAACATCCATATTTCTCTGTGGCTTCACATTTCAAAAGTGCTGCTTCCTAAATCCAAATGAATGAAAATGCAGCTTAGCTTCATTATTTCTTTGGCTTTAATCATAACATAATGTGAAAACAATGCTTGAGTGCATTCATCGATATATAACTTATAATATGTAAGTGATTTGAGGAACATATATACATATATATGTGTATATGTGGTACTATTTAAATGTGTTGAACTGAAGATTTTGTAAAATTCAGCTCTATTCCTCTTAAGGTAAAACATCTCATCAAAATAAAAGGAAAGTTACAGTTTGACATTCACATTAGAGGCAAAAGGTTGTACGTATCCAAAAGAATATCAGGATGGAAATGCAGTCACTTTACTTATCCATTAGCTACCTTTTTTGAAAATTAGTTATTTCTAATTCTAGTCCTTTGTCACAACAGTGTGTTGAATGTTAATAAGTTCAGTAGCACTCCTTTGAAAATACAACAGATATTGTTTTAATATGATGTAGACTCTTTCTTTGAATTAATTATATTTGCAGTCAGTACTTATGATTTCTCAGTCACCATTTCTTAAAGTCAGTTTATTTCTCAAATAAAAGACTTTGTATGATACCAAAATGTAATATAGAAGATTTTGCACATAGAGGCAAATTTAATTTTATCCTTAAAATATCAACCAATATCAGTTTTAAATTTTCTGATTTTGATAGTTGTTCTGGATTATATAAAAGAATGTCCTTTGTTTTAGAAAATATACCCTGAAGCCATTGGCAGTAAAGGGCATAATGCTTCCAAGTACCCAAACAGTTTAGAAAAATGTCTATATAAAATAACAGTGTACGCAGAAAGAATGATTAAGCCAAGGTAACAAAATGTAAACAGTTGGTGAATCTAAAAAAGGTATATAAGGGTAGGTAGGTGTACTCCACTTGCACCTTTTTTGAAAGTTTTAAACTATATCACAAAGTAAAACTACCTCCCCAAAAGACTACCAACTTTGCCAACTTTAATTATCCATTTATAAAAAGATCTATTTTCATATATCAGTTGCCTTTGCTCATCCTCTTTTCCTGTGTGTAAGAACAGTAGAGTAGTGGGAAAGAGGCTGATTCACTAGTTTTTGTTTCTTCAGAAAGGATGGAAATCCTAGAAGAATTAGGAGGAGAACATGGTACCTGTAAAATTAGAAAATGATTCTCTTCTGCTGTACAGTTTTGGAACTTCTGGTGTAGTAAGAGCAGATTGTATGAGGTGTCTTACTTGGATATCTTTTAAAATATTTATTTGTTTATTTTTGGCTGTACTGGCTCTTTTTTGTTGAATGTGCTCTAGTTGTGAAGAGCAGAGGCTACACTCTAGTTTCGGGCTCAGTTGCTCTGAGGCCTGTGGGATCTTCTCAGAACAGGGACTGAACCTGTGCAGGGACCCCCTGCACTGGCAGGAGGATTCTTAACCGCTGGACCACGAGGCAAGTCCTGGATATCCTTTTAAGGTGTAAAGGTTCCCAGACATGAACTTGTAGGCGAACGTTCATGACAGCATTATTTAAATTTTTAAAAATGGAAAGAACCCAAATGGTTGTCAGCAGAATACTATCCAGCCACTAAAAACAATTAGGTAGTGACCCATGCTGCAGCATGAGCACAAGTAAATGAAAATCGGGCACAAAAGCCACATTACGAATTCATTTATATGAAATGTCCACAATAGGAAAGTTCACAAAAATGAAACATAGATTAGTTAGTTGCCTTAGGGGCTGAGAGGTTAGAAAGAATGGAAGTGAAAGTTGCTCAGTTGTCTCTGATTCTTTGTGACCCCATGGACTGTCCACTGAATTGTGCAGGCCAGAATACTGGAGTAGGTAGCCTTTCCCTTCTCCAGGGGATCTTCCCAACCTAGGGATCGAATCCAGTCTCCCACATTACAGGTGGATTCTTTACCATGTGAGCCACAAGGGAAGCCCAAGAATATTGGAGTGGGTAGCCTATCCCTTTTCCCGGGGATCTTCACAACCCAGGGATCACACCTGGATCTCCCACATTGCCAGTGGATTCTTTACCAGCTGAGCTATCAGGAAAGCCCAGAAAGAATGGAGAATAACTGCCTATGGACACAAGATTTTATTTTGAGATGAGGAAATGTTCTGGAATTAAGTTGTAGTGATGGTTATATAACTTTGTGAAGATATTTAAAACCACTTTTAAAAGATGGATTTTATGGTATGTGACTTTTATTTCAATAAAGCTTTTATGTAAACAAAAGTAAGGCCTAATGAACTACTCCTGCCTCAAAGTCTTTCCATCTAAATAAGAGCAAGAGCCAAAGACCCTATAACTTTGTATGATCTGGCTTCCTGTTATTTCACAGACCTTGTCTTCTTTTATGAAGATGAGGGTATTCCAATCTACCTGCACTGGCCTCCTGACTATTGTTACTTCTAGGCCTTTTTATTGGTTTTTCCCTCTTCCTGGAAACCTAGCAACCTTTACTCAATACTCGGTCTCTCAGAGGTGCCCTCCTTGCCTACCTCTAAAATTTAGACCTCTCAAATATTACCTATTGCTGTTCTTTGCTTTACTATTCTCCTTGGCTCTATTCACCATCTCACACAATATATATTTTACTTTTTAATCTTATGTATTGTTTATCTCTTCCTCCCAGAACATAAACTCCATGAGGGCAGAGATTTTGCCCTTTTCATTCCACTACTGAATCCTAGGGCTTAGAACAGTGCTTGGCACTTACTTATCACTAATGTTGTCAAATAGGTGCATTTGAAAGTATAAGAATAGACAGCTATAAGGAAAATCAGGAATGTTAAGTAATTAATTGAAGAGAGAGCTACATGTTTTATACTCTTTGTTTGGATAATAACTGTTTCCTATAGGACTTTGAGACTAAGGAAATGAAGAAATAACTTACGTTCAGTGTCTTGAAAATAAAATAAAAAGACAGTCATTCAGTTCTTTAAATGAAAATAAAACTTTTTTGACCAAGGCAAATAATTCTTTTATTTACTTTTCAATCACAGGGGCCTGGCAGACAACTATACATGTATTAGTTACTTTAAAAATATTGAATGAATTGACAGTGACAGTGTAGAACTAAATCAGGAGTCAGTAAACTACACCTCACAGCTTGTTTTTTCTTTCTTTTTTTTTTTCGTAAATAAACTTGGAATACAGCCATGCCCTTTCATCAACATATTGTCTGTGACTGCTTTTGTGCTCTAATAGGCTTCCCATGTGGCACTAATGGTGAAGAACCTGCCTGCCAGTGCAGGTAGACATAAGAGACACAGGTTCAATCCCTGAGTCAGGAAGATCCCCTGGAGAAGGGCGTGGCAACCCACTCCAGTATTCTTGCCTGGAGAATCCCATGGACAGAGAAAAGTGGCAGGCTGCAGTCCATAGGGTTGCACAGAGTCAGACACGACTGAAGGGACTTATCACACACTTATGCCCTGCTGCTGCTGTTAAGTCGCTTCAGTCGTGTCTGACTCTGTGTGACCCCATAGACGGCAGCCCACCAGGCGCCCCCGTCCCTGGGATTCTCCAGGCAAGAACACTGGAGTGGGTTGCCATTTCCTTCTCCAATGCATGAAAGTGAAACATGAAAGTGAAGTCGCTCAGTCATGTCTGACTCTTAGCGACCCCATGGACTGCAGCCTGCCAAGCTCCTCCATCCATGGGATTTTCCAGGCAAGAGTACTGGTGTAGGGTGCCTTCTCCCACTTATGCACAGTAGAGTTCAAATAGCTCTGAAGGAGACTGTATAGCATTTTAGTTTACTGTAAGCATTTTAGTTTACTGTCTGGCCCTCTATGGGAGAAGTTAGCTAACTCCTGCCTAAATTAGTCCTTGTAGGATACAGATTAGTGTAGTAGGGAACCTTGGCCAAATATTGAGAAGTTTAAATTTCATTTCTCTGACTACCTTTGTTACCTTGAACAAGTTTTATGATCTTTGGTTTTCTCATCTGTGAAATGAAGATAATATGCATCTTACATTGTCATTTAAGAATTTTAAATGAGGTATTTATTATATGTAAAACATTTAGTAAAGTGCCTAGAGAATACTTCAGTAAGTTATAGCCCAGTGAGCAGCACATGCATGTGCGTATGTGCGTGTGTGTACACACACACACAAACACACACACAAAAACATAAATGCCCTCAAGTAGATATTCTTTCAGTCACATTTTCCAGATGCTTTCAATGCTATTAGGAAAATAAGGAATAAAGTTAACAAATGCTGATTAATGTTGATTAAAGTCTTTAGTACACTCAGGCACACAATAAACCACCAAAATCTACAGGATTTGGTCATTTGTTGAAAAGACTGTCATCAGGCATTATTTCTTAACAGTATTTCAAAGTCTTTGGCTCATATTTTAGGAAAATGTACAGTCCACTATAGAATGGTTACACTGTCAGGTAAATTTCATTGCTTTATCTTAAGGAAAATTTTACATAAGGAGGACTAATTCAAATTATGTTTCTATTGTAAGCAAAGAAAAACAGTGTGATACTCTATATATTATGAGAAAATTTTAACCTATAACTTTTTCTTAGGTGCCTCATATGCTAATTTTGTTTACAGAAGGTGAGTTTATAGTATTGGATTATTTTGATGATGCCTTTCTGTCTATACAGACTTTTCTTTGGTAAAATACATAAAAGACCTTTTCCTTAACTAGATTCTGTTTCGGCTGTTGATTTGGAGACTAGTGGTATGGAACCTTACATCAGGAACAAATGGGATCCTTTTGTATTAATCTATCTTTAATATATAGGATCACAGTCTTACTTTCAGTAATATACAATGAACATTTACTAATCATTCACTATATATAGGCATTAAAATTTTTTAATTAATAGAACACACTTTTTGCCTTCTAAAGGTATAGCGGAGGAAATAACTACCTAAACAAAATATTTCGGTAAAGTACTAGGAGTAATAACAGTGCCTGTTGTGGATGAGAAAGCTGTTAACTCTGCATTAAAGTGCCAGGGAAGACCTGAAGAGGTGATATTTGACCTGAGCCTCAGTGGATTAGTTCAATGTCAAGTACGTATGGTTGAATGATACCTCACAGGAAGTATGAAACTCAACAAAAATTTTTGAGCACCTACTGTGTGCCAGATAATGATTGTGTTAGAGATACACCAAAGAACAAATCAGGTAGACTTTTTTTCCTGCTTTTGTTAGATTAAGTGAAGTTGCTCAATCATGTCCGACTTCTTGTGACCCCATGGACTGTAGCCTACCAGGCTCCTTTGTTCATGCGATTTTCCAAGCAATAGTACTGGAGTGGATTGCCATTTCCTTCTCCAGTGGATCTTCCCGACCTAGGGATCAAACCCGGGTCTCTTGCATTGTAGACAGACACTTTACCGTTTGAGCCACCAGGGAAGTCCTCTAAGGCAAATGTGAAGAGGCGCTGGAGAGATGTAAGCAGTACAGAATGGCTGAACCAAGGAGAGTCTGAGGGCCACTACCAAGAAAAAAAAAAAAAGAGTCATATCTCACCAGAGAGTTTGAACTTGATGCTCTGCTGCTGCTGCTGCTGCTGCTAAGTTGCTTCAGTCGTGTCTGACTCTGTGCAACCCCATAGATGGCGGCCCACCAGGCTCCTCTGTCCTTGAGATTCTCCAGGCAAGAATACTGGAGTGGGTTGCCATTTCCTTCTCCAATGTGTGAAAGCAAAAAGTGAAAGTGAAGTAGCTCAGTCGTGTCCAACTCTTAGTGACCCCATGAACTGCAGCCCACCAGGCTCCTCCACCCATGGGATTTTCCAGGCAAGAGCACTGGAGTGGGGTGCCATGGCCTTCTCCTAGATGCTCTAGGCCAATGATTTCAACCTGGGAGCTCCAGAAATGCTGGTGGGTTATTAAGTTACTACAAAGGAATTATCAATCCATGCTTAGATGCTAAGCAAGCAAGACATTTCAATAAAAAAGTCTTTTATACATATTTATTACTGTTTTTCAATTTTATGTAGTTATTTTGAGTAACAAAATATAGATTTATTTAAACATTATGAATTCATATTACCCTCCCTCCCCCTTTTTTTATGTTTTCTATTTTCTTAATCAATTGGTGCCACTGCTAGAACAGCTTTTAAGTCACTGTCTGTCAAAATGACTAATTTTAAAAAGAGATCCTGAAATATCCAGCCTGAGATCTCCTGCCAAAGTGGAAGCTGTTGAAACTTTCAGAGCAGCCAACCAAAACTTCAGTAAATATTATGTGAACCCTTCAGTGCCAGGCACTGCTCTAGCTGCCAGGGTTACAAAGCTGTGTCCTCAGGGAACTTACAAATGAATAAGAGTCCAGATGAAGAATAATGAAGTAAACGTGGGAAAGAGGGTACGGATTCACGGAATATTGAGATAGTAATCCTTAAGCAGTAAGAATGCTCTCTGAAGGCAGATTGCTAGAATAGAAAGAAAGAGTGGATTGTGGGGAACAAAGCTAATGTTTTGCTAATGCAGGGGAAAGCTCTGAGTGATTTTTTTTTTTTTTTNCTTGAAGCAGTTAAACCTCTTTGAAAGCTATGACAGTAGTCCAGATATGAACTAAGTGCTTCTGTTTTAACATTTAACTCTCCATATTATAATTAGGTATTTCCTTACTTATTATTAATCTAGACTATGAATGCCTTCACATCAGGACCTCAATTCTCTGTCTTTTCAGTACCCAGATACACTTCAAGTACCCGTGAATATTTGCACAGCTCAGATGAATAATTGAGATGAAAAGACAGAGAGATTACGAAGGATCGATCAGAATTTGTGGCTGATCTGAGGAATGGGAAACAAAATGAATCAAAGGATGGTGGTACTACTACTAAGAACAGAGAAGTTGTAAAAGGGAGTCAGTTTTTAAGGGGAGAGATTGATTTCTATTTAGATATATTGAGTTTGAGGGGACTGGTATACATCTGTATAGAAATATAGTTCTGATGATTGGAAATGAAGTCACGAGTAGAGAGTGGTGTTTGGGAGCCACCCTAGAGAAGAAAGATTGTTGAAGCATTTGTAGGTGATGTACTATTGAGAGACTGTCGAGAAAAAGTAGAGAGCAGGACGCCAAAGATGGGGGTAGGGTAGGTAGAAAAAGAGGAGATACAGAACAGTCCTAATGGTAGGGGGAAAGCCAGCCAGGATGGTGTGTTATTGCAAGTGGCTCAGTGGTAAAGAATACATGGGTTCAATCCCTGGGTCGGGAAGATCCCCTGGAGAAGGAAATGGCAACCCCCACTCCAGTTTCTTACCTGAGAAATGCCGTGGACAGAGGAGCCTGGCAGGCTACAGTCCGTGGGGTCACAAGAGTCAGACACGACTTTAGAGACTGAACAGCAACAACAACAAAACAGAAACAAGATAGATAAGGTCGACAGTGTGGTCAGTAGTGTCATTGGTTACAAAAGCCCAAGAAAAGTCAGAAAATACACTGGATTGGACAATTAGGAGACTTTTAATAACCTGTGAAGTTATCAGTGCTATTTCATTCATTAGAACTGAGGGAGAAGAAGTCAGATTTTGTAATATTGAGAAAGACAGAAGATGGTGAGACAGTGAGTTCAGTTCAGTCGCTCATTCATATCCGACTCTTTGCAGCCCCATGGACTGCAGCATGCCAGGCCTCCCTGTCCATCACCAACTCCCGGAGCTTGCTCAAACTCATGTTCAGAGAGTTGGTGTTGCAATCGAACCATCTCATCCTCTGTTGTTCTCTTCTCCTCCTGCCTTCAATCTTTCCCAGCATCAGGGTCTTTTCCAGTGAGTCAGTTCTTCGCATCAAGTGGCCAAAGTATTGGAGTTTCAGCTTCAGCATCACTCCTTCCAATGAATATTCAGGACTGATTTCCTTTAGGATGGACTGGTTGGATCTCCTTGCTGTCCAAGAGACTCGACAGTGAGAGCCACAGGTTAAGTCTCTTGTCTGGAGAAACCTGTGACTGACACAGAGAAAAAGGTACCTATCTTTTAAAATTAGGGCGACTTGTGCATCTTCTTAGATAGAGGAGAGAGCAAGATACTGAACTTACAAGTAAGTATCTGTTGAAACAAACATTTTAAACTAAACAGCTGAACTCTCCACTCTGGAGGGAAAGAAAATTCCCAGGAAGAGAACAAAAGATAACAACTAAAAATTCAGGTAGTGAGTTGCCCTGGGGCATTTGCCTGACTCAGAATTCCTGAAAGTTAAGTTTTAATGGCCACCAGATAGGTGACTATAGGAGATAGGTTTAGGGACTGAAGTGAGGAGTTAGAGCTGAACGCCCCACCCCATTGTCCCTCATAGGACGAGTTCCCTGAAGAGTGAACATGGAAATTTAAAAATCTGCTCACAGACAATAATTGACAGATCTTATTTATCTTAGACTGGACTGTTGAGAGAGGAGGACAAAAATCCCCTGGGAATTCACAAGCACTGTTGTGATAAGGTAAAACTAAAATAGTGGACAATAGTAGTTATGTCAGAGATAGGAAGGGGTGATTGAAATTGAAGTATTTTAAGATCTTTGAATTATTCAAGAGAAGGTGAGAAATCAGGACTAGCTCTAGGCTTTAGGTACACATGTTAAAATGTTAACGACAACTATTCAAAGAGTAAAAATAGAGTGTATAGTTTCAAAAGCTGTAGAGGGGAAAATGAACTTTAAAAACTTGGTCATTCTGAGAAATAGAAAAACAAAAAGCATAGAAATACAGTAACTAGAAAAAATAAGATGGTAAAAATAAAATCCAACTATATCAGAAAACACAATATATGAAAATGTTAAGAGTAAGGTATGTTAGACTTAACTGTTGTTTTTAGTGCTGTGAATAAGAGAGACATTAGTGGGACTTCCCTGGTGGTCCAATAGTTAAGAGTCAGCTTCTGCTACAAGGAGCACCAGTTTGATCACACATGCTGCATGGTGCAGACAAAAAAAAAAAAAAAAAATAGAGACTAAGAACTTAGGAAGGTTAAAGTAGAAGTTTTGGTGGTTGTGTGAAAGGTGTAAAATAGAAGGTTAGGATTAACATACACACACTACTGTGTATGAAATACATAACCAACAAGGACCCGTGTAATAACCTTTAAGGGTAAGTAATCTATAAAAGAGGATATATATGTATATGTATAACTGAATCACTGTGCTGTACACCCTAAATTTACGTGATATTATAAATCAACTATGGGCTTCCCACTCTAGTACTCTTGCCTGGAAACTCCCACAGATGTAGGAGCCTAGTAGGCTGCAGTCCATGGGGTCACTGAGTCAGACACGACAGAGCGACTTCACTTTCACTTTTCACTTTCATGCATTGGAGAAGGAAATGGCAAACCCACTCCAGTGTTCTTGCCTGGAGAATCCCAGGGATGGCAGAGCCCAATGGGCTGCCGTCTATGGGGTCGCACAGAGTCAGACACGACTGAAGCGACTTAGCAGCAGCAGCAGCAGCTTGGGCTTCCCTGGTGGCTCGGATGGTGTAAAGAGTATGCCTGCAATGCAGGAGACCCTGGTTTGATTTCTGAGTCAGGAAGGTACCCTGGAGAAGGAATAGGCTACCCACTCCTGTATTCTTGGACTTTTCCTGGTGGCTCAGACAGTAAAGAATCTGCCTGTGATGTGGGAGACCTGAGTTCGGGTTGGAAGATCACCTGGGTTGGGAAGATCCCCTGGAGGAGGGCATGACAACTCAGTCCAGTATTCTTGCCTGGAGAATCCCCACGGACAGGAGGTACCTGGCTGGCAGGCTACAGTCCATGAGGTCGCAGAGTCAGACATAACTGAGCGACTAAGTGCGCACACACACATAAATCAACTATACTTCAAAAAGATAAATAAATAAAAATAATTTTCTCAAAAAACAACAAAAAATCCCCTCCATAGAAGTAAAAGTTTTGGGAGAAAATATACCAGACAAATACTGATTAAAATAGCCATGAAAATGAAATCAAATGGATCTTTATGTCAAAAAATGTTGCTAGAAATAAAGGAGATCCCTATAGTAGTAACAAAATATAAAAACTGCTAGAAAGTTATCACAGTTTTATATGCACTTAAAAACAAAGCCTTAAAATTTGTAAGGCAAAAATTGACAGAAGTATACGGAGAAATCGATAAATCTGTGACCTGACCCTATCTACAAAAGTTATTAAGGGTATTCAGTTTCGTCTGTCAGTTGTTTCCCACTCTGCCACCGCATGGACTGCTGCACGCCAGCTTCCCTGTCTGTTACCAACTCCTGAAGCTTGCCCAAACTCATGTCCATCAAGTTGGTGATGCCATCCTCATCCTCATCCTCAGTTGTCCCCTTCTCTTCCTGCCTTTAGTCTTTCCCATGGATACAGTGTTGAAGGTATAGAAAATACTTAAAACATACACACACACACACACAGAGTAAGCTTTAGTTAATGTACACACTAGAATTCTGAAGTCCAACAATTATGTAGTCTTCTGAAGTACATGTGGAATCTTTATGAAAACCAGCAATAGATTGAGACATAAATGCTGCTGCTAAGTCGCTTCAGTCGTGTCCAACTCTGTGCAACCCCATAGACGGCAGCCCACCAGGCTCCCCCGTCCCTGGGATTCTCCAGGCGAGAACACTGGAGAGGGTTGCCATTTCCTTCTCAATGCATGAAAGTGAAAAATGAAAGTGAAGTCGCTTAGTCGTGTCAGACTCCTAGCAACCCCGTGGACTGCATGGGATTTTCCAGGCAGGAGTACTGGAGTGGGTTGCCATTTCCTTCTCCATTTGTTGAGACATAAATAAATCTTGATCATACATGAACTAAGTCAAAAATTAGTACCAAAAAATTTTACTCTTAAAACTTTCCATTTTGAAAACTTTTAACGTTGAAAGTTTTTAAGTTAAAAATTCAAAAAAAATGGAAATAGAACTGAACATCCTAAAAATAGTACATATCAAAACTTATAAAATATTGCTAAAATAGTTATAAGTGAAACTGATAGCCCTAATCTTTTATATTGAAAAGAATAAAATTAAGTAAACCAATTGAGTGTCCAATAAATTCAACAAGGTAGAAAAAGAAAGAATAGACCCAAAGAAAGTTAAGGGAAAGAAATAATGAAGATGACAGCAGATGATAATAGAACAGAAGGCAGAAATAGAATCAATAAAGCTAAAATTTGTTTCTTAAAGAAGTCCAATGAAAATAAAACTGTCAAGATTTGACCAAGATGAAAGAGAAAGTACAAGTTAAACAATCTTAAAAATGGGAAAAAGAACATAATTACAAAAATTAGAGACCTAACAAATAGACTATCATGAACAACTTTATGCTAATATATTTGAAAAAAATGAGAGAAAATGGACATTTTAAAGAAAGATATAATTTATTAAAATTGACTACAGTAGGAATAAAAAATGTAAGTAGTTCTGCTACTTATAATCATTAAAGAAATTGAATCAGTAGTTTAAAATGTACCACTGATTGTGGTTTGATTTCTCATATAGCTTGACTTGTGAAAAAGAATAAACGCTGGATCACACTTGTATTAGTATTTACAATCAGTGATAGTTCAGTTTTTTATTGCGAATGAATAAATGGACATTCTAGTATCTAAGTTAAAAAAAAATGCTAAGAACCATGCTAAAACCTAAGCATGGAAATTTAATTCATATTGAGCCCATAGGTGGTCATGGGTACCCTAGAGTTTTTAAGTATTACATCCTTTGTTGATGGGATATCCTTAGAAAAGGGGGGGGAAGTTCTTTAAAAATTTTTCTTTTATGGATATGTAAATAAAAAACTAGAGGAAATCAAGCTGAGCAGATATCCCAGGAAAGTGAAAATTAATAAAAGTATTAAGACTTAAACTGATTATGTTTAAGTGTGCTTCTACAACCTGAAAATTTGTGAATTTTTAAATAGAATGATGCATAGAAGGAAAAACTTAATCTCCCATGAAGTTTCTTTACTAAAATCTCAATTATAGTGTAAGATTCAAGCTGATAGACATAAAATGAGAGTAATTCTTAAACTTGACTAGTGATATGCTTTAATGCCATATGTGAATTAGAAATAAATAGAAAATTTATTAACATTTTTATTATGAATTAAGTTGAACCATATGAAATTGCTATTTCATCATTTTAACATACAAAAAAAAAATTGGCAATTCTGTGAGATCACATGTGTTTCACATGTGTTTATTAAAGGAGAAAAAAGGCAACCAGACTATGCTGAACTATTTTTTAGCTGTTTAGTTAAAATTTATTTGTTACCATATATCTTCTGTGTCAGTGTTCCATGCAAGACAAGAATGGATCCAAACAGTTTATAGAAACACTGTGGGAGAAATGCTTAAAATTGAGAGAGTTCTGTTTATTAAAATTTATTTCCTTTGAAAATTTAGACAGGATCACCATTGTTCAAACACCTAAATTTAGGTAGTTTGATACCCAAAACTAGAGAACATATAATCAAGTAATGGGAACTTACACAAATATATTACTTGGAAATCAAGGAAATGTGAATAGTTAGGCCTGGCTTTATGGAAGCAGATGAATTGAAATTGGTATTGAAGGTTACTTTAGATTTGGCAGAAAAGTGAACACCATTAACAAAGACAGACATAGAGGAATTAATATGGCCCGTTTAAGATCAGAGATCATCTGACCAAGGCAATTTGTTGCAAAGTGTTGGCAGGAAAGAGTGACAGTGTAAGGTAGGAGCTAGGTGATATTTTTTTTCAATGTGTGATTGTCTATCTGTAAGATTTCTGGGAAGGTAATTATATCAAGAAAGTAATGTTTTAGAGAGCTTAATCTGGTAGTGGTGATCAGGATAGCTTTAAGCAGAGAGACAGGAGTCAATGAGATCAGTTAGGAGGGTCTGGCCATTATCTACATGAGAAAATAAAAAGTCCTGCAGTGGAGTGATACATGGTAGTGGAAATACAGAGAACAAAATGAAGCCAAAATTTGAAGAGAGACTTGACAGTTTGGTGGCTGAAGAATACCAATCAACATTATGGATAATAGGTTTCTCCCTTTCCTGTTACTTTCACTGTACAAATTTTTGTTTTTTGTATAGCACCTCATGCATATTTGGTCCTCAGTAAATGATTAATTTCTCATCTTTATGTTCAGTTCAGTTCAGTTGCTCAGTCGTGTCCGACTCTGCAACCCCATGATTGGCAGCACGCCAGGCCTCCCTGTCCATCACCAGCTCCTGGAGTTCACTCAGACTCAGGTCCGTCGAGTCAGTGATGCCATCCAGCTATCTCATGTTAGAGGCTGATATATTTTATGTTTTCAGTACTTTCAGTGCTTTCTGTTAATGTCTGTTGGGGAATAAAACCCAAATTAGTCTTAAAGGACCCTGACATAATGAGGATCAGATCTTTTTACAAAAGATTTTTAGAGATGAACACTGAAATCATGGTGTAAATAAATCAGATTTACCCAGAATTATATTTGAAACATACTAATAAATAGAACACGTTGTTAAGTCAGTTAAAGGAAAAGTTTAGGTAAAGTCTGAGAATATCTCTGTAAGTTAGAAGACATACCGTCTTCCAGAATGGAAGACAAAATATTATTCACCAAAGCAGAGCTATGAACTTAAGGAAATGGCTCAGAGGGTAAAGCATCTGTCTGCAATGCAGGAGACCCGGGTTTGATTCCTGGATTGGGAAGATCCCCTGGAGAAGGAAATGGCAACCCACTCCAGTACCCTTGCCTGGAAAATCCCATGGACAGACTGTAGCCTGGGCTACAGTCCATAGGGTTGCAAAAAGTCAGACATGACTGAGTGATTACACTTTCATTTCACTATAAATAATTAGATTGAAATGTTCAAAGCAGTTGTTTTATGCTGAACAATGCTTTCTAGTTATTTGGAGACTGCTCTTTCTAAACCTAACGTCTTAAGCTTTTTGTCAATGTTTGTCTATAGAGTTCACCTAAGTAGTTACCTTTCCACTTAAGTATACTGAAAATTACTTTAAGTGGACAGATGGATGGGTTTTCTTTTCTTTTTTTGAAGACTGTTCTTTTAGAGGAGTTTTAGGTTCACAGCAAAATTAAGAGAAAGTTACAGATTTTTTTCCTGTGTCCCCTTGTCCCCACAAATGCATAGTCTCCGCCTTATCAATATCCCCCACCAGAGTGGTGCATTTGTTACAGGTGCTGAACCTCCACTAATATCATAATCACCCAAAGTACATGGTGTACATTAGGATTCTTTCTAAATGTTGTATGTTTTGTGGGTTTGAACAGATAATGACATGTACCCTCCCTTACAGTACCATACATAATATCTTCAGTACCCTAAAAACTGTTCTCTGCTTATTTATCCATCCCCTTAAGGGCAGTTTATTTTTTGGAGGGCTTTTTTGTGCTTTTTAATTCAAAGAATCAGTAGTAGAAATTCTTTATGGCTTAATTCCTATTTTGTTCGTTTTTTTTGTTTGTTTGTTTTTTACCATTTCATTAAGCAAGTTAACTTTTCTCCTTCTTTACCCCATTGCCTCACTCCTCTTTTGTTTCTTGATTAGAATGTTCTTATTATCATCAGCATTCCAGGATTGAGTTTCCTTTGATGGGCTTTCGTTTGCAGTAAATTATCCACCAAAGAGTATGGTTTAGTTCTCTTTAAAATATGAAGGACCATGTGCACTTGTTAGAGTTCTTTGAGTTATTTTTAAGAAGAAATGAGAAAAACTGGAGTTTCCACGATTGTTTATCTTACTTTTTATTCATTACAGTCCACGATACCAAACACAAGGGGGACGGATATCGTCCATGGTAATTAAAAGTATAGCCTCTTAATCCAGACTGCATGGGTTCTAACCCTGATTCTGCCTTTACCAGCCCTGCAAACTGAGTGGAGTAATAGATCATCTCCTTCCTTTCCCTTCTGCGAAATGGGGGCATAATTCCAATTCCAGAGATTAGGATTAAAGATAAAATTAATATAAAATACTTAGCATGTAATAAGGAATAAAAATGATAATTTGGTGTTGCAGTTTTCCTTGTTATACTTTTTTTACTACTACTAAAACCCCTAGTTGTTATCACTAAGAACCAGAGATATGCTTTGTATTTGAAACTTAAGATAACCATATGTGCTGTGCTTAGTCGCTCAGTTGTGTTCGACTCTGCAGCCCCATGGACTGTAGCCCTCCAGGCTTCTCTCTGTCCATGGGGATTCTCCAGGCAAGAATACTAGAGTGGGTTGCCGTGCCCTCCTCCAATGGCTCTTTCCGATCTAGGGATCAAACCCAGGTCTCTTTCATTGCAGGTGGTTTCTTTACCATCTGAGCCACCAAGGAAGCCTAAGATAACCATATGAAAGTGAAAGTTAAGTCGCTCAGTAAGGTCTGACTCTTTGCAACCCCATGGACTGTAGCCCACCAGGCTCCTCCATCCATGGAATCTTCTAGGCAAGAGTACTGGAGTGGGCTGCCATTTCCTTCTCCAGGGGATCTTCCCAACACAGGGATTGAACCTGGGTCTCCTGCATTGTGGGCAGATGCTTTACTCTCTGAGCCACCAGGGAATCCCAGATAACCATATATATATCCCTAAACTGTTTTCTTAGTCTTTTTGGTTGACAGTAAAAATTGTTCTCTATCATCTCATCCATTATCATCATGTGAAACCCTAAGTTAAAGAAACTATACCCTTGTGGGTGTTCAGATTGCGTGACCAGAGGGATATCTGTTCTCCTACTATATTAACAAGAAGACTTTTTAGAAGTAATAATAATAGAGGATAAATTTGTTGAGGTGAAGAAAAGGTGGGAGAGACTGGATGGCTTTACTTTCTGAGAATTCGCTACATTTCTGTACTGAGCACCAATTCGTATGTATTGAAATGTGTCTAGGGCATGCACACTTGAAAGGACTGCTTGTCTGAGTGAAGTACTACAGTCTAAATGATACAAATTGGATGAATTAAAGTGGCTCTGGGGATTTGTATTTCAGAACAGCTGGATGGTAGTGACTGTCAGTGCTTTGGCTTTACAGCAGTAGAAATGGGATAGGGCAGGAAATTTCCTACTGAAAATCAAGTGGTGAAGTCTATAAAACACCCAGGTGCTATGGTGTTAGCAGCTATATAAATGCAGAGTGTAATTTTCTCCTCTTTGCTCTTGTCACTTTTCCTTGATAAAATTGTTCTCTACCTGCATCTTTAAGCTCCCATTACCTTTAAGGAATCCTCCAGCAAAAAGTATAAAATGTCATGAAGGCTTTTTTTCTTTCACATTTGCCATTTGTTATTAAAGACCCTCTTACTAAAGAGGTACAAGCCCATTTCCCAATGTTGTTCCTTCCTTCTTTTTCTGTTCCTTGAGTGTCTTCTGTGCCTCCTGTGGAAGAAGTCTCCTAATTTAGAATTCACAGCATGGAGAAATGAGTTGTTTGCTTAACTCATTCATTAATAATTTGAGCCATGGACTTATCACATCCTATTTATTGTTGTCATCATTNTTGAGTGTCTTCTGTGCCTCCTGTGGAAGAAGAAGTCTCCTAATTTAGAATTCACAGCATGGAGAAATGAGTTGTTTGCTTAACTCATTCATTAATAATTTGAGCCATGGACTTATCACATCCTATTTATTGTTGTCATCATTTTATGATGATAGTGATGTGGATTCATTCACAGTAACATTATATACATTGAAATTCCAATGACTTAAATGGGTGAACAAACACATTTTGTTTTGATTTTTTTTTTAAGTTTTTGAAGTGAATTAAAGAATTCCTTTTTGACAATGATATTAGAATACTTGCTTACTAAATATAATGTCAAAAATATTAATGGGACATGTGAGTAATTAAAATTGACAGAGCATTCACATTCATTCATGTTTTATAATTCTGTACACAAAATTACTAGAAATTGGCTTGGGTTGCTGTTAATGTGAAGTATTTAGTAAAGTATATATGCCAGCTGACTGCATCTGTGAATATGTAATTTTTTCTGGTCTGTCATAACTAGAGAATTTTGCTTTGAGAAGGATATTTTGGTTCCTTACATCATTATCCACCAAATTAAAAGCTTATAAATATCTTTATTCATTCTGTTTATCATTTGTTTTGAATTTTATGAAATTATTTTCACATTGGTAAGATTATTATCTTTTTTTAAATTTTGCCTCCGCCTTCATCTAAGAGAACAATAAATTGGCTACTACCTCAGTCAAAAATTGGCTACTACTGCCCCAAGAACTAAGAGTGATACTAGGCCAAGTGGTTAGCACATTACAAACATGTAATATTAGCTCAAATTACCATAAAAATTTTTTCTACCTTAGACAAATTATTAATAAAAGAGGTGCTTATAATTTTGAAGTACATCTTTTCCCCCTAAAAAAGTATTTTTGAATCATCTCCTCCACTTAAAAAAAGAAAGGTAGCTCATTCTAAGTGGTAGACATTATCAGAATTTGTGACATTTTTAGCTGGGTAGTTATTGTTAAGTATATGTATATATGACATGATGGTGTATGAAATTTAGTTAAATGTGACTGAACAAAAAGTAAATATAGTATATATAACAACAAAAAAAAGTAAATATAGTTGATATTTATATTTGATCACAGTGACATTACATAACAGATACTTGTTCTCATTTAAGTTATTTTCANGTATAAAATTTAGTTAAATGTGACTGAACAAAAAGTAAATATAGTATATATAACAACAAAAAAAAGTAAATATAGTTGATATTTATATTTGATCACAGTGACATTACATAACAGATACTTGTTCTCATTTAAGTTATTTTCACAGGCCTTTGGAACCTAACCTTTAATTCATACAAGCATTGCCTTTATTCTCTTTCTGAATGTAATAATATTGTAGGATCATTTCAAACACATTCACTATTCAAAATCCTTATTTAAAAATTGTCTTTACTGTGGTAAAAGTCAGATAACATAAAGCATACTATTTTAATCATTTTTAACTGTCTGGTTCATTGTATTCCATAGTATTTTTGTGTGACTTGTAAATCTGGATGAGGTACATTTCACCAGGTGGTTTTTCTTACAGAGGAAAAAGCTAAGTCCTTCTGTGTAGGCTTACAAAGCCTGCATGATCTGATCTGCATGATCATGAGCATGCCTGCCCTAATTGCTCTTAGTCTTTCTGCTATTATTTATCCCCACTTCCCGACTGCAGCCCCACTGGCCTCCCACCTGCAGTTTACTCTAGAAGCTTTATATTGGCCTCCCTGTCTTCAGTGGCCCTCCCTGATAAATATACAAGACTGACCTCCTCAATTCCTCGAGTATTGGCTTTCACTCACTTTCTCAGTGCCTCTCAGTTCAGTTCAGTTGCTCAGTTGTGTCCAACTCTTTGCAACCTCATGGACTGCAGCACACTAGGCTTCCCTGTCCATTAACAACTCCCAGAGCTTACTCAAACTCATGCCTATCGAGTCCATGATGCCATCCAACCATCTCATCCTCTGTCGTACCTTCTCCTCCTACCTTCAATCTTTCCCAGCATTAGGGTCTTTTCTAAGGAGCTGATTATTTGTATCAGGTGGCCAAAACATTGGAGCTTCAGCTTCAGGATCAGTCCTTCCAATGAGTATTCAGGACTCATTGCCTTTAGGTTGACTGGTTTGATCCCTGCAGTCCAAGGGATTCTCAAGAATCTTCTTCAACATCATAGTTCAAAAGCATCAATTCTCAGTGCCTCTACCTATTTGCTATAGTTCAGTTCAGTTCAGTTCAGTCGCTCAGTCGTGTCTGACTCTNGTGTCCAGTTCCATCACAATGCAGAAAGTATATTTGTTCAGAAAGTATGTTTGTTCTCAGATTAAATAACGTATTCAACAAGTGTTTATTGAGTGTCCACTCTGTACCAGGCTATCTGGTAGGCACCTAAGATATTCCTATTAACAAAATGTTCAAAGATATCAAATTCATGGAGATTCCATTTTCATAAGCATTAAATATAATAAGTACATTGTATAGTATATTAGAAGATGAATCTATGGAGAGGAGAATCAAGCAGGGTAAAGGGATTAGGTAGTGCTGAGGGCAGAGCACAGTTCCCCTTGCAATTTTAGATTAGGTGGTCAGAGAAGGCTTGCTGGAAGGATAACATCTGGGCAAACACTTGAAGAAAATGAGGGCGTGAACCTTGAGGCTATCTGGGGCAAGAGCTTTTCAGGCAGAGGAAAGACTTCAGTTCTGAGTTAGGAAACGCCCAATGTGTTCAAGGACTGGGTGAAATGAAGAACCGCAGGAGGGTTTTATAAAAAGGATGACTAACTCCCATTGAAGAGTCTCACTCTGGCTATTGTGTTGAGAATAGACTACAGGTAATCAAGATGAAATCCAGGAACTTGTCTGGTGGTCCAGTGGGTAAGAATCTGCCTTCCAATGCAAGGAATGTGGGTTCAATCCCTGGCCGGGGAACTAAGATCCCCACTTGACGCTGGACAATTAAGCCTCCACAGCAACTACAGCGCCCATGTGCCACAACTAGAGAGCCCACACACCATAACTAAGACTCAACACAGCCAAATGAATAAATAACTATTAAATAATTTTTTAAAAAAAATGTATCATCAGTGACTCGCCAATTTAAAAAAAAAAAAATGAAGGCAGGGAAGACTGTTGTGTTAACATCAAAAGCAAAAAGCCATTAAAAAGGCACAAGCTTCCAGCTGGAAGATTAACAGGTTCTGGGGATGTAATATATAGCTTGGTGATTATAAATAAAAAATTTAAATAAAATTTTATATAGTCAGAACCAACAGTGTCTGATGTTCTTCTGGGCTCAAAGCCTTCTTCCATAAAAAGAAGCCCATTCAGGAGCAATTGGTGTCTCTATATTTGCCAGTGAAGAGATGGAGACACATTGGATGACTGCTGGGAATCCTTTGCTTCTAATGATCTGTGAGTTTGAGGGGAAATAATAAAAAGGAGTCCTGATCTCAGATACATAAAGATGGCATCTCCCTGAGAACAAATACTGGAGCTTTCTTCTCTGTTTAGAACTTCTTGCTCAAAGTTGTGCACATCAAGAACTTGAGAAATGATCCCATGGTGATGAGTGTAATGTGAAACACAGAGAAGAGGGCAAATGAAAAGCCAGCACACCTCAGTGAATCAGCTCAGTTCAATTTAGTTCAGTGGCTCAGTCATGTCTGACTCTGTGACCCCATAGACTGCAGCATGCCAGGCTTCCCTGTCCATCACCAACTCCTGGAGCTTACTCAAACTCATGTCCATAGAGTCAGTGATGCCGTCCAACCATCTCATCCTCTGTCATCTTCTTCTCCTCCAGCCTTCAATCTTTCCCAGCATCAGAGTCTTTTCTAGTGAGTCAGTTCTTCACATCAGGTGGCCAAGTATTGGTGTTTCAGTTTTAGCATCAGTCCTTCCAATGAATATTCAGGACTGATTTCCTTTAGGATGGACTGGTTGGATTTTCTTGTAGTTCAAGGGACTCTCAAGAGTCTTCTCCAACACCACAGTTCAAAAGCATCAGTTCTTCAGCGCTCAGCTTTATTTATAGTCCAACTCTCACACACATACATAACTACTGGAAAAACCATAGCNTCTTGTTTGACCACTTCCAATTTGCCTTGATTCATGGACCTGACATTCCAGGTTCCTATGCAATATTTCTCTTTACAGCATCGAATCTTGCTTCTATCACCAGTCACATGCACAACTAGGTAATGTTTTTGCTTTGGCAAGTTACTGTAGTGAAATCACTGTACTTCTTCATCTCCCTTTCTCTGTCCTCCTATTTCCCTCCCTGAAACACCATCTGCTGCATTGGCTTCAATATAAGTAAACTGACGGCCATGAACACACTGTTAGGTCTGAAATACAGGGTTGAGTTCTGTTTGTTGAATAGGCACTTCTTCCACCAAAAGTGCCTTTGTCCTTATCATTATCCAGTTGTCAGTTATTTTACCATGCTTTTCTAAAGAAAGCATGTTGACATAGAAGAAAATGTGTATTTTGAGGAAATGACATTGTAATGATATATTTTGGGTTTAGAGAGCCCCATTCTTTCAAAAAGCTAATTTTGTGTCAAAGAAGATAAACTCGTTCATCTTATCTTCATCTTTGGTTGGTCTGAATAACCCAGCTTATTAATGCAGACCAGAGCAGGATAGGTTTAAATGACTTTACATATAATTACACAGATAGTTAATAAAGGTGGTAAGAAGAGCACCCAAGTATTCTCTTTGTTCAGTACATCATCCTATGTGGAGCTGTAGTGGAGGCTACCTCTTGTTTTTATAAGTTGTCACCTCATCTCAGTTCACACCCAATGGCAAAAGAAATGAAGAGATATATTTAAAACTTAAGTGGCTTTTTATAACTTTTTTTTAACCTTTTAATCTAAAGATGAAAAATATTATTTTCAGAAGGTGAGAAAATAAATTAGTTTTAGTCCTTTATCCACCAAAATAATATCATATGCCTCTTGTGTTAAGAGAGTAAGCATCTTTTAAACATGACTGTAATTAAATATTGTGACTGTGAAGTGAATATTCATTTTTTACAGCAGGTAAAAAATAATGTAGTCATATGTAACATGAGGCCGGTAGGGTAGAGGGCTGTTATATGTCGGCCTATTGGAACTGGTATGGATTTTCCATCCAAATCAGCAGAGAGGTAGCACTAAGAGCATGGTAGCAGCTTTCCTTTCTACTTGGAGCTTTAAAGTCGAAGGTAGCTGGATCAGTTTAGCATGCTGGCCAGCCCGTGACTAATCCAGCAAGTTATTAATTCGGTTTTTCCTGAGGCTACTCCCCTTTTCCAAAGTGGACTTTGGTTTTTGGGGGTATACATTCTTTTCTCAGCTTTGAAACAGTTACGGATCTTCTGGGCACTAAACAACCTTAATACTCAAAGGCCTTTTCTGCATCAGCAGATAAGTTGCATTGTTGTGGGGGCTGGGAAAATCAAGAAATGTAGACTTCCTCCTCTTATCACCAGTTGATTTGGCTTATTTTGTTTCCTTACTTTTCCCTCTTTAAAGGCAATTGTTCAAACGTCAAAAGTAATTTAATTTCTTCTTTTTGAACCCAGTGACATTCTTTAATCTACATCAGAGTTGGGTTTTTTTGTTTGTTTTTTCTTTTTAATACAGAAAGAGAATGTAAAGAAAAGTACAACAAAGAACATATTGTTAGGGTTCGAAATGTGGTTGCTCATTTTAGCCAAAATAATTCCAGATAGATAAAAGCATTGAAATATATTTACGTAATGAGTTCATATGTCTGAAAACTAAAATTAGATGTTTGGAAGACAGTAAGGAAATTCTTTTTTTCCTTAGCCAGAACATTGCAAGTCAAGGGAAACTGTTCACTAGATCATTTTATCCTTGCTAACGGGACTTTTTTTCCTCCCAATTTGGTTTCTCCATCAGTTATTCTGAGACTGAAATATATTATATTGTAATAGTCAATCTCATGTATCTTTCTAATGATCAGTAATGGGCAGAGAGAAGATGAGATTTTCTTCTACCTTCACCAGCCCCTGTCTCCACTTGCCTGCCCTTCAGATTGAATTGCCTGACTTAGATAATCATCCTTTAAAGTCATGTTCCTGAAGTCTGAAGGTCTTGTTCAATGTGCTTTGACAGACCGATTTGTTTAAATTCAGCGCTTTGTGCCATTCCCGTTAATTGTACTGCCATTTTTTAGAAATGTGCTAGGATTCACGTGTGCCTAATTCTGAAAATGGCTTTGTACATTAAGGTTCATTTAACTGATGGTTAGGGGGAAGTTGAGAGACTTAAAGTTATTTTAAAACACAGTAATAGCATGGAACTTTCTTGTATTGCAGGCATATAAGACGCTATGTTGTCAGCCTCTCGGTCATTAGGCTTGTTGTGATTTGGCTTATATCTTACTGGTCAGGATGTCACTGTGAAGAAACGTTTAGTCATGGAAAGAAAATCAGTGTCCGGCATCAAAGATAGTAATAGAGTAAGCACTCCCAATTGGATTTTCACAGGCGGGACTGATTTGTGTGCATTACTGGGTCTGTGTAAAATGGTGTCCTTTTGGCACTAGCTGCGTATAAATTTCAGGAAATGTTTTTTCTTCTGTAGATCAGTGTAATACAGTGAAATTTGCTGTAACTGAGGGGAGGCAGTGGTTGGGCGTCCGCTAATAGCCTGAAAGAAACTAATGAGGATGTGCAGTCCGGAACGATTGATTGAATAGCTGCAGTCCTGTGTGTTGCTTTCTCGCTTGCTCTCTGCAAGCTGTAGAGAGGGAGGGGGAAGAGCAAGACACAGGGAGGGAGCAAGAGAAAAAACGCTTTCTCTTAAGTGGAAGTAGCACGGATCCCAGGGGCCAGGAGGCCAGAAATGGAAGTTTAAACTGCATCTATCTTTTAAAGGGAGAACAGCAGGAATCAAAATGTCAGTCTCCGGAGTCACGATTTACTCCTTATTTTTTAAGATCTGGAAGATAACACAGAATACTTTTTTTAGGATGTGTTTTTTTTTTTCCTTGTCCATGTTGAGATTATCTAATGTTGTCTGAGAAGCTGGATTCCTATATGTCTGTCAGTTGAAGTGGAGATGGGAAACAGTTGTGATAAAGGTATAATATGTATATATCTATCATCTGTGTGTGCGTGTGTATGTGCATATATATATGCATATATATGTATCGCTCTATAAAAATTTTAAATGTAACCTTTTTTAATATAGTGTATAGTAATTAAATTGGAGAATACCACATCATCTTCAAAATCTGAAACGCGTTAGGTCAGTTTGCACAGATTTAGGATCCCAGAGTAAAATCTTAGTGAGGTCATACTGCCAGAACAAGGAGAAGCTGAGCTATTTTTATATCTGCATAAGCATATATGTTATTTTATCCTAGCAGCAGCTTTTCGTCTTCTCATGGACTTTTGGTTGCAGGCTGGTGAATCATCTTATCTGCACAGAACTGAACTTTGACCTTTGTGCAGACACCATCAAATCATGTTCAACACTAGGCTAAATTTGTTCATATGAATATAAAAAATAGTTCATTGGATGCTGTTAACTCTTATATGGCTGACATAAAGCAGTAGATTCCTATACTGTGAGATGCAAATACTAAGTGAACTTAGAGATATTAAACATAGCTCAGAGGAAATTACTTTTTATATGTGCATAGATATACAAACTATCACGCTAAAGCATATTCTTAACAGTGACCAAGTTTCCTTAATGTCTTGATAATATGTGTATAGATAAAGAGACAAATTATATCTTAGATGTCAAATATAATGTATCTTTAAAGCAAACTGATTTTTTGTGAGAATAAAAAATCAGTAATTTTACAGGTTAGTGAAAGATCCTAAATTTGGATTTTTATCAATGTTTCTTTTTTTTCATCCAGAGGTGCCAGCAGAAAGGTCCCCACGCAGACGGAGTATCTCAGGGACCACTACATCTGAGAAACCCAACTCTATGGACACTGCGAATACCTCACCCTTCAAAGTACCAGTAAGTGCTGCTCTTCTTTAAAAGAGTACTTTTATTCTTTTTAGAGTTAGAGACAGTTGCTAAGAAATCAAAACATTTTGCTCCTCAAGAATCTCTTTATCAAGTTGCTAGTTAAAACCTATCTATCATAATTCTATAAAGGTATGGGTAGGATTTTTTTTATTTTTAAGAATGGGGTATACATTTCATTTTAACTGATGGAACCTAAGCAAAGAATGATAAGACTCATAAAATTCCAGAGCAATTTATCAGAGAATTAGACAGCTGTGAGTTCTAATCCTGAAACTAGGCCTGTGCTTTGCTTAACCCATCTTTTAGACACCCAAGTAAATGTTTAAGAAATACCCTGGAAGAAGTATTCCTGTTAAAAATATTCTTTAAACTGACAAGAGAGTACTGAGAGTCAGTATTGAATACTAAAGAAGGCTGAGATGGAAAGTCTGTAAGTGAACAGGCCAGCTGACCACCAGTTGCAGCCTTAGTTTCAACCTCTTTGATATAACTTGGAGTAACCAGATTTTAATTCATCTATTTTCTTTGTTTATTGAATAAGAAATATGCTTACTTTCTAATCATATCATTAAAATGAATTGTTTTTAAACTGGATAAGAATTACATCTGTGTAGCTGGTCATTATTATGGGTATAACAGAAATCAGTAAAAAGTAGAAATAGCCTTTTCTATTGGGGGGAAAAAAAAGGATTAAAAAAAAAATTCAGCCAAGTTAATATATTGTGTTTTTTGTTCCAATACAATTTTTTTAAGTTAGGATGACCTTTTAGGTAGAACTGGTATTTTGAGATGTATTAGCTGGCATTTACCTGTAAATTAACCAAAGTGAACGTTTTATTTTGCATTAATCCTAGAAGCGAGATTTCTCCTTGTTATATCTCAGTGCCTTGTAGAGTCTGTGGATATCTATTACTGTGACACCTTTCAAATATTTACAAATCTTCTCATTTTTAAAGATCACGAGCAAGTGTTGGATTAATAGTCAATCAGATTATGAGAAGAATTATAAAATACTGGATGTTATACCGTTTATTAAATTTCTCTATTCCAGCATACATAACTATGTATTTAAAATTGTTTTCATGAATCAAAGAAGTGTCTTCTCTCTCCCTTCCCGTTGTTGTTTTCCTGATGAAACCAATCAAATATAGTGAAACTGTCTATCTGTGTGCAGAATTTGGTGGAAAGGTTTGAGTTAGAATTTGAAATTTTCATGCCATTGTGCTAGAATAGAATAGTGAATACTTAATTAAAAAAAAAAAACATCAGTAACTGAAGAAGACTTTGCCTATGCAATGTGGTAACGTTGAAGTACTTATTGAATCTGAAGTCATGGCTGGGTTTTTTAAATTTGAATTAATTAGCAATAGCAGTTTTAATTTATATTTAAACAATAAATTAACAGCTAACTTAAGGTTGACCTTAATAATAAGACTAATTATTTTTGAGTAAAAGTAATAAACCAATGATGCATATACATGAAGATTAGCACCACATACAGACCACCTACCTGGAGAAGGGAATGGCAACCCACTCCTGTATTCTCGCCTAGGAAATCCCAATGTCAGAGGCACATGGTGGGCTACAGTCCATGAGGTCACAAAGAGTCGGACAGGACTGAACACACAGACCACTTACTCAGGGCTGCACTTCGGGAGAGTCCAAAGCACTGGACAGCCAGGGAATTCCCTCCTTTGTTATTCTTTTTACAGTCTCAGCTACCTCATGCATTTAGAAATTCTGAGACAAAGAATAGGCCTCTGAATAGCAAATTGCAGTCACAAAAACCCATGCACTTAAGTAAAATTTAGCAATTCATAAGTCTTCACCTAGACAATTATTTCGAAAAATAACTATCAGAACACACAGATTGCAACTTTTTTTTAATGGCACAAAAGGTTTCTTTAATTAAAAAAAAAGGCAGTGAGTAGAAGAAGGAGGCAGATGAAATGAGAAAACGGAGTCGTAAAAACAACCTGTATCCATTTAGGATAAAGGCAAATAGCTTTATATACTTATCAATAGTCCTTAAAGGTACCTTTGTATTACAGAATGGATGGTGCATAATGTAGTAATCAACATTGATAATAATAGTTCTGAATCATCAGGGAAAAGTGAAATTTTATTGTTTATNTATCCATTTAGGATAAAGGCAAATAGCTTTATATACTTATCAATAGTCCTTAAAGGTACCTTTGTATTACAGAATGGATGGTGCATAATGTAGTAATCAACATTGATAATAATAGTTCTGAATCATCAGGGAAAAGTGAAATTTTATTGTTTATACCAGGCTTTTTTTAAAAAGTGAAAAACTGTATAATATTGTATGATATATATCCATTGAGAATATTTAAAATCTTAAACATATGTGAAGCTTTATGAAGCTTGTTCAGAAAAATCTGGTTTGTGAAGTTCCTCTCTCCTTGATAATGCTGGATAAATAATTTATAGTCTTTTAAGAGAAACCAAAATGTGCTGGCTAAATAAGACACTGCAGTACTTCCATAGACGGTGTATTTTTTAAATCTCCATGTCATCCCAAATAGTTAATGTGACTTAACAGCACTTAAATGTTGCCAGAAGAGTATGTCTAGTTTTCAGAACAACACAAAATATTTTTATAATGTCACAAAAGACTTTCTGGGAAAGCAGTACAAAAAGGAACCTAACTTTGAGATACTTAACTTTGTAACTTTATATAGTACCTCAGAGATCATTTTCATGTTAACTTTATGAAGGGGCAGGAGTGAGAGTTAAGCACATGTACTTGTGGTTCTAAGATTCAGGTGTCTTTGCTGACTCGTGCCTTTATGGTGAACAGCAGGTACATTAACCATCAGAAGGACCCAAAAGAGCTGGCAGTGGACTCTCCAAAAGGACTTCTTCCTAGATCTATTTTTAGGCTTACTGAGGGAAGGTGAGGCTTCCCTTGTGGCTCAGATAGTAAAGAATCTGAAAGTGAAAGAGGGGAGTGAAAAAGCTGGCTTAAAACTCAACATTCAAAAAATGAAGATCACGGCAACTGGTCCCATCACTATATGGCAAATAGATGGGGAAACAATGAAAACTGACAGACTTTATTTTCTTGGGCTCCAAAATCACTGCAGGTGGTGACTGCAGTCATGAAATTAAAAGACACTTGCTCCTTGGAAGAAAAACTATGACAGACATAGACAGCATATTAAAAAGCAGAGGCATTACTTTACCAACAAAGGTCTGGTCAAAGCAGTGGTTTTTCCAGTAGTCATGTTTGGATGTGAGAGTTGGATTGTAAAGAAAGCTGAGCACCAAAGAATTGATGCTTTTGAACTGTGGTGTTAGAGAAGACTGTTAAGAGTCCCTTGGACAGCAAGGAGTTCAGACCAGTCAATCCTAAAGGAAATCAGTCCTGAACATTCATTGGAAGGACTATAATAAAAGCTGAAGCTCCAATACTTTGGCCACCTGATATGAAGAACTGACTCATTGGAAAAGACCCTGATGCTGGGAAAGATTGAAGACAGGAGGAGAAGTGGATGATAGAGGATGAGATGGCTAGATGGATCACTGATTTGATGGACATGAGTTAGAGCAAGCTCCAGGAGTTGGTGATGGACAGGGAAGCTTGTCATGCTGCAGTCCATGGGGTCACCAAGAGTCAGACACAAATGAATGACTGACCTGAACTGAAGACAGATGAAATAGGTTTTAAACAAGTCTTGATGGAAATTGTTGACACTGGCACACTTCTTGAGTGCTTACTTTGGGCAAAGTATTGATGATTGACCAACTGATATTGATGAAATTATTGTTACTTTCTTGGCACACTACTTGGTACTGGGGAAACAGAAATGAACAAAACAGAATTTCCATTCAAGAGAAATTATAGTCTAATAGCAAGAGACAGAAAAATAACCAAATTTATAAGGAGGTAGTTGAGCATTGTAGCACAGGTTTTTAACAGTTCACTATATAAGCTGAGACTTTGTTAAGGAGCCAGTATTTCAGCTGCATTTCAAAGGCTGAATGAAAATAGTTGACAGAGGAAGGATAGTATTCCAGGCTGGGGGAATAGCATTCTGGAAAGGTGCACTTCATAAGGTGACTCACTGCCCGGGACTATAGAAAAGTTTCACTGAAGCAAGACTTAGAAATCATGTAGGCAAAACTGGCAGGCTAGAAGGTGAAGAAGTAGGTTGGGGCAAGACTGTGAGTGGGTTTGTTTGTCAAACTTAAAGAAATTTTACTGGCCATTAAAGCATTAAAGGTTGGTTTAATTGAAATATTTGTCTTGGTTCAAAAGCTGAAGCAAGTTATGTAAATACTGTGATGATTTGGTAAATTACTTGACGCTAACCTCAATGACTCTTCTTGCTACCACTGTCTCAGCTCAGGATGATAGGTGAGTTGGGGCTATCATTTGACAGAAGGCCAGTCAAGCACCCACTTGTGCCTTTCAGCTGACACTTCCTGATAGTTCTAGAGTAGCAGATAGCCTTAGGGATATCCTCAGAAGCCAGTGGGTAAGAATTGCTTGTATTGTGCTGATTACTGCTCATCCTACTACTGCTACTGATCCTCATCGATCAATGCAAAGAAATAGAGGAAAACAACAGAATGGGAAAGACTAAAGATCTCTTCAAGAAAATTAGAGATACCAAAGGAACATTTCATGCAATGATGGGCTTGATAAAGGACAGAAATAGTATGGACCTAACAAAAGCAGAAGATATTAAGAAGAGGTGGCAAGAATACACAGAACTGTACAAAAAAGATCTTCACAACCCAGGTAATCACGATGGTGTGATCACTCACCTAGAGCCAGACATCCTGGAATGTGAAGTCAAGTGGGCCTTAGAAAGCATCACTACGAACAAAGCTGTTCGTAGTGTAGGTGATGGAATTCCAGTTGAGTTGTTTCAAATCCTGAAAGATGATGCTGTGAAAGTGCTGCACTCAATATGCCAGCCAATTTGGAAAACTCAGCAGTGGCCACAGGATTGGAAAAGTCAGTTTTCATTCCAATCCCAGAGAAAGGCAATGCCAAAGAATGCTCTAACTACCGCACAATTGCACTCATCTTCCATGCTAGTAAACTAATGCTCAAAATTCTCCAAGCCAGGCTTCAGCAATA
>SJYV01022300.1:800776-850849 GCA_006410875.1 Neotragus pygmaeus
GCTTTGGCATAGTTAATAAAGCTGAAGGTGTTTTTTTGGAACTCTCTTGCTTTTTCAGTGATCCAGCAGATGTTGGCAATTTGATCTCTGGTTCCTCTGCCTTTCTGAAACCAGCTTGAACATCTGGAAGTTCACAGTTCATGTATTGCTGAAGCCTGGCTTGGAGAATTTTAAGCATCACTTTAGTAGCATGTGTTGCTGCTGCTGCTGCTGCTGCTGCTGCTAAGTCACCTCAGTCGTGTCCAACTCCATGCGACCCCAGAGACAGGAGCCCACCAGGCTCCCCGTCCCTGGGATTCTCCAGACAAGAACACTGGAGTGGGTTGCCATTTCCTTCTCCAATGCATGAAGGTGAAAAGTGAAAGTGAAGTCACTCAGTCGCATCAACTCCTAGCGACCCCATGGACTGCAACCCACCAGGCTCCTCTGTCCATGGGATTTGCCAGGCAAGAGTCCTGGAGTGGGTTACCATTGCCTTCTCCATACTAGCATGTGAGATGAGTGCCATTGTGCGGTAGTTTGAGCATTCTTTGGGATTGGAATGAAAACTCCAGTTTTCCCATTTATTGAAAAGACTCTCTCTTCTTTATTGTATATTCTTTCCTTCTTTGTCATAGGTTGATTGACCACATAAATACGGGTTTATTTCTGGGTTCTACATTATGTTCCATTGATCTGGGTTTGTGTTTTTATGCTAGTACCATTCTGTTTTGATTAATGTAGTTTTGTTGTATAGTCTGAAGTCAGGGTGTGTGATTCCTCTGGCCCTGCTCCTTTTTCTCAAGATTGTTTTGGCCATTCAAGGTCTTTCATGTTCCATGCAAATTTTAAAGTTATTTGTTCTAGGTCTGTAAAAAAAATGCCCTTAATATTTTGATAGTGAAAGTTGCTCAGTCATGTCCGACTCTTTGAGACCCCATGGACTAAACAGTATTTTGATAGGGATTGCATCAAATATATAGATTGCCTTGGGTAGTATGGTCATTTTAAGAATATTAATTTTTCCCATCCATGCACATGGTATGTCTTTTCATCTGTTTATGTCACTTAAATTTGTTTCATCTATATCTTATAGTTTTCAGAGTACAGATTTTTATCTCCTTAGATAGGTTTATTCTTAAGTATTTTATTCTTTTTGATGCAATTGTAAATGGGATTGTTTTCTTACTTTTTTTTCTAATAGTTTGTTGTTAGTGTATAAAAATGCAACAGATTTCTGTATGTTAATTTTTACGTTGTTCAGCTTTACTGAATTAGTTAATGAGCTCTAGTAGTTTTGTGTCAGTGTCTTTAAGGTTTTTTATGTATAGTATCAGGGCTTTCTCAGTGCAGAAGAATACACCTGCAGTGCAGAAGACACAGGGACATGGGTTCAGTCTTTGGGTCGGGAAGATACCCTGGAAGGCAAAATGGCAACCCACTCCAGTAATCTTGCCCAGAAAGTCCCACTGATAAGAGGAGCCTGGTCAGCTATATAGTCCATCAGGTCACAAGAGTCAGACACGACTGAGCAACTGAATAACAGCAACATGCATAGTATCATGTCATCTGCCAGCAGTGACAATTTTGCTTCTTCCTTTCCAGTTTGGACTCCTTTTATTTCTTTCTCTTATATTAACTGTGACTAGGACTTCCAATGCTATGTTGAATTAAAGTGGCAGGAGTGGACATCCTTGTCTTGTTCCTGATCTTACAGGAGATGATTTCAGCTTTTCACTGTTGAGTATGATATAAGTTGTAGGCTTATTATATGTGACCTTTATTATGTTGAAGTATGTTGCCACTGTGCCCACTTTCTGAAGAGTTTTTATCATAAATGGATGTTGAATTTTGTCAAAAGTTTATTCTGCATCTCTTGAGATAATCATATGATTTTTATTCTTCAGTTTGTTAACGTGATATCATATTCATTGATTTGCAGATACTGAAAAATTCTTGTGACCCTAGGATATATAATTTTTTAATGCATTGTTGGATTTGATGCTAATATTTTGTTGAGGATGTTTGCCTCTGTGTTATCAATGATCTTGGCTTGTGTGTTTTTGTTTTGTTTTTACATATTTCTCTTGGTTCGTTATCAGAGTGAGGCTGACTTTGTAGAATGAGTTTGGAAGTGTTCTTCCCTCTTCAGTTTTTTGGAGTAGTTTCAGGAGGATAGGTGTTAGCTCTTATTTAAATGTTTGGTATAATTCACTCTTGAAGGCTAGACTTCTGTTTAGTGGTATTTTTAAAAATTATAGACTCAGGGAATTCCCTGGGATTCCAGTTGTTAGGACTCGGCACTTTCACTGCTCTGGGCCCTGGTTCAATCCCTGGTTGAGGGATTGATCGCACAAAATCTCAAGATCATAGGATCTCACAAGCTACACACCATGGCCATAAATAAATAAGTAGTAATAGGTCTGTTAATATTTTCTGTTTCTCCCTGGTTCAACATTGGGAGATAATACATTTCTAGGAATTTGTCCATTTCTTCTAGATTGTCCACTTTATTGGCATATTGTTGTTCCTGTTGGTCTCTTACGAGCCTTTGTCCTCCTCTGCTGTCAGTTGTAACTTCTCTTTTTTCACTTTTGATGTTACTGATTTGAGCCATCTCTTTTTTTTTTTTTTTTTTTGTCAGGTTAAGTTTATCAGTTTTATTTATTTCAAAGAACCAACTCTTAGTTTCAATGATTGTTTTATTGTCTTTTTAATCTCTATTTCATTTATTTCCTTTCTGGTTTTTTGATTTCTTTACTTCTTAATTTCAGNTTTTTTTTTTTTTTTTTTTTTGAGTCAGGTTAAGTTTATCAGTTTTATTTATTTCAAAGAACCAACTCTTAGTTTCAATGATTGTTTTATTGTCTTTTTAATCTCTATTTCATTTATTTCCTTTCTGGTTTTTTGATTTCTTTACTTCTTAATTTCAGTTTTGTTTGTTCTTCTTTTTCAGATTCCTTTAGGTGTAAGGTTAGATTGTTTATTTGAGATTTTTCTTGTTTCCTGAGGTAGACGTGTATCACTACAAACCTCTTAGAACTGCTTTTTCTTTGTCCCTTAGGTTTTAGATCCTTGTGTTTTCATTTATCTTTTTTCTCCGGGTGTTCTCTTAAGTTTCTGATTTCTTCAATGACCTACTGATTGTTTACTAGCTTGTTGTTTTTAGAGTGTTTTTTCCCCCCTAGTGGTTGATTTCTAGTCTCATACTGTTGTGGTTGGAAAAGATACTTGATGTGATTTCTGTCTTCTTAAATTTATTGAGAATTGTTCCGTGGCCTAACATGTAATCTATCCTGGAGAATGTTATATGTGCACCTGAAAAGAATGTGCATTCTGCTGTTTTGGATGAAATGTTCTCATCATGTAACTATTAATCTGTATCATCTAATGTGTCATTTAGGCCAATGTTTCCTTACTGATTTTCTGTCTAAATAATCTGTCATTGATGTAAACGGGATGTTAAGGTCCTTTACTGTTATTGCCTTGCTGTCAGCTTCTCCTTTTTTGTTTGTCATTATTTGCTTTATGTATGCAAGTGCTCCTTTGTTGGATACACATGTCTTTACAATTGCCATAACTTCTTGTTAGATAGATCTCTTTATAATTATGTAATGTCCTTCTCTGTTTCTTGTTGCAGTCTTTCTTTTAAAGTCTATTTTGCCTCACATAAGTATTTCTACCCCAGCTTTCTTTTCTTTTCCATTTGCATGGAATATTCTTTTAGCTTTTGCTAGTGCTGAGATCTTCATATTAGAGAGATGTTTTTATGACTTTTTATAGCAGTGTGATTAATGATCCACAAATCAGGAGATAGAAAATGATATTGTTTTGGATAATCTTCTTCTAAACAGTTTTCTTTTCCAAGAAGGCGATGGCACCCCACTCCAGTACTCTTGCCTGGAGAATCCCAGGGATGGGGGGGCCTGGTGGGCTGCTGTCTATGAGGTTACACAGAATTGGACACAACTGAAGCGACTTAGCAGCAGCAGCAGCAGCAGCAGCAGTCTTCTTTTAGTATTTCCTAACATTTTGTTCCAGTGCCCCATAAGTGATTTAAATTCAGCTTGCTCCAAACTATACCCACTTGTGTTTTTCCCAAAAACTCTTTTCCCTCTGAACTTCTTTGTAGTACTACACATTTCTTCAGATCCCAGAGCCAAATAGCTATGAGACACCCAGCTTCTCGAGCATGAGATCAGTGCAGTGTACAGGGCCTGAACAGAAGGCCATCTTCATGAAGTTTAAGCCATGGTTCAGTGGTTGCCATCTCAAGTTCTTAATGGTTCATTTTTGCGTTTGTGTTTTGTAAATCAAGTCCAATGAAACAATGGAGCATGTGCAGGGGCTTGAAACCAAGGCACGGTTCCACCTTCTCCTGCCTGTCTGGGGTGGATTCTGAGTTCCCCACTTTCCTGTCCCCTGGATCCCAGCCACCCTTTCTCAACTGCTGCTTCACTGAGCCACAGTCACTCTCTGACCCTAGAGAAGCTTGTGCGCAAGCATGAGAAAGACAGGGATTGGGCTGCACACTCTTGGCGGGGCTGTCCTTGTCCCCACCTGCCATCGTCACTGGTGTCTGGCGAGGTGCCAGAGACCACAGCTCAGTTGAAGCAAGCCTCTTGTTCATCCTTAATTCCAGGATCCTAGTGAGTTGTAGCGGCAGCCATGGGAAGAAGCCTGGCTCAACTTCCCTGCCCTGGGCCAGGCACATGGGTTTGATGGCTGGGGAAGGGCAACCTGGTAGCCAGTGGGTCACCTACACACTAAACTGTGGTCTAGGGCTCCAAGTGACTCTGAAGTCTGAGGGTCTGAGGGAGCATGACATTAAATAGCAAATTAAAAGTACCATGGCAAATGGAGAGAGAGAGACTGCTGGGAAATGTTTTTATTTTATCATCTTTAATTATACTGTTTTCCTGCTTTTTGAACAAGGGCCCTAATTCCCCCCCCTCCCCCCCCCGCCAAAACCCCTCAGAGTATATCGCTGGTCCTATCTAACACACTATAGATTTTAACTCATCTCCTGGCCTCCAATTCCTCCTTCATCCACTTAATATGCTTTCACAGTGTTGCCAGGCTGGGCTCTTTAAAATGTAAACTTGGTCATTACTTAACTCTCCCTTGCTTGACGTGTTGTAGTAGCTCTCATGGGCCCCACGCCCATGTTGTTGTTGTTTAGTCACTAAGTTGTATCTGAATCTCTGTGACTGTAGGTGGCCAGGCTCCTCTGTCCATGGGATTTTCCAGGCAAGAATACTGGAGTGGGGTGCTATTTCCTTCTCCAGGGAATCTTCTCGACCTAGGGGTTGAGCCCACATCTCCTGCACTGGCAGGCGGATTCTTTACCACTGAGCCACCAGGGAAGGTTCTCACCCCGATCGATGCCCATGGACATGACCAAATTTTGAACATTTTGTTTGGCTTGCACAGTGAGTTCTTTGCACTCTCTCCCTTCTTCCTTTCCCTCATTTGAATGTCTTCAGACATAACTAACTTTTCCTTCAAACATCATCAGTTACCTGCTGAAACCTTTGGCATATAACTTGTCTTTTAGTGGATGATCAAATCCAAAGTTAACTTGGCACAGAGAGCCTTTCATTATCTAGTTTTCAGCTGCCCTTCCATTTCTTTATACTCAATACCCTCTTTCCTACCCCCAGCTTTCTAAGCCTCCAAACTGAAAAGAGTGCTGTATCTTAGTGTTCCATCTTTGTTTAACTTAAATTCCTCAAACAAGTTTTCCCACGTGTCTTTGTACATTTCTGCCTGTTAAGGCCACCTTCTGTACTCCCTAAAAGTATTTTTATCCCTCAGAACTCAACTCCAGTGTCTTCTTAACATTAGCCTTGACCTTCTCTGTCCTTCCTTCAGAGTGGACATTTACCCATTACCATTTATGTGTATAGTTGCCTTCCCTGGTCTGTGATATTCTAGTTGGTAGTCTCCAGAATGAGTGTATATACCTCAGAGAGTACCCTGCACAGTCCACTTGGGTTGCAAAAAGAAAATAATAAATGTTTGAGTTTTTAAATTTCACTGTTTTAAGATTTTTATGTTATTGACTGTTTTAGAGTCACATATCAAAACATTCTTATAATTTTATAGATGAGCAGTTTTAGGAATGCACACCAACAGTATTTTACTTATTTGATACATAGTCAAGACAATTTAGGGGCTTCCCCAGTTAAAGAATTCTCAGTGTTAAAGAATCTACCTGCAATGCAGGCTCAATTCCTGGGTCAGGAACATGCCCTGGAGGAAGGCACAGCAAACCAGTCCAGTATTCTTGCCTAGAGAATTCCTTGGACAGAGGAGCCTGGCGAGCTACAGTCTATAGGATCACAAAGAGTCAGACACAACTGAAGCAACTAAGCATGTCACGTGCAAGACAGTGTAAAAACTACTCTTCTAGGAGGCTCCCTTTTTTGCTGTTCCCGCTCCAGCATTTATTATTTGTAGACTTTTTGATGATGGTCATTCTGGTTGGTGTGAGGTGATACCTCATTGTAGTTTTTAGTTGCATTTCTCTTAATAAACTAGAAGTGCTGAGCATATTTTCATGTGCTTTTTGGCCATCTGAATGTCTTCTTTGGAGAAATGTCTATTTAGATCTTCTGCCCATTTTTTGATTGGGTGGTTTGGTTTTTTGATACCAAGCTATATTAGCTGTTTACATGTTTTGAGTGTAATCCATTGTTGGTTGCACCATTCACAAATATTTTCTCCCATTCTGAAGGTCATCTTTTCATTTTCTTTATGGCTTCCTTTGCTTTCCAAATCTTTTCAGTTTAATTAGGTACCATTTGTTTATTTTTATTTTTATTTCCATTACTCTAGGAGATGGATCAAAAAAGCTGTTGCTGCGATTTATGTCAAAAAGTGTTCTTCCTTTGTTTCCTTCCAGGAGTTTTATAGTATCTGGTCTTACATTTAGGCCTTTCATGCATTCTAGTTTATTTTTGTGCATGCTGTTAGAGAATGTTCTAATTGCATTCTTCTACCGGTAGCTATCCGGTTTCCCCATTACATTTACTGAAAAGATTATCTTTTTCCAATGTATATTCTTGTGTCCTTGGTCGTAGTATTTGACCATAGGTACAGGGATGTATTTCTGGGCTTTTCTAGTGAAAGCCCATTGTCCCATTGATCTGTGTTTCTGTTTTTGTGCCCATACCATACTGTTTTGATTACTGTAATTTTGGTAATATAAATGGTATAACCATTATGGAGAACAGTATGGAGGTTTTTTAAAAGCTAAAAATAGAACTATCATGAGCCTGCAGTCCTACTCCTGGGCATATCTCCAGAGAGAGCCTTAATTCAAAAAGATACATGTGCTCCACTGTTCATTGCAGCACTGTGTTTACAATAGCCAAGACATGTAAGCAACCTAAATGTTCATTAACAGATGAATTCATAAGGAAGATGTGATATACAGTGGAATATTACTCAGCCATAAAAAGAATGAAATGATGCCATTTGCAGCAACATAGATGAACCTAGAGATTACCTTACTAAGTAAAGTAATACAAAGACAAGTATCATATAATGTCACCTATGTGTGGAGCCTTTAAAAAAATGATACAAATGAACTTATATACAGAATAGAAATAGATCAGTTCATTTCAGTTCAGTTGCTCAGTCATGTCCGACTCTTTGCGACCCCATGAATCGCAGCACGCCAGGCCTCCCTGTCCATCACCAACTCCTGGAGTTCACTCAGACTCACGTCCATCGAGTCAGTGATGCCATCCAGCCATCTCATCCTCAGTTATCCCCTTCTCCTCCTGCCCCCAGTCCCTCCCAGCATCAAAGTCTTTTCCAATGAGTCAACTCTTCGCATGAGGTGGCCAAAGTACTGGAGTTTCAGCTTCAGCATCATTCCTTCCAAAGAAATCCCAGGGTTGATCTCCTTCAGAATGGACTGGTTGGACCTCCTTGCAGTCCAAGGGACTCTCAAGAGTCTTCTCCAACACCACGGTTCAAACGCATCAATTCTTCGGTGCTCAACTTTCTTCACAGTCCAACTCTCACATCCATACATGACCACAGGAAAAACCATAGCCTTGACTAGATGGACCTTTGTTGGCAAAGTAATGGCTGCTTTTCAACATGATATCTAGGTTGGTCATAACTTTCCTTCCAGGGAGCAAGCGTCCTTTAATTTCATGGCTGCAGTCACCATCTGATCAACAGACATAGAAAACACACTTATGGTTACCAAAGATGAAAGGGGAATGGGAAGGGAAAATAGGAGTTTGGGATTTACACCCTACTATATATAAAATAGGTAATGACAAAGACCTACTGTATAGCACAGGGAACTATACTCAATATTTTATAATAGCTGTAAAGGAAAAGAATCTGAAGAAAAAAAAATATATATATGTATATATCTGTAACTGAATCACGTTGCTCTACACCTGAGGCTGTCACAACATTGTAAATCAACTATACTTCAGTAAAAATGAAACTTAAAAAATAAGGACAATATTAGAAAAAATAACTCTTAGAAAATCAAGACTGTGTCTTATTCATTTAACTCCAGCACTGACCTTTTCTTCTTCCTAATCTGTTTATGAAAACTCAATAAATAGGTGACATTCATGATTGCCCAAGGTATACACATTGCAAAGACACTAACCTTTTATATCATAGCATTTTTATCATTAGTAGCTTGTTTCAAATTAATCAACATTAAATATTGGATTTAAAAAAAAGATTCTACCTTATCTGTTAAGGAAAATAGAATTAAGGGTGGAATACAAACAGTAGAAGGAAAAAATTTTCTTTCACTGGAAGCCCTGTGAGATTAATGGTAAAAAGAGTGACTCGTGGGGACTATCTTAGTTTGCTTCTCACTCAAATTATAATTGAAAGTGTAGGAATGTGGTCTGCTCTCAGCTTTTTAAAAGTTAAATGGAAAAAAAAAAGCTAATACATCTAGCAGAAGGGAAGGTCAAAACCTGATGATCTGTCCTTGGCTACCTGGGCTCATAGTTTATGCATTCAGTGAGACCATCACTGTCACTCAGGAGCACTTCTCCATTAAAATCAGCTACCTGCAGTTCAGAAGGGCTTTGCATTCTCTGCCCATATGATCTAAGGCCAGTGTCACCTGCCTTTTTAGTTCTGCCGGAGTATCAGTACAAGGATCTTATTAGCATTTAAGAATTTGGACCAAGAATAAGGAAAAGAGCTGTAAGACCCATATTTTTAATGTATATTCAGCTTTTTTTTTTTTAATGTATGTTCAGCTGGCATCTCCCTTGTGTAACCAAGAGAAAATTGTTTGACCTCTTCTGAGGCCTATGGTGCCTTTTTTATGATAATGAAATATCACACAAATATTTTAAGATCTTGCAGGTTTGCAGATTAAAAAGTATTGTATACTAAGAACCAATTTGTTATTATTTTGAAGCCTAAATTCATAATGGAAGAAAATTTTTGCAGGATTAGAAAGAAGTACAGTTAGGAAGTAGCCTCTAGGAGTTATATAACTATGCCTAGTAAAATCTTTTCCCTGGTGCCCATCTTCCTGCCTTCTTCCACTTAATTGTGTACTTAAAAAAGAAAAAGAAGAGCTTATCCTGGCTAGTAATTAGATTGTTTTACTTTGTACCTTTCACTCACTACCATTTCCATAATATGGATTTTAGGTGCATTTTGTTTCACCAGAGGCAGGAAAAATTTTATTTTATTTTTAATAATAAGTTCCAAAACCCTCCTTCATCTGCAGTGCTGTTATTCTTAGAGTCCTAGAAATGAGAGCTAGAAAACTCCAATTAAATCCATCTAGTTCATCTCCCCTGACAATGAAAAAACATCTTTCATATTATATTATATGATGCTTTTTTCAGGCTTCCATGATAACCTCTGGGAGACTGTCCAACAGACTAATAGACCTCACTTAGGGTGAATGTTCTCATTCTTAGTTTTGACCCTTCATTTCTAATTATTTGATTCCTGAAAGCCATCTTCCTTAATATTCATACTCTGTGAACTTGAGTAAGATCAGCAGTCTCTTTTAGTGGTAAGAAAATCAACATATACCTCATTAGCAGGAACTGAGGGTGGTCTGTATAAGTGTGTATTTCAGATACTAACTTTTTCCTCTTTAAATACCAGATTTGGTTTTATTTTAATAATACTGAGGTTATTTTTTTCCCTTCAGGTGTATTAGATCTTTTCCCTGCTTTCTTGAGTGAATTGGAATTTTCCTAATTCAGTTTAATCATTATTAGCATTCTGCAATGGAGAAGGCAGTGGCACCCCACTCCAGTACTGTTGCCTGGCAAATCCCATCGATGGAGGAGCCTGGTAGGCTGTAGTTCATGGGGTCGCTGAGGGTCGGACACGACTGAGCGACTTCCCTTTCACTTTTCACTTTCATGCACTGGAGAAGGAAATGGCAACCATTCCAGTGTTCTTGCNTTACTGGTTGGGGCATAGACTTGGATTACTGTGATATTGAATGGTTTGCCTTGGAAATGAGCAGAGATCATTCTATTGTTTTTGAGATTGCATCCAAGTACTGCATTTTGGACTCTTTTGTTGACTATGATGGCTACTCCATTTCTTCTAAGAGATTCCTGCCCGCAGTAGTAGATATAATGGTCATCTGAGTTAAATTCACCCATTCTAGTCCATTTTAGTTTGCTGATTCCTAGAATATCAATGTTCACTCTTCCCATCTCCTGCTTGACCACTTCCAATTTGCCTTGATTCATGGACCTAACATTCCAGGTTCCTATGCAGTATTGCTCTTTACAGCATCAGACCTTGCTTCTGTCACCAGTCACATACACAACTGGGTATTGTTTTTGCTTTGTCTCCATCCCTTCATTTTTTCTTATGTTATTTTTCCACTGATCTCCAGTAGTATATTGGGCACCTACCGACCTTGGGAGTTCCTCTTTCAGTGTCCTATCTTTTTGCCTTTTCATACTGCTCATGGGGTTCTCAAGGCAAGAATACTGATGTGGTTTGCCATTCCCTTCTCCAGTGGACCACATTCTGTCAGACCTCTCCACCATGACCCATCCATCTTGGGTGACCCAACACGGCATGACCTAGTTTCATTGAGTTAGACAAGGCTGTGGACCATGTGATCAGATTGGCTAGTTTTCTGTGATTGTGGTTTCAGTCTGTCTGGCCTCTGATGCCCTCCCTTAGCGCCTACCATCTTACTTGAGTTTCTCTTACCTTAGACATAGGGTATCTCCTCATGGCCGATGCTCCTGACCTTGGACGTGTGGTATCTTGTCTCTGCCAATTATTCGTTCAGTTCAGTTCAGTTCATCACTCAGTCATGTACAAATCTTTGCGACCCCATGAACCGCAGCATGCCAGGCCTCCCTGTCCATCAACAACTCCCAGAGTCCACCCAAACCCAATAGCTGGACAAATCAACTTTCCAATCTTATTTGTTGTTACAACTAATAATTTACCAACCAAACTAAATCTCCTTAATGTATACCCTGTTCATGCTGTGGTCCATATAGTACCCTTGCTCCTCAATTCCTCCAAACCCAAATCATGTCTTCTCTCTGGGACCTAGCATATACCACTTCGTCCGTTTAATTTCCCTTCATTTCAATAAATGATGCAACCTCTTCTTTCTCTAAACTCCTGAAATAATTTCCTAGGTACCTCTCTAAAATAATATCATGTTTCATCAATTCTGAGATATAAATTTTTTCACATTTTAAAATCTCCATAGTTCATCTTTTAAAACATGCCATTCATCATCAGTGTTCTTAAAAGAGAGAATATATCATGGTATTTTGTGGAAAAACATGAACAACAACTACTCTGAGTCAAAACAAATAGTTCAGAAGAATGAAGAAGCATTAAATACCTTAACCAGTTTTGTGTATGTTCTTTCTTGGTGTACACTATGTGATATATGACAAAACCTGCCAACCTAAGTCATTAAAAAAACAACTTCTTTAATGCAAAATAAAAAGTCTAAGTGATAAGTCATTTTGTTATAGCTTAATTGGTAGCTTTTTTTCTTAGTATACATAAAATAATGGTGTGACAATCACTGGTATCCTAGATTTAAAGAAATAGATAGTTTTACTTTGTGATTAAATATGTCAGGCATTAATAACACGCATTAGNGTGATAAGTCATTTTGTTATAGCTTAATTGGTAGCTTTTTTTCTTAGTATACATAAAATAATGGTGTGACAATCACTGGTATCCTAGATTTAAAGAAATAGATAGTTTTACTTTGTGATTAAATATGTCAGGCATTAATAACATGTATCTTCCTAATGCGTGTTGTATTATATATATTTATATTAATTTCTCGTCCTGTTTTAAACTACAGGCCTTTTGAGGGCAAGGATTTTATTTAATCTTTGATACCCTTAGAATAGTTGTTACGATGCTTTATACCATATACATATAAAATAAATATTTCATAAATGGATTAAAATATGAAGTATAAGATAAAAGTGCCATGGAAAGATAAAGTACTGTATGAGTGAACATCTAGTACATTCTCAGTTAACTACTTATACTTAACTATAGTTTTGTTAGAAATATATTTACATATGGTATTTAGTTGGGTCCTTGGGCTGAATCTCAACTTAGGCTTGTGGTTTTTGAACCAACAATAAATGATCCTAATAGATTTCTATAAATTTCAGTCTTGCTTGCTGACTGCATTCTTAAGAAAATGTGATGACTCGTCTTGATTGAATCATAGAAGGTAGTAAATAAAACCTCTGCATTGGAGAACAAATAACAGTGACTTTCCCTAATGATGCTAAGATTATACGGGAAACCAGGCAAATGCCTGTCTCTAAGAAATATAGTACTTTTAAAATAGCCTTGTTTTTTTCCCTCCAATCAATCTCAATAACACCTATAATAAAAAGCCTGGGAAATAAAAAACAGCTTAGGGAATTTTGGTTGTGTGATATTTTCTAGTTTTTATCCTTATTCTTTGGACTACAAGAACAAGAAATAACATACGCATTTTTCTTCAGTCAGCTAAATAGTTCCAATTCTGATTCAAATAAGTAATTTCCATCATTCTCTCAGAGTGCGTATGTGTTTGCAAACCGTACTTGGCATGGAAAAGCAGTGGTAGTCCACTCTGTTATTCACCAGATATCTCCACTTATCTTTCTGGATTGTACATTCTTTCCTTGTTGAAGTTAGGTGTGGTCGTGTGACTTTTTTGTCTAATAAAATGTGACCATTAGTGACATAAAGCTTTCAGAGCAAGTACAAAATTTCCCACACTTCCTTTATCCTGCTGCAGCAACTAGAGAAGCACAGAGATGGAGCCACCCTTAGCACAAGACGCTGCATGAGGATAACATAGAGCCAGGTCCCCATCACGTTTGACCTGCTCAGAGATATGTAGTATGTTTTGTATGAGATTATTATTTTTTTTTATGTGTGATATTTTGTGTGAGATTATATTATTGTAAAGTTATTAGATAAGTATAACCTAGCTTATTGTGATTAATATAGTCTTTACTCCAAAACAGTGGAGTTTAATGGTAACTAAAAGAATATAACAGGTTTGATGTGCTGTTATTGGCCTAGTTTTTTTTTTTTTTCCCCTTTTGGAAATATTACTGTATTTCCATGCATCAAAATACTTTTCTTTGAATTACAATCTTTTGTCAAGACATTTTGAGATACGTCTGTAAGATGTCCTTTCATCTCCCAACAGTAGAACTGTTTCTTAAAAGAAATGCTCATTGATGTTGATTCTTGTATTTGTTTTTTTATTCAGCAAGCTTTTTTGAATGTCCATTATTTGCCAGGTGCTAAGACTGGACGATGTTCAAGGCACTCTGGATGGTTTGGTAGAAGTGGCACAAAGTAAGCAGGGGCTATAAACTATAAGGTACTTTGTTCTTCGGAAGTCTAGGTGCTTCACTGGTTTCATAAATGATACATACCAATTTCATTTTTAAATAGTTAAACTATATTTGAAAGTTAACATCATAAATACCATATCCAAGGTGACATAGATCAAATTATGCCACTGTTGAGACCACCAACATATGACCTTAAAAGTTAGAAGTTTCTTTACCATAGCTAGTATAGAGACAGTTTAAAAAATAAGAACTTAAGTGCCATCAGAAAGTCTAATTCTCCCAATTATCTTGGAAGAAAAAAAATTTTAGCACATTGCCAAGTGGTTTCCAGCAACTGTGTTTTACAAATTAAAAAATTAAAAGCTGGATTCTGTTTCTGGTCTTCATTATAAGAATCTGAGTAGCTTTTATAAAGTCAGTGCAGACGAGTTAGGAGATAGCAAGGTTCCCCTTTTGTTCTTTTTCCTATCACCTTCTGCCTTTTCATTCTAGGGGTTCTTCAGCAAGCGCCTAAAAGGCTCCATCAAGAGGACCAAAAGCCAATCAAAGCTTGACCGAAACACGAGCTTTCGGCTTCCCTCTCTTCGCAATACCGATGACAGGTAGGCATTCACTTGCTTAAAACACAGAAAGCGGTTTTAGAGTGCATTTTGGTAAGATGTTTTGGTCTTCTCTAACTGTGCATCAGTGATAGTCCTAGAGAACTGATATAAAAATTTACTTTTTTGTCTTGCTCACGGTACAAAATATTAGCTTACATATCAAACCAGTTTAAAAATCTTACAATATTGGAGAGTGTGCAGATACCTAAGAACTAATTTAAGAGTCAGTTGTGCTATTTCTGTCGAATCGTGTTCTAGTGGTCCAAGGTGTATCTTTCTTCTGTAGAATGGCTTTAAGGGATGCTGACGGCTATAGCTAACATTTTCTGAGCACTATACTAAATGCTTTATATACTTTATCTTGTTTAATCTTTAGAATAACCCTGTAAGAGAAATATAATATTACCACGATTTTACAGATGACAAGTCTGAGAAACAGAGGTTCCAAGATTATACTGCTTAGTAAATAGCAAAAATGGTATTTAAACTTGGGCAACTTTGCTCTGAGTCCGTGGTCTTCACTGCTTTCTTGTTCTTTGTGTATACTATATGAACTCAGCCCTATTAATTTACAGTCACATCTAGAAGGCCTGTATGAAAAGGAAGGCTTGAGATTTCTCTGGTGGTCCAGTGGCTAAGACTCTGCTCCCAATACAGGGGGCCCAAGTTCAGTCCCTGGTCAGGGAACTAGATCCCACATACTACAACTAAAGACTCCACATGCCGCAATGAAGATCAAAGCTCCTTCATGCCACAACTAAGACCCAGCACTGCCAAATAAATAAGTAAAAAAAAAAAAAGAAAAAAAATTTTAAAGGAAGCTGAATTTCAATAATTAGTACTACCAGCTTGAACAAACTTCACATGCATAGCTCTAAGAATAACAGCCTTCTAAAATGATTGAATGTATGCTAGGACACATTTGTAATAATTCATGTCTCCACAATGCTCAAAATTTAGGAAATGGTACTCTTGTGTCTTGACACATCACCACCATCACCAGTATTTATTGAGCACTTACTCTGTGCCAAGTATTTTTAATGTAGTCTCTCATGTAATGCAACCCTCGATACTATTTTACAGATGAGGAACTAAGGCAAAAGAGATTCAGAAGCATGCCTATAGTCACACAGCTAATTAGTAGAGCCTGGATTTAAACTTTTGTCTGCCTTTCATAATGATCCTCCTATTTATACTTGGGTGTTTCTTTTTCTTTTCAGTAATAAGTCCATTATTTCCAGCAACCTGCATCATAAGTAGAAATATAGATTGTAATCTCATGCAGATTATAGACTTGCCAGGCAGAGAGTTACTCTCATTTTATAAATAAAGTAACTTTTCCCCTATACTGAATTGATGAGAGGTTACAGCTTTATCAGCTCTTTTTATCCTTGAACCACTTTAGAGATGTTCTGTGAAATTTGCAAGTATGTTCAATTGCAATTGTATTGTTAGATATCTCTTTTATACCTCTTTGTTTAAGGGTAATCATTTTAAAAAATCTTTTATTCTCATATTTTCCCTTAGATTCCTATTATTCTACAACTTTCATCATTGTAAGAATTCAAATCATTTTATAAATAAGTCTCAATAAAATAGAATGACAAGATTTTTCAGAATATTGGTTTTTAAGGACAAGGAAATAGTATAGCAACTAAAACATTCCTAATTCAGTCACCAGTTCCTTAAACTCTGTAGCATCACGTATAAACTTGAGAGACGAGATTTTTTTGTAGGTATACTTTATTTTATAAACTTGTACTAAATATCACTTTCTCGATTTCAGACCAAGTGCTCTCTCCTATTCAGTTTTGCTTTAGATAGCCTAGAGGAATTCTTGGATTGAATTACCAAGAGATTATATTCTCCTGGAGTCTGCTATTACTGTTATATAGGCAGCACATTTTTAGCCTTTCCAATGATTTAAATTCCTTATATGTGACTTCCATGCTATTCTACTTCAGTCAACAGTAGTATCTTTCTGACTCAAATACAGCATAATAAGAAAAAGTGCTAATAAATCTCAAATATTAGATAATCCTTTTTGTCTTTCAAATTCATTTATAGAGGTTTTCTAAACAGAAATTTTTCAGAAACTGTATTCAGAAACTGTTTGAATATATCACAGTTCAAAAAAAAGACCTTCTTGCCGTCAGATCATCTGAAAACACAGATAAATAAAACTAAGGTACAAGATCTTAATCAACTGAGTTCTTCAAATTGGTAACCTTACTGGTATCCAGTAAGATCTCTCTTAAGAGATTTTTCCAAAGACCCTTGGTCTTATGCCATATGCATCGGTTGCTGAAATCAGGCCATTTCTTCCAAAATGGTATGTGGTGTCTAAGTTGAAAAACATTTTTATTCTTATAGCAAGTCTGCAGAAACTCTAGGCAAATCTAGGTAAGCAACCCCTTTTTGCAGCTTCTAAATTGTGCTGTAAAATGCTTGTGTCTTTGTATAAAAGAAAAAAGTTTCAATACATTAAGAACAGCTTAAAAAATAAAAGTCCCTCTTCACCTTCCTTTTCTTCTCATATAAGTAACCTCATTAACAGTTTGTATATTTTCAAACCTTTTTTAAAAAATCCATACATAAATGCATACATATGTACATTTTGCTTGTTTTCATAAAGCTGGTGTTGTTGGTGTTTAGTCAGTGAGTCGTGTCTGACTCTTGTGACCCCACGGACTATAGCCCAACAGGCTCCTCTGTCCATGGGATTTCCCAGGCAAGAACACTGGAATGGGTTACCATTTCTTTCTCCAGGAGATGTTTCCGACCTAGGGATAGACCCCAAGTCCCCTGCATTGCAGGCAGATTCTTTACCATTGAGTCACCAGGGAAGCCTTTCACGTAAGTGGGGTCATATTATATGTATTACTTTGTGACTTTGCTTTATGGAATAAATATTTTGGACAACTTTATATGTCAGTCATGTAAATCTACATAATTCTTCTTAACAATAACAGTTTTTTGTAACATGTATACTTCCCTGCTGATGAATATTTTGTTTCTCCATTCTTGGGCATAAAATAGAGATGTAATAACCATTTTTGTTATGTGCCTTTCTCTCCTTACGTGATGAGGTTAGATTTCTGAAGAAGAACTACTAGTATGAAGCATGTACAATATCATATTGTTCTTCAGAAAAGCTGTACTAATTTCCATTCCCACCCATAGATTAGGATCACTTTTATCCATGGATAAATAACAAGCTCCTACTGTATAGACAGGGAACTAGATTCAATATGCTGTGATAAACCATAATGGAAAACACTATTAGAAAAAAAAAATGTATATATAACCAAGTCACTTTGTTGTACAGCAGAAATTAGTATAACATTGTATAGCAACTATACATCAATATTAAAAATTACTTTTATCCTTCAAACGACCATTGTATTTTATCAGTATGATGGATGAATAGAAGTAGTAAACACATATACAGTATGTACTGGGATTCCCGGCTAGCTCAGCAGTAAAGAATCTGCCTTCAATACAGCAGACCCAGGCTCTATCCCTAGGTCGTGACGATCCCCTGGAGGAGGGGTTGGCAACCCATTCCAGTGTTCTTGCACGGACAATCCCTGGACGGAGTAGACTGGCGGGCTACAATCCACCCCTATGGATGGGTCACAGAGTCTGACACAACTGAGGCGACTTAGCACTTACACACCCAGTGTGTACTGTGTGTCATACACTGGTCTAAGCACTTCACATAAACGAACTCATTTAATCATTGTAACAACCCTAGTTACATTCGTGACCCTATTTTGAAGATGAGGGGACTGAAACAGAGAAATGAGTGAATTGCACAAGGTCACACATCAGAAAACGGCAGTACTGTGATTCAAATTCAAGAATTCTAGCTCGGGAGTGTACATTCTTAACTTTATGCTATATTGAGTCAGGCAGCAAACATTTGTTTGTTTTAACTTCTATTCCCTAATGCCTGGTAAGTTGAACATCTTTTCAGAAGCTTTCTTCTGTGACTTGCTTATTGATCCCTTTGCCCATTTTCTATTGAGCTGTTTGTCCTTTATCTAATGATTTGGAGTAGTCCTTTATTATTACAAGGGATTGTAAGCCACTGTTACTCATATTGTTAAATTTTTCTTCCAGTCAGTTACTTGTGTTTTAAAATCATGTCTCTAGATTATATGGAAGTTTTAAATTTTCATTTGGTGCAACATGTCAGTCTTTGTGGGCTTAACTGTCCAAATTTGACCAGAACTCTGAACTCAAGAAGCCAGGGATCTCTTTCTCATTAAATTTCTCATTAAATGCTATTCAGTTCACTTTCTCTCTCTCCTTCAAGAGGAGGAAATATTCTATCTGGGGTATCAGAAGGATAATGAAGTAGTGACCATGATATTTTGAATTTTTCAAGGTTTTTGATAACTACAAACCTTATTTAGCACTCATTACATTTTAAAAATGTAAAATTATTCTCATGAGGTCTGAGTTACTGCTTAAAGATGGCAGAAAAGCAGTGTGAGTGAGTCCATTTCATCTAAAGAAGATTTACTATATGTGATCAGTAAGTTTTTCTGTACAAAAGACTAAAAAGTTATTTTAACATGCAGACTCAATTGATCAAAAAGACTCTGCAGGTTTGTTTAAACAATGATCTGTAAGTCATAAACTCTGCTGTAAGGCCCTGATAGAATTTGGTGCCAAGGTTGCCTTGGGGATCAATTTATAATGATTCTTAAACTTAGAATTTCCTTTGTGAAACTGTAGGGCATAGACATGAGAAGTAAAATGTTGCCAAATAATGTTTCTAAAAAACAAATATCTTGTCACAAAGTAACATAGGTGATTGTGTTATGTACAGAGTAGAAAGCCATGTGCTACCAGGGAATATAGAGAAGTAAAGACACAGCCCAACCTTAAGGAGTCAACAGAAGCAAATATCCAAGAAGAAATTGGTGCAGGGAGGTAAGATTGCTTCTTGTTGAGTGGATTGGGAAAGACCTTAGAGGGTAGTGGCAGTGAGTTATACCTTAGAACTGAGAGACAGACATGGAGAGAGTACTCTTCAGGATGGAAATAGTAAGCAAAAGAAGAGAGCAGGAAATTACAGAGCTTGAAAAGAGCTTACCCCCAGAACTCTGGAAAGATTCAGCTCCTACCCAGCTCTAAAAGGCTAGCAGCCAGGCTTACATTTATACAGAGCAAATTTGAGAAACTCAACCAGACAAAAAGATACCAACATTTATGTTCCCCCATTACAATTTCCGGAGAAGGCAATGGCACCCCACTCCAGTACTCTTGCCTGGAAAATCCCATGGATGGAGGAGCCTGTTGAGGCTGCAGTCCATAGGGTCGCTAAGAGTCGGACTCAACTGAGCAACTTCACTTTCACTTTTCACTTTCATGCATTGGAGAAGGCAATGGCACCCCAGTCCAGTGTTCTTGCCTGGAGAATCCCAGGACGGGAGAGCCTGGTGGGCTGCCGTCTATGGGGTTGCACAACTGAAGCAATTTTGCAGCAGCAGCAGCATTACAATTTCAGCTGGTAATTCTACTCTTAATTATCTCTAAGAGAAGTGAAAACATTATGTCCCCACAAAAACTTGTACATGAATGTTTATAAGCATTATTTATAATTGCCCCAAAATGATACTGACCCAAATGTCCATCAACTGATGAGTGGATATACAAAAGATGATACATGCACATAATAGAGTATTATTCAGTCTTAAAAAAAGAATGGAATACCGATACATGCTACAGTATGGATAAACCTTGAAAACTTTATGCAAAGTGAAAGAAGCCAGTCACAAAAGACTGCAGAATGTACAATTCCATTTATATGAAATGTTCAGAATAGGCAAATCTATGAAGACAGCAGATTAATGGCTGCTAGAGGCTGGGGATATAAGGCAGGGAAGTGAGGAATGAAAAATGACTGCTAATGGACATGAGGTTTCTTTTTTGGAGTGATGAAACATTTTAAGCTTAGACTGTGGTGATAATTGCACAATTCTGAGCATACTGAAAATGGTGTGCTTTAAATGGGTAGATTTTATGGTATGTTAATTATATCTCAATAAAGTTGTTAAATTACTTTTTAAAAAACATCTGGCCAGGAAGTACTCTGCAATGAAGCTCATTAATCTGTAAGCTGTATTCCAGCACACAGTTTTCCACTGAGTTCTTTAGCACTTTAAAATAAAGACAGATGGCCAAGAATCTCCAGATATTGAGGAAATTCTTTTCCATGAAAGGCAGGAGGAAAAACAAATAAATAGGAGAGAGAAAAAAGAACTCAGAAGAAACAGAGACAATGCACAAAGCCAAAAACAACTTCTAAGCATAATGAATATTTTCAACAGATAAGGTTGTGCATCTATAAAACAATAATATGCTGTAAGAAAAGCAACCTCACTGACACAAGAAAGAGTTTGAAAATTAAAATATGTAAACGAAAGGCAAGTCAGTTTCCCAGAAAGTGGAACAGAAAATGAGAAAATCAATCCAGAAGATTCTAATAAAAGAAGAGTTTTCTTAGAAAAGTTTGGAGAGGAAACTGTCAAAGAAATAATGCAAGAAAATTTCCAAAAACAAGAAAATATAAATGTACATAGTGGAAAGGCCACCACATTCCAGTGAGTGCAAAATAACAAAAGACTTTCCAGCACACAGGCACACACACACACACACCAGTTCACATTATCATGAAAGAGCACAATACCGAGGCTTAAAAAAAGAATCTTAAAAGATTCTAGAAAGAAAAATTAGGTTACATACAAAGGAGATATGAAAGGATTGCATTACAGTTCTCAATAGAATATTGAAAATCAAAAGTCACTGGAGCAGTGTTGTCAAAATTCTGAGTGGAGGTTATTTTCAACCCAGTAATCCATACACAGGACCATCCTTGAATGTCAGATGGGGAGTTTAGATTTTATTGTATAAGCAGTGGGGGGACATTAACCATTTTTGAGCAAGGAAGTGACCTGATTAGAATTGTGCCATGTATAGATTAATCCAGCAGTGGAATTTCACATGACTTGGTTTGCAGAGACTAAATTTGGGATTCCAATTAAGTTGGGGGGGGGAGCTATTTTAAGAAATAAGGAAGGCTCTAAAGAGGGTAGTTGGCAGTGGGGATGAAGAATCAGAGACAAGATAGGAGAAACATTTTAGAGGCAAAATCAATAGGATGTCACAGTCATTATTGTTCCAAAGCCATCTAATCAGATAAAAGCCAGTAAAGTGATTTCCCAGAATCAATATTGGCAGCATTTTCACATTAAAGCCATATCATGTGAAAGGGTATAGGGACAGGAGAAGACTCTGATATGTCTACCTTTTGTTGAAATACACTTTGAAAAGTTTTAAAAATTTGAAATTGCTGAAAAACCATGGTTATGCCACATTGTCAGGCATTCCAGGATTTTGAATGCCGGTCAGGTTGCCAACCTTGCTCTGGAAGTGCTACTTAAATTTATCAACGTCTTGAGGTACAAGTAAGCACATGGAATAGAATTTTCTCAATTCCTTCAAATGTCCTTCAAGTAAAAACCTCTGCAGCAACGTCTTCGATTCTGAGACTCACTGACGAAGTATGGTTTTAAAGTCTGCTTATTTTCTGTCAGGAGATATTTAAGAGTAACTGTAGTGTTCATTTGTAGGGTATATATACTCAGCTTCTTCTGTTTCTCCTGATTAGAACCAACTTCTTAACTCTTTTTCTTTTTAATTCATATACTGAGAAGAAGTTAGAGAGTCTTGCAAGCACTTCCCCCAATAGTGTGTGTGTGCTCAGAGTCATGTCCAACTCTGTGACCTCATGGACTGTAGCCCACCAGGCTCCTCTGTCCATGGGATTACCCAGGTTTGAATATTGGAGTGGGGTGCCATTTCCTCCTCCAGGGGATCTTCCCGACCCAGGGACCGAACTCGCATCACCTGCATTAGCAGATGGATTCTTTACCACTGAGCGACCTGGGAAGCCCAGTGATATAACTGTAGTATAATAACCAAGTAATTGACATTGATACTGGACTATAGATTTTATTCAGTTTTCACCAATTTTTATATGCACTTATTTGTGTGTGTTTATAGTTCTATGCAGCATAATCCTACATACAGATTTGTGTAACCACCACCATCACAATCGAGATACAGAATCATTCCATTACCAAAAAAGAACTCTCTGCTACTCTTTACAGTCATACCCCCCTCTCTACACCTATCCGTGTCCCCTATCAAGCACGTTTTGTTTTCTACCTCTATGGTTTTGTTATTTCAAGTGTTATATAAATGAAATTGTATAATGTGTAACCATTTAAGAGGCATTTTTTTCACTAAATAAAATGCCCTTGAAGTCCCTCCAAATTGTTGCACCTGTCAATAGTTTGTTCCTTGTTATTGCTGAGTAGTATTCTATTGTATGGATGTACCAAAGTTAAACCAACCACCCACTGGAGAACATTGGTTTCTAGTTTTTAGCTATTAGGAATAAAGCCCCTATGAACAGTTATGTGCACATAAGTTTTCATTTCTCTACAGTAAATACACAGCGTGGAATTGCTAGATTATATAAGTACTTGCTTAGGTTAATAAGAAACTGCTGAACTATTTTGCAGAGTACCTGTACAATTTTACATTTCCACCAGCAATTTTATGGGGGGATGTGTGTGTGTCCATGTCCCTGTCTCAAGAGATTTTCACCTAAGTTTTCTTCCAAAGGTTTTGTGATTTTTTTGCTTTTATATGTAAGTTTACAATTCATTTAGTTAATCTATAGTTACTCTAAATAAAGGTCTTGACCCAGAGCCTATGGGTGTTCTCTTCAAATAGTAATCAAAACCGCATACTTACCCAAGCCAGACTAATTGCAGAGAATGTGTCTGGTTTTGGAGAAGGAAGTATTATAAACTCTTTAGTTCTCTCTTCATCTGCTCTTCCCATCCAGCTTACCTACCCATGGTTTTAGGTACTCTGCAGATCTGGGGCAATGGGAGACAGAAAGGCAGGGAAAGGGGCTAAGAAAACAGTAAATACTATCTTGTGTGCATGTGTGGAAGTCGCTTCAGTCTTTTCTGACTCTTTGCAACTCTATGGACCATATCCCGCCAGGTTCCTCTCCACGGCATTCTCCAGGCAAGAAAACTGAAGTGGGTTGCCATACCCTCCTTCAGGGGACCTTCCTGAGCCCGGGATCCAACCTGTGTCTGTGTTTCCTGCATTGGGAGACGGGTTCTTAACCACTAGCGCAACCTGGGAAGCTCAGACCATCTTAGCCTTCCATTATGCTCTCTGAGCCTGGCAGTTGTTTAACACGACTCTTCTATCATGGGGTGCTTTGGGGAATTCTTCAGGAATACATCATCTCTGAGGAACTCTCACCTATGGTTTTTGTTTCTGTTTTTTGTTGTGTGTGTGTGGTTTTTTTTTTGTTTGTTTGGTTGGTTTTTTTTTTAGTTTCGTGGGTACATTTTTATTCTAGATATTCATTTGCAACTCCTTCCACAGTTTTCTAGGTAGGAATTGCTGTTCTAGTTTCTACTCTTCCGGGTTTCTGGTCCATAGAAAATACCCACAAATTTTCTGCTCTGAAAACCTCCAAGATTGCAGCCTTATGTAAAAGTATCAACTTGGGCTCTGCTACCAAGAGTTAGCCATTTCCCATCCTCTAGATTTCCCAGGTAAAATCAAACCCCACTTTGTATGCATTCCCTACCTATACCCCTTATGTGTGTTGGGGGGAGGCAGGTAGCTGGGAGGGGTGAGCCTCACAGCTTTCTCCAAAATTCTTTCTCACAGAATCCTTTCCCTTCTCCATACTCACCACTTTTTATAGTCTTGTTCTGACCAAGAGGTTCAAGGTAATGGAATTCGTTCCGAAACTTTCACTTTGTAAATTCTGCAGTTTGTCTGATACTTTACTTTGGCATGCAATATCTGTTTTATCTTGGGAGTCTCAATTTGAAACTTCACTTTTAATATCTCATCACACATGTATATAATATTTTCATTAATCTACAATCTTCAGCATAACCTACAGTTAGGAATATGGCTCTGTCTGTTCCCTAACTCAGCATTATCACCTGCCACTCCTACCAGAAGTCTGTCATTTACTTTACTGTTCATATGTCTCTACTTTTAATCTTGCTGCCCTCTCTCTCCCCAAAATCATTTCCTGTTCCTACAAGCTTACTTCTAATTCATACCCCAGTTAGGACTCATATGCTCCCTAATTTCTTTCCTTTGTTCTTCCTATGCATCATCCTAAACTAAGCACCTACCCCAGATACCCACCCGTGACCAAATGTATACACCTTATTATAGGACTGACTACTTTCTATTGAGCTTACCTTTCCATGTTTCTGCTTACCACGGCAGATGAGAAGTTCCGCAAGTAGACACACGATCTTTGTATCCCCATCCTCTACCACAATGCCTGTCCTATTACGGTACTTAATTTCTTGGCCTGAAACAAAAGGTAAGAATCCAGACAAATTCTAGATAATGAAGAATCTCCTTCAATATGGCGTACTTAGGTAGAATGACAGCTTCTCAGAAATTATTGGATTCCAGGCCATTAATTAATCAATACAGTCTAGCTTAGATTAATTTCCCTTACCAGTGTTTACTGGTATGGGCCAGTTAAGGAGCCCTTAGTTTTGTGGGCTAAAATCCAACTGAAGTTTCTGATTATATCATAATAGCATTTTAATTCACTTAGACTGCTTTATCTTAGTAGAAAAATTTTATTTCCATACACTTATTCCTTCTGTNCCCTTACCAGTGTTTACTGGTATGGGCCAGTTAAGGAGCCCTTAGTTTTGTGGGCTAAAATCCAACTGAAGTTTCTGATTATATCATAATAGCATTTTAATTCACTTAGACTGCTTTATCTTAGTAGAAAAATTTTATTTCCATACACTTATTCCTTCTGTTTTCATATTCTTCCAGCAAGGAATAATTCAAGAATAGCTATCCTAACCTCAACCAGATGAATAGTTTATATAAAATGAACTAATGCATGTAATGTCACTGTGGAAAGGTATGTTTGCAATGATAGTCCTATTTGTATGGTACTGTATTTTATGAGACATTTGTAAAATCATAGATGATTGCATTTGATTCTCACAATAACTGTGGGAGGTATAGGACCAGAAATCATTATCTATATTTTACAAATGAGATAACTAAGGTTCAGAAAGAATAAATTATTTGTTCCATGTCACATGGCTAGTGAGTGATTTGAGCAGGCATAAATAAATAGGGCTTTTGGCTCCAAGTTGATTGCCTTTTCCATTATACTCTTTGTTGCATGTGTTGATAGGAAACCTCACCTGCTGAAAAAATTATTGAGAAAGGAGAAAAAAAGGGAAAAATCATGCACACATGTACACATATGCTCAAACATACTCAAAATGACTCTTATTAAGAGTAGATTACCATGCAGTAATAGTTAATGAGTCATTATATTTTTACAATTTGGTAAAATGTAAAGCAAACACCCTACTATGCTCATATCATCGTCCTTTCCCTCCAAGTGGAAAGAATGAAAAATTAAAAGCAGTAGAAGAAACTATAGGCTAGATTTCTTATGCTCTCGGAATGAAAGAATTTTTTCTAAGCATAAACTGGGGGAAATAATTAAACTACGGACAGAAAAAAATACTAGTTTAATTAATTTACAAATAGCATTTGCATATCAATTAAATTTGACAATTAGAAAAATGGTCTGAGAACATGAAATAACATTTCATAATTTACAGAATAGAGAACTGAAGTTGATTGTATATTGATATACATTTAAAATGTGTTCAACCTCATCATTTAAAGAAATTCATACTAAAGCAATTAATGAAATACCACTTTTTACCAGTTATACTGCCAAAGATATTTGAAATTCAGCCCTGTGTCATTTTGGTGGTGATAGCATATAGAAACATGCATTATTGGTGTGGATTTAAGTTGATACTATCTATTATGGAGGATGAAGTAGCATTATCAAAACTTCAAATGTGTNCCTTGGACTGCAAGGAGATCCAACCAGTCCATCCTGAAGGAAATCAGTCCTGGGTGTTCATTGGAAGGACAGATGTTGAAACTGAAACTCCAGTATTTTGGCCACCTGATGCGAAGAGCTGACTCATTTTAAAAGACCCTGATGTTGGGAAAGGTTGAAGGCTTGAGAAGGGGATGACAGAATGTCAGATGGTTGGATGGCATCACCGAATCAATGGACATGAGTTTGAGTAAACTACGGGAGTTACTGATGGACAGGGAGGCCTGGCATGCTGCGGTTCATGGGATCACCAAGAGTCAGACACAACTGAGCAACAGAACTGAATTGAATGCAGAGTGTTTATGATTTTTATACAGCAATTTGCCAATAACCAACGAATCTCACGTGTATACGCTAAAATTGAATCAACCCCTGTGTCACCCAGAGTTCCTTGACTCCCAGAACTCCATGGCTGTGAATACCTCACAGCCCTGAACTTAGAGTATTAGAATCATTAAGACTTTCCACTGTTTGGCAGTTATTAAGAAAAGTTATGACCAACCTAGATAGCATATTGGAAAACAGAGACATTACTTTGCCAACAAAGATCCGTCTAGTCAAGGCTATGGTTTTTCCAGTGGTCACGTATGGATGTGAGACTGGACTGTGAAGAAGGCTGAGCGCCAAAGAATTGATGCTTTTGAACTGTGGTGTTGGAGAAGACTCTTAAGAGTCCCGTGGATTGCAAGGAGATNTCTGACTTAGCGACCCCATGGACTGCGGCCTACCAGGCTCCTCCGTCCATGGGAGTTTCCAGGCAAGAGTACTGGAGTGGGGTCCCATCGCCTTCTCCAGTTACCTTCTAATTACCACCCAAATCCATTTACTTCTTTCACATTTCTGCTGTTCTAGTTTATGATCTTTACTCAGATTACTAGCATAACTATGAGCCAGTCTCCAAGTCTTTCATTATTTCTCTCCCGTCTCTGTACCCCTTTCTCCTCTATTTAGCCAAAGTATACCTTGTTCAGATACACATTTGATCTTGTCATTCATCCTCCACCACTCACGACCTTTCTATGTTCATTCACTGGCTTTGTGATCAAACTGCAATACCCACATTACTACTGGTCCCATCATAGTGTCTCTCAGGCCTCATTATTCCCCACGCCTTTCTCTCAGCCCCAGCACACATCCACCCTGGACCAGAGCCACGCTGCTGAATTCTCCTCAATTCCTCAAACACCCCAGGTGTGTATTTTTCTTACAGGCTTTCTCACATGCTGACCATTCCCTCTCAGACTCTCAGGACCTCCACATCTGCATACAGCTAATTCCACTCCACCCTTAATTACCTAATGACTTTCAGCATTCCATCACATTACTTTTACCTCCATGAAACTATCTTTGAATCCCCAACTAAAGATCCAGGGCCCCTACTAAGTACCCACACAGCCATTTTTGCATCTTTTTTCCTAGGTCTTATCACATGGTATAATGACTTGTTAACTCACTAGATTATAAACTGTGTGTGAGTACAACAACCTTGCCTTTCTTCTTCACCATTGTTTACTTCCATCTGTACCTAGTATAGTGCCTGACGCATAATGTGCACCAAGCAACTGCTGAATGAATAGATGGATTCAGATGTGTATTCATTTATTCAACCAAATAATGGCTAAAACCAGTGGAAAAGCAAATAGGCATGAGTTTAGGAATGATGAAGTAAGTGTCATTGAACTTCTTCAATTTCTAAATTTTTTATCCTCCTTTCACCCATACTTAAATTTTATGGGGACACTGAGACTGAAGTCTAAATTCAGGGAAGAATAGTTACTAATCTTTCCACTTACTCTTGAATTCATGTTTTTTTTTTTTTTAATTCAGTATTGTTTATATGGTTATATTGTTGTTTATATATACAGTTGTTTTAATTCAGTGATGTTTATACTGAATTTGTTCAACAAGCACTAGTAAATTTTATTCCATTTGCAATTTAAGAACAAAAAAAGTATATTACAGTTTGGTACAGTTTCTGTAAGAAGATTTTCCCCTAGTGCCTGTCATTGAAGGCTGGGTGAGTTTTTCGCCCTTTAGAACATGTTTTAATGTCTATAATCTCATGTTCATTCTGTGTCCACCTTCTTTGCATGTGTATGTAACCCAGATAGGCTGAATGTCATTTTTGACTGTGATGATAAATTTCCTTACCATGGGTTTATTTAGCTAGCAAACATCCTTCTTCACCATTAGCAGCTAGGTTCATTAGACCATCCTGTCTAGAGGCTGAGAGCAGAGAGAAGGAAGATCAGTAGCACATGTTATGTTTCCATAAATAGCTTTTTGCATAAGTGGTTGTCTGGTTTTTTGTTGTTTTTTTTTTAAGCAAACATAAAAACCAGTGAGTAATATAAGCAGTAGGGACTGGCTTTAACTGCAGCAGGTAAATCAGCACAGCTAGTTTTGTCAGAATCCTCAGAGAGGATGTTTTTTTAGCACACAAGCAGAACTCTGGTGAATGAGCTCTAATTTCTTCCTTTTTTTTTTTTTTTTCTCCCTAAAATCCAGGTAAGGAAACTTTTTAGTATAGGAAAGTATCTGCTCTTTCTAACAGAAAACATCAGTTGGATGGTTTCACAGATACCAGGTTGAAAAACAATGAAATCTGGAAAGGAAGTAAAGCTATCTTTTCCCCAAAGTGAAAGTTCAGATGCAACTTTTAAAAAACTGATTAGACCCTTTGTAAATTTGTTTTAGAGTACTAGGATACCGAATTTCATTGATTTCTTCCTGGAAAATTTCCAGACAAGATAAAGTGCCTTAGGAACACACGGTGGTGAACACAAACATATATTTCTGTACCCAGTTTATGGCTGAGCTGTCTTTTCAAGAATTCAGCAAAGCAGTTTGGAATCATAAATGCCACGCCAAGCAGAAATTCACCTGCCCTGGAGTACAAGATTTTGTGTGGCAATAAGCATTTATTTTTTCAGTTGTATTTTTAATTAAAAGTTTCCCACATTTGGGACTGAATCTTTTAACATGTGGCAGATTGAGCTAGTGCATCCAAGTACCACTGGCGCTTTGGGGGAAATATGCTTTTTCAAAAATTGGATGGTTGAGCTGGGAAAAATCCAGCTGTGTTTTACTTAACATTGCACTAATCAGAGTCTTCAGTAAATTCATTGGCATGCATGTTGGCTCTCCACCCCCCACGATGTTACTTTTGTCTTTTAAGACTGATTTTAGCTAGTGATGTGGGTTAAAGCAATATAATATTAATTCACTGTCTTGGGTGATAGAAAGCTACTCCTGCCTTGTAGTTTATCTCTTAAATAGGTCAGAAGTAGCAGGTAATTTTCATCAACAAAGCAATTAGATTTTTAACCCTTACCTTTCACAGAGCTAGAGCTCTGGGAGTTCACACAGAATTCAGTGTTATCTACTGACTGTAAGCCAAAATGTAAAGGAGATCAAACCAGTCAATCCTAAAGGAAATCAGTCCTGAATATTCATTGGAAGAACTGATTCTGAAGCTGAAGTGCCAATACTTTGGCCACCTGATGTGAAGAACTGACTCATTGGAAAAGACCCTGATGCTGGGAAAGATTGAAGGCAGGATGAGAAGAGGACCACAGAGGATGAGATGGTTGGATGGCATCACCAACTCAATGGACATGGGTTTGAGCAAGCTCTGGGAGCTGGTGATAGAGCAGCCTGGCATGCTGCATTCCATGGGGTGGCAAAGAGTCAGACACAGCTGAGCAACTGAACTGACTGAAGGATATAGTGTTCCTTAATTAGAACTAGGGAGAAGGCAGTGGCACCCCACTCTAGTACTCTTGCCTGGAAAATCCCATGGACGGAAGAGCCTGGTAGGCTGCAGTACATGGGGTCGCGAAGAGTCGGACACGACTGAGCGACTTCACTTTCACTTTTCGCTTTCATGCATTGGAGAAGGAAATGGCAACCCACTCCAGTGTTCTTGCCTGGAGAATCCCGCCAGGGACTGGGGAGCCTGGTGGGCTGTCGTCTGTGGGGTCGCACAGAGTCGGACATGACTGAAGTGGCTTAGCAGCAGNCTTTCATGCATTGGAGAAGGAAATGGCAACCCACTCCAGTGTTCTTGCCTGGAGAATCTTGCCAGGGACTGGGGAGCCTGGTGGGCTGTCGTCTGTGGGGTCGCACAGAGTCGGACATGACTGAAGTGGCTTAGCAGCAGCAGTAATTAGAACTAAAATTGCTTGTGGGAAGCAGGTTCCCAATTAAACCAAGAAATAGTCGTATTTGAACCCTGAATTATTACATGATGTTTAGGATGATGGGAGTTGATGGGGGTGCAGGGGTCAGAAAGAGAACCAGTAGTTAGCGAATTCACAGTGTCCACTTTCAAGGCTAGTTACCTTGATGAAGGCCATTGTCAGATTGGACTGAAAATTGTTTCAAATTCCCATCTTTCTCTCAATAAATCCACATTCTTTCCTTTAGAGAAGTAAACTATAGTGACAATCAAAGCTGCTAAAACTCTAGTTAGCAGATCTAAGAAAAATCAACTTATAGGAAGGTGCAGGAGGAGGTAAACATGACTTAGAGGGGACTGGGGATTACTAGTGCTATTATATTTGCACAGGTAATGCCTCCTCACCACTGCCATTCCCAGGCTGCTCGATCTTCCTGTTTACTGTAATCCTGCTTCTCTGGGAATTACTTCTGTCTTCTCCAAGACACTTTCTTCCCAATACAGGAAGGGCTTGCTTATTTATTCAGTAGCAATGTTGAATGTTTAGCAGATGTAGTGTTCAATTCATTGGTGTTGGTGTGTATACACACACAAACATCCATAAATGCTGAACAATAAGGAGATCCTGAACAACTTGAAATTTCCATAACCAGGAGGAATTTTGAATTCTAATTCCAGGTGGCTTGGTTGTAATAGCTGTTTATGTCTCGTATTTGAAAATTAAGCCTGAGTATCAAAATGAAATTTGTTCAGCATTATAAGTACAATGAATAAAGAATTTTATCCATTCCTGTCTCTAAAAAGAAAAAAATATTTATAACGCAGGTAAGTTAATGAAAAACAATACCTAGTAACATTAAACTAGGACAGCAAAAGAAATAGAATGGACATGAGAGAAAGATTATACTTGCAAGGTGGAACGAGGGGAATACCTTTTAGTAGGGGGCTGGGGATTATCCAGAAACAAATCACTGCCTTGCTCTCTAGCAGAGTTAAGAGATTCTCCTTCACCCCCAGAGTTGCCTCAGTTTTTTCCCTCTAGCTTCTGACTCCAAAATTGTTCATGGGAATGGGTGGGGCCTCACTGTTCCTTCCTTTCTGTCTTAAAATGGTCACATTTGCAGAGCATGCTCCTTGAGTCCTTCACACTGGCAGCTTTTCCCTGCTGCCTTGGGCTCTAATCTCCTTATAGGTGCAGCACCATGGCAACAGGCCCAGCCTAGAGCCCAGGAACCTTGTTTATGTTACCTGAGGGGCTGGATGCAGCCTGAAGAGAAGAAGAATATTACCTGTCCTGCAGCCGGTTTAGAAGATGACTTTGTGTTCCGTTTCATGTGTTTCTGTTCTGCTGCTATTGAAGACTCGAAGTTACACCTGGAAAACATTTATTCAAAGATGCTATCAGTAACTGAAGGCAGCAGGGGAAGCTACCTTCTATTGGTTCTTGTCTTCTAACCAGAGTTGTCTTCTGAGATGTAGTCCAGAAAAGTGACTGCCCGTGCTGTGACATGTGGCGGCGCTATGATTTGGGGGTGCACTCCAAGGTGGCTGTTCAGTTGCTTCACGTAGGTAGACATTTATTTGAGATAATGTTATGTTTTAGAATATTTTCCTAGAGAGTTTAAAAAATAAAAAAAGGCTTTTGTTGTATGTCTTATTTTAAATATGCCTTCTTCATCTTTCCTGTTGAGAGGCTTACTCCCAGAGCGGGAGAGGCTTCTCCTCTCCAGGCAACTCCTCCTGGGAAAAAGGGGCTGGAATTGTTGTTTCATTTGTAATTAGGAACGGTTATAGTATCCTGTTGCCTCAACCAGGCTTCCCATGAAGCATACTGGGAAAGGTTGTATGGTAATTACATTAAAATTTGTTTTTGCGTTTAGTTATTTATAGTTGATATGCTATGTTGACAGTATATAACATGACATTGTTTTATCCAGTAGAACAAAAGGAAATAAATGTTGAGCTATTAAATTGTTCTATTTTTATGTACAAAACATTAGGTGGGTTTTGTGCAGATTTTGTATTATCAACGGTAAATGTAATAATTGACTCTTTGACTTTAAAAAGGCTACTGAATATGAGAACACATGTTTTGTGTGTGGAAAGAAGAATGGACTAAAATCCTCGTCTTAGGATGTTTTTTACTGTATATATGGAATGTGATTAAACAGTGTTGGAATGGAACCAGAAGGGAAAGAGCAGCCTTTAGTGCTAGTTTCCTATATCTCATTACTTTATAATTTAACTGCGAGCTACTCTGACATTAAGTATTTCAGTTCCTTTTAATGTTAACATGGTTATTTCAAGGAAATGAATGAAGCTGCTTATTTAATGCTTTTTACAAAAACAAATACCTTTCTATAAGACATTTCTTTTTATCTCTATTACTAGGTACTTCTACTTAAAATATATGTATTTAACTCTGAGTGTTTCAGTCAATAAATACTATAATTACTGAGTAAAACTGCATAGCTATCCAGTTCTAGATTCAAGAATATTGTGTTTAATATTGTTTGGCTTCAGGCAGTGAAGTACTAGCTCCTGTAGTGACAAGAGTCACTATTCCCCACATTCCATCTAAGGGACAAAACGAACCAGAACCCCTGAATGGTGTTGACAAAGCCCTCTTCTTCTAGATGGGAGTTGGAACATTTCTTTGGAGGGTGGGAAGTTTCTTCAAGGCATTTTACTGTTCATTCGTATTTGTACAATAAAGCATAAACAGAAACAAAAGCTTGCCAGAAAAGAATTCCACATTGAGATGAAAATCAGACCTTTTCAAAAGCAGGGTCTTGTGCTGAAAAGTTTGGCTTTGTTTCTGAGTATGTATATGTGTATTTATTCTGCCAAAGCAGTGAAGATATAGACACTACTATTTTGTCAGTGAAGTAAAGAATAAAGCTATAGCATGGGGGAAAAAAAGAAACCATTTGTCTTTAAATAAGACCTTTGGATAAAAAAGAAATGCATAAGGTTACCTTGAATGGTGTCTATTTCTCCATCTCCAGCACAGGAGTGAGAATAAAAAACAATGTCTCTGGTGCAGCTTCCAGCTCCCTTGAGATTAGTAACATTATAGTACTTTTTGTGTTTTGTTGAAATATATGTGGTTTCTATGTGTCCCATGAATATGATCCTATCATCATTATCACAGATTTACTTTTTCTCTTTAGGCATTTATCCATTTGTAGTTAAACCTCCATTGCATTTGACCTTTATTTTTTTATTGGCCAAGTAATTACACTACCATAAATATCTTTTTCTACTTTTAGGTCTCGTGGGCTGCCTAAACTAAAAGAGTCCCGTTCTCATGAATCTTTGCTGAGCCCATGCAGTGCTGTGGAATGTCTGGATCTCGGTAGAGGGGAGCCTGTATCGGTAAAGCCACTCCATAGCAGCATCCTTGGACAAGACTTCTGCTTTGAGGTAGGAAAGTCTAGGAAAAATGAAAAATAGTAAGACAGCAAAGAGATTTTTCTATCCAATATTCTCATGATTGCATTACTGTATTATTGATGATTTGATCATCTTAACTGGTTTTCAGTCACTGAAAATTACCTACTTACACAGGAAAAATTAGAAATCTGCTAATCTAATTATGTTGGTGGTGTTGGAGAAGACTCCTGAGAGTCCCTTGGACTGCAAGGAGATCCAACCAGTCCATTCTAAAGGAGATCAGCCCTGAATATTCATTGGAAGGAATGATGCTAAAGCTGAAACTCCAGTACTTTGGCCACCTCATGCAAAGAGTTTACTCATTGGGAAAGACTCTGATGCTGGGAGGGACTGGGGGCAGGAGAAGGGGACGACAGAGGATGAGATGTCTGGATGGCATCACGGACTCGATGGACGTGAGTTTGAGTGAACTCTGGGAGTTGGTGATGGTCAGGGAGGCCTGGCGTGCTGCGATTCATGGGATCACAAAGACTCGGCCACGACTGAGTGACTGAACTGAACTAAACTGAGCGACTGAACTGAACGAGCTGTCATAAATCTTTGCTCCCCCTCAAGAATGCATGAGCTCAGAGCTCTTCGAGGAGCTGATGTCCTCAGAAGTGTTTGCACCCCTCTGCTGCCTTTCTCCACCCCCCAGAGACCACGATTACANTTGGTGATTAAAGTTATTAATGATGGCTTCTCATTCCTTTTGGCTTTGTCTGCTTTCAAAATAAATGAATTCTTAGTACATTCTCAGCAGAGATCACAAGGTTAATACTAAATTATTGTTAGTATTTTAATCTTTTGGTATTGAGAAAGATATCACACAGTATGTTACTATTTTTCTTCTGAAAACCTAAGTCCCCAATTTTAATGATTCTTTGAGGGAAAAATACCAAAACCATAATTTTTTCTAACTAAAACCTGAGTGGTTCAAGATCCGAGATCATGTCCTCTTTATTTTTTTAAGTTCTGTGCACTTAGCTGGCTCTCTGGCACGTTGCATGTGCCTAATTTCTTCAGTGAACAAACTGCCCTTACCAGAAAATTATCACTTTTTATAAGGTAATTTTCCCCTCCCAAACTTAATGTATACAATTGGCCATTTGCAAATATAATTTCAAAACCATCTGTGTACTTGTTAGCATTATGATTTAATTAATTAGCACAGACTTAAAAAATTACTAATGATGAGTCCTATGTTAGATGTTGTAAAAGTTGAAAGATATCTGATACCTGTTCTTGGGGACCTGCCCTCTCCAAGAGAAATACAGTGCAAGCCATGTGTGTGATTTTAAATTTTATTAAACCCAAATGTTACCACTTCCAACATGTAGCTAAAATAAAACTATCAACTGTTCACCTTCTTTTTGTAAAACTAAGTCTTCAGAATCTGATGTGTGTTTTACACTTAACTGCACATCTCAGTTTGGACTAGTTGTTTTTCAGGTGCTCACTAGCCACCTGTTGTTAGTAGCTACCATATTAGACAGGATGTAACGTCTGATCTAGTTCACTGGGTTATAAACTGAGAGTAAGTTNCTTCAGTCATGTCCGACTCTGTGTGACCCCATAGACGGCAGCCCACCAGGCTCCCCCGTCCCTAGGATTCTCCAGGCAAGAACACTGGAGTGGGTTGCCATTTCCTTCTCCAATGCATGAAAGTGAAAAGTGAAAGTGAATTCGCTCAGTCGTGTCAGACTCTTAGCGACCCCATGCACTGCAGCCCACCAGGCTCCTCCGTCCATGGGATTTTTCAGGCAAGAGTACTGGAGTGGGGTGCCATTACCTTCTCCGTTTCAACACTACTAACTCTTTTCATTTTCATGTAGTAGCCTTCTGTAATATTATAATGTGAAGGCAGTCCCAAGAAACAAGCTGTTAGAGATCTTCTTCCCTTTTTGATTATTTTTTTATTAACTCACTCAGAATTGAGGATATTTATTTGCAGGTAATTTTTAAAGGTATTAATTTAATTAGAGGTTTTCAGGTTTGTTCTTTCTAAACTATAGGCCTGTTTTCGGTTCCTAAGCTGAATTCTCAGTGACCTTTGTCCTTACCCGGAGAGGAGTATAGATGCTAAGTAGATAACAAAGCAAAAAGTGAGTGTAGATGCAAATACAGATATCACGAAACCAACAAATATCATTTTGGTCACCGTGTAGTATCATTTGGGTTCATAGCATATCCCTAACTCTTAAATGATACACCTAGGAAGATAGAGCCCCCAAGCCCTATGTTTCCTTTTCCTTATCTCTAATCTTTATGTTGAAGGTTACCTACTTAAGTGGAAGTAAATGCTTCAGTTGTAACTCTGCTTCAGAGAGAGATAAGTGGATGGAAAACCTTCGTAGGACAGTTCAACCAAATAAGGTAAGAGTGGCTTTGAATGTCCAAAAAACTGCATAACTCTATAAGCAGTAAGTTGATTGAAGGGAAATGCAGTAATATTAGTAATACCTTAAATTTTACAGAACTTTTAAACACAAACACGTGTTTTATTATTTTGTGCTCAAAATAATCTTACTGCAGATAGTATCATGATTTTATCAGTGTGGATAAGAGGACTCAGAGAAGTTACTTGACTAAGTGAGAACCGAGTACAATACACAATAGAAATGGGACTAGAACACAGATTTCGTAATTACTTACATACCTCTGTCTTATTTGCAGAAAGCTAATCCAGTTGCCATAAGACTGGCTATACGAGAATTTCCATTATGGAATGTTATTTCTTTAACCCAAGTGAAATAGAATGTTTGTGGCTCTCTTACGAGCTTGCTGTTATCTTAAATGATGAGATAGCAATCCCCTTCATTATTTTATGACTGCCCTTAATGAAGTACATAGTATCACTTACTTTAAGAGGAAAATGTTGTCTTTCAGGGATTTTGGCTCTCAAACACAACTTTGTTACTTTTTTATAGGACAATTGTAGACGAGCTGAAAATGTTCTCCGTTTATGGATTATTGAAGCCAAGGACCTTGCCCCTAAAAAGAAATATTTCTGTGAACTGTGCCTTGATGATACCCTCTTTGCTCGTACAACCAGCAAGACCAAAGCAGACAATATTTTCTGGGGTGAACATTTTGAGTTCTACAGCCTTCCACCTCTCCATAGCATCACAGTTCACATTTATAAAGATGTGGAAAAAAAGAAGAAAAAAGACAAGAATAATTATGTAGGGCTAGTCAACATCCCCACTGCCAGTGTGACTGGTCGCCAGTTTGTAGAAAAGTGGTACCCAGTGAGTACACCTACACCCAACAAAGGAAAGACAGGAGGACCTTCTATTCGGATTAAATCACGTTTCCAAACCATCACCATTCTGCCTATGGAGCAATACAAAGAGTTTGCAGAATTTGTCACCAGCAACTATACCATGTTATGTTCTGTTCTTGAACCAGTAATCAGTGTGAGAAATAAAGAAGAGCTAGCCTGTGCCTTAGTGCACATTCTTCAAAGCACTGGAAGGGCCAAGGTAAGTAGAAAGGGGAGTTGCACTGCCCAGAAAGGAAACCTGTTATTGGTTCTTAGATTCAGAAAAAGTGGAGATTATAAAATTAAAGAAGTAAAATGAAAAATCTAACAAGTATTTATTTAAAGTTTATTTGCACAAAATATAGATAGCACCGCTGGCTTGTTATTGCTGAACGAAATAAATGGTAGCACTGGTCTAATAATCCCAGTGTGAGCAAGATTATTTCTGTTTAGTTCCAAAGTGTGTTGTGTGATTGTTTTATTCCACGCTATATTTTAAATTAAGATTGACTGATGACTATATGTATCACCTAGTCACAGAAGGAAGTATTCCTGAATCAGGTTGGTCACTAGCAAGAGTCTTCATGAGATTAATGTCTGAATTTGGAATTAAAATACCAAGGGATGTTATTGTTAGCTGTCTCATAATAGCCTTACCTCAGTTCATCCTGGATAGAAGTGAAAATCTAGAAAGACAGAAAGAGAAATACACTAATTGTATGAAGAACACTAAACAATTGATAGAGTCATTGATTAGCCTGAAAGTGCGGTAATTATCACCTCTGCGAGGCATGTTCACTTAACTAGGCTAAAGTCTGCATTATATTATATGCAAATTGATCATGGTAAAATTGTATTTTAGATCTAAAGGAGTTCACAGCTAGAATTATTTAGAACCAAACAATAAAGTGTTTTTAAGATTTCTTGATACATATCAGAATATATCAATATATTCAATATTTAGTTCCTTATTTAATTGCCTTCCTATTGATTGCCATTTTAGTGGTTGAATTTATTATAATTTTGAGCTTTCTGGTTTAAAAAAAAATCATTGAAATTTTGAGTCTCATCTTTGAAATTGTATGGATATGTACTTTTTGTTCTTTATTTGCTTGAGGTTCAAGGATATATGTAGGATTTTTTAACAGCTTTATTGAGGTACAATTTACATATTATAGACCAAATCCATTTAGAGGGAAAAATTCAATGAGTTTTAACAGTTTATGTGCCGTGGAAACCACAGCAATCAAGATGCAGAATGTTACCATCACCCCCAGGTTTCTTCCTGTCCCTGAGCATAAGAGTTTTAATAGTGATTCCTAAGTCTACAATTCTTTTACCCTGATGAAAAAAAATCCCAGAGTGAACCCCATTAATATTAAAATGCTTAATTTTAAAATAAATCAGCATATTCCCTCTGTTTTTTATCTTGGAGACTTTGAAATATCCAGTGAATATATACTATTCAAAATATGTGACATTATCAGATTTCAAATTGAATAATGAACCCTGGATTTTAAATTAAGTTCCTTAAGACTGTTGAGAAATGAAGCAGCTATTTCTTAGGGGCTTCATTTCTCCTTATGCCTTCCTTCACTGGATGAGTAGATGGATGGATGAATGGATGGCTGGAGATATATGCATTCCTAATTCACGTAGCAAATGAGTTTAGATGTTTCGTTTAAGAAATTTCATGTTGATACTATGGGCCAATTTGTGACTGTTTTATACTGAACACCTAATATGTGTCAGAAACTGTTAAATGCTGGAATATAGAGGTGAACAAAAATAGACACTGTCTTTGGTCTCATGGGCCTCACAGTCTCTGGGGGAAACAGAGATTAGTAAAATAATTACAGAAATGTGTGATTACAGTGAGAAGTGCAGATGCATGGTGCCACAAGAATGTGGATTAAGGGGTCCTGACTAATGGAGTTCGAGGTAGTGTTGGTCAGACAAGGCTTCACTGAGGAAACGAGGCGCAAACTAAAATCCAAAGGATTCAAGGAATTAACTCCATAGAAATGGAGGCAGAGCAAGGGTGGGAGTGAAGCAGAACTGAGAACAGCATTTGCAAAACACTCTGTGATGAACAGACAACGTTGTATGTTAGAGGCTTGCAGGCCACGTGCAGGATTATAGTCCTTATCCTATGCAATGAAAAACCTTTGAAGGAATTTTTAACTTAAGGTTGGTAAGTTGGTAACACTTCAAATTTTATGCTGGCTGACCTTTTTCCTTCAAATGAATCTGGTAGATTTAGTTTTAAAGCAGCATTCCCAGGATGTCTGACATTTCATCAGTCTCTCCTAACGTGTAGTATTTATTCACATTCAGTTGCTTTCTGCCTGATTGAACATTATTCTACCAGGATTTTCTGACGGACTTGGTGATGTCTGAGGTGGATCGCTGTGGAGAACATGATGTCTTGATCTTCAGAGAGAACACCATTGCCACCAAATCCATTGAGGAATACCTCAAGTTAGTAGGACAACAGTATCTTCACGATGCACTGGGTATGGAGAAGGAAAACATCTCTATTCTTTCCCTTTTGGTTTTTAGGCTATTTCACCCTCACAAAACAACCGACTGGAACTCAGATTCTGAATGTTATTTAGTTCCAGCTGATTAAAGTGTTAAAATTGGAGTTTCAATGGTAGGAAGTGTCTGCAGTACTCACCAGGGGAGGAATAGAAGATCTGTTTCTTATACCATGTACCATGAGAAAGCTCATGAGCACAGGCAGCTACCCCCATGCCCTCAAGTTCCTGAGATTCTGAGACATATAGTGATGTTAGTAATGAGATGTTACATCTAGTTGATCTGTTTCCTCTGAAGTCTTGGGTATTTACATCAGGATATATTGGGTTGGCCAAAAGGTTCATTTGGGTTTTTCCATACCATCTTATGGGAAAACTACAAGACTTTTTGGCCAACCCAATAAATACATTACCTAAGTTTTGAAAGTGTTAGCATTTATCTTGCATCAGCAATGGAGAAAGTCCTGCCAGTTCCCACAACTCCCAGTTTCTGCCTTCAAGACCTACAGAATTTTTCATGACAACTAAGTTTTCTCCAATCAGCAGTTCTTACTGACTGGGTCACCCACTTACAGCTCCATATTTGGTCATAAACTTCAGGTGTTACCACTAGAGTAAGGCACTGTGCTTGGCACTTCAATGTACATTATGTTAAAGCAGACATGAGTTCCTTAACGAACATTGTCATTGTGTTTATGTCCCCAGTACTTAACACAGAATGTAGAACAGCATTGTCCTAAAGAAACTTAATGTGAATCACATGTAATTTATATTTTCTAGTAGTCATAGTATAAAAAGGGGGCAAGAGAAACAGGTAAACTTAATTCCAATAACATTTTGTTCAAACCAGTATATCCAAATATTATTTATCATCAATATAAGAATTATGAACAAAATACTTTACTTTTTTCATGCTTCTTGAAATTATGTGTATTTTATCTACATTTATTGCATGGTCAGTTATGCAGTAGCCACATTTCAAGTGCTCAATAGTCACATGTGACTGTCAAGAGTAGACAGGTGTGTGTTGAAGATAAGAAATAAGACTGAATGAGGTACTCACCAGTGAGGTAATAGGACTTGGCAACTCTTCAGTTTGTGGGAATTGGGCAGGGTGTGGTAGGGGAGGAGGTCAAATATTACAGTAAATTTGGGGCCTTTGCAAATGACAAGAAAGATGATGAGAGTCTTAACAGAAAGAGAACATAAAAGGAGTACGCTTGAAAGAATGAGAAATGATATTTCACTTCACATGTATTTAACTTGAAGTTCAAGTGGGAAGTCCCAGGGTTTCTAGGTAGGACATCCCAAGACTTCTGTCTAGCTAGCTGGTGGAAGTTTAGGACTAAGTTACCCATGTGGGAGGAAATCAATGAAACTACCAGATTACAGGAGGAAGAGAATAGGGCCAAAGACAGATCTTACAGTGTTCCTGGCTTATGGTGTAGAAGGAAGCAGAGGAATGAGAGAAGAGATCGGAGATAGAGGAAGTATGCATGCCCATGCCAAAAAAAAAAAAAAAAGAAGAAGAAGGAAAAGAGTCTGAGACACCAAGAGGAAAAAAGCATTAAGAGAGTCAGAGATTAAGGAAGGTAAAGATTCAAAGAAAAACATGGCTGTTGATTTTGCTCATTAGTGATGCTTGGGATTGTTCTCAGGAGCCAGGTCACAGGAGGTAAAAAGTGAATGACTGCTTGAGAAGCAGCAGGTAAACACTGTATTGGACTTTGAGTGCTGGACTCACTGTTCAGTTCAGTTCAGTCGCTCAGTCGTGTCCAACTCTTTGCGACCCCATGAATCGCAGCACGCCAGGCCTCCCTGTTTATCACCATCTCCCAGAGTTCACTCAGACTCACGTCTATCGAGTCCGTGATGCCATCCAGCCATCTCATCCTCTGTCGTCCCCTTCTCCTGCCCCCAATCCCTCCCAGCATTGAAGTCTTTTCCAATGAGTCAACTCTTCACATGAGGTGGCCAAAGTACTGGAGTTTCAGTTTTAGCATCATTCCCTCCAAAGAAATCCCAGAGCTGATCTCCTTTAGAATGGACTGGTTGGATCTCCTTGCAGTCCAAGGGGCTCTCAAGAGGACTCACTGTAGTAGCAGTCAGTTCCTACTCTGGAGAAGTAAATTTTTTCTTCTCCTGCTTCCTATCTTCATTTTTTTTTTTTTTAGTTATATGCTTTAGTTTAAGATCTAATGGGAATTTAGAAGAATGGCGAAAATGGACTTTCATTGACATTAGGAAAGGTACAGAATCAGTCTCACATAAAAAGCTTATTACAGTCATATCATGAATTATATATCATAGTTTGCTTTAATGATTTGCACCACCTTATAAAAAGCAATAATGATGCATCTCAAACAGTATTCTCTATTCGGGGGAGATAAAGAGGTAGATATTCATTGACCATCTACTGCTTAAAAATCAAATATTCGTATGCCACCATTCAATGTACTAACCAGGATTTCCAAGTGAAATCAAATATTCATATGCCACCATTCAATGTACTAACCAGGATTTCCACTGAAGTGAAAAGGAGAGACAAGTCTTTGATAGAACAGTTAATTAAATATCTGATTGGCTCATTGAGATATGAAAATTCAGTGAGCAGGGGAAGAAATTCATGTAACCCCACTAAGATCTCTATTATCATTCTTGTAACCCAAGAGCAAGGGCCAGGGTGGTAAAAATGACTGCTGCTTCCAAGACATAAGCAAAATTAATTAGTAAGCTTCTTCAGGACAGAGATGCTGCTGTCTTCTCTCCACCTAACTCCTCATATTTCTAGTTAGCCTTTTAATCCTAGATTCTTGGTAGCTAATTTTTCTCCTGTATTTTTTTTTTTTAATGACAAATTCTGTTTTGAAAACAGTTTACAGAATACATCTTAGCACCGGTGTAAATTAAGACTTATTTTATATGGTTCAAAATAGTAATAAGTGATTTTCCAAAAGTAACCCTGAAGAAGTGCAAAAATTTCAGTTCCCTTAGAAAGATTGTGTTTTTTTATCATAGGATACTGTACTTGCTACAGCAGGAGCCTCTAATCATACAATTAAATAAGACTTCATGTTAAGGTTTAAATAAAAAGACTTCACAGCAAAGTCTTAGTAAAACCAAAAAATCACAATAAGTACAGCTGAGCACTCTGAATAATTCAAGTTTGACTGTATTTCATACACTTTGGGCAAAAAAGAAAAAGAAAAAAGATGTTATTTGCAGACTGCCTGAAGAATGCTTAGAGAAAACTGAGTTAAATTTAAAAATAAATAAATTAATTAATTTAAAAAAAAAAGTTGCCAATCAAATTAAAGAATATCTGCCTGCTTTTTAGCCAGTCTTCATTTATCTTGATTAAGAGCATTAATGTTGATAGCATAGTCTCTGCCTCAGTTAGACTTAAATCTTTCATCCATTAACCCCTTTTACTTTTCTAATTGAAATCAGATTTTGTGTTGATGTCCTGTGACACACAGGAAACACCATCTTCTGTGACATACAGAAAAGGCTCTAAAATGGCCCGATTTCCACCACTGGTGGCGGAGGCAAATTTCCTTTTAACAATAATATGTCCGTACCTATTGGCTTATTTCTACACATGAAATTTGGGTGCTAGATAGTAATGAGATAATGAAACATTGTAGACAGACTCAAATTTAAACATTTAAACACTCTTCTTCTTCGTCCCTAATTGTCCCGTTCCACGCCCCCTTACCCCCACCCCGCTCCACCCTGCCAAGGCCAGAGAGCATACGTGAAAGAATTAAATCTGTCTCAATAATTTGTGATCCCTGGTGGCTCAGAGGTTAAAGCATCTGCCTGCAATGTGGGAGACCTGGGTTTGATCCCTGGGTTGGGAAGATCCCCTGGAGAAGGAAATGGCAACCCACTCCAATATTCTTGCCTGGAGAATCCCATGGATGGAAGAGTGTGGTGGGCTATAGTCCTTGGGGTCGCAAAGAGTAGGACATGACTGACTTAACTTTTCAACTTTCAAACAGCCTCTAGGTGCAGACCTATAAAAGTTCACTTTTCAATGTGGTACTTTCCACACTATCAGACACATAGGTTATAGTTTCAAAAGTGAAAAGAGTTTTCTCAACTTTAGGAGGATTTTAAATATAATCAGGTAAAAGGAAACAAACTTTAGACAATCAATTTACTTCCAGACCCTTGAGTTATTTATTTGGTTCTTTTTTTTGAAGGAAAAGAGAAAAATACTCTCAAAATTCGCAAGTTAGTATTATTTCCCCAGAATAGCTACAGCTCATTAAGCTGAATGTTAATGATATGAATTTAGAGGCGGATTGAGTTTTACATCAAGTATTTGACATTGATGACTTAGTTTTAAGTCCCAGTACTCTTTAAATGAGGTGAAATCTGTGGGCGCACAGAGCCTGGGTGACACTGAGAACATGTTCAGTAGAAATCTTGTGAGAGCTGGTAAACAATTTAAAAGCCTTTTTCCTAACTTTGGTGTTTTTCACTTGATGAAAAGTTATTTTAAAACTACAAAGTGTGTACATAACACTTACTGTGGGTGCCCCTACTAAGTACTCAGGCACCATATTAGACACTTTTCATGCCCTGTTCCTCACCATAGCTCCAGCAGATTGGAGTTCTTAACACTATTTTCCAAATAAGGCACTCAAAACTCAGATCAGTTAAGTAACTTTTCAGGCCCCCCACAGTTGGTTAAGTAGTGGGTCCAGGATTTGACCCTATATCTGTCTGGTTCCACACCCTTTAATTTTTCTCTGCACCACTTTCTTTTCTGTGCATCATTTAAATTCCTGTCCTCCAAGCATTTTACTTCCAAATATTCACTTTTCATCCTCTTATCACAGCTATTTTTTTTTAATCTTTCACTTACCTTAGTACTAGCCATTTTGATAGAAAATACTCTTTGTTATTGCTTCTGCTTCTTAATTTTTTTTGTAGAAATTACTGTTCACTTCCATGGTATCTGTTAGTAACTAGCCTGAACTTCAGTTACTATGAGTAGATTTTGAAGGAGTTTTGAAAGATCTCCTTTTTCATAAAGACGTATTAAAAAAAAAAAAGAAAACCATACTACCATCCCTGACAACTATTTTTTGAGCTCCTACAATGCTTTAGGGGAGAAGGCAATGGCGACCCACTCCAGTACTCTTGCCTGGAGAATCCCAGGGACGGAGGAGCCTGGTAGGCTGCAGTGCATGGGGTTGCACAGAGTTGGACACGACTGAAGTGACTTAGCAGCAGCAGCAGCAGCAATGCTTTGGGAGCTATTTGATAGGCTTGGGATGTGAACTTGAATAGAACCCAGTCCCTGATCTTCAGTGGTATTCATCCTGAAGATGAGACGAGTGTGTGAACAAGTAAGCACAAAATAGCACGAAGCATAGAACAGAACAGATACAAGGTATGGTTCATAAAGGAGGATAAAAAGATTAGGTAAAGATTTGCTCTTTCAGGAAATACTGGGCATATCTCTACAAAGGATAAGATGTTTGAACAGGGCATCTAAACTAAATTTATTTGGAAAAAGATCCAAATTACATAAAGAGATGCTGTGCTGTGTGCTATGTTGAATTACTATCCCCATTAGGAGAGGTGGACCTAGAAACCCTTACTTGAATCTGAGTTTGGCACTCAGTTTGGCACCAGTATTAGCCCTTAAAAGCATAGGTGGGCTATTTATTCAGACCTGGGGTATTTATTCTTCTAAAATAGTAACAACATTATTCATAAGGTAGAGAGGTCTTTAATGAGTTCCTGCTAATTAAATATATTTGTGGTTTCAGATAAAAGATGTAAAGTTGTAGCATTTCTTAAAGTAGTTTCATTATACTTTTTATAAATATCATGATGACAATGTTAATGAGTGCTGTTTTTCCACTTCCAGGATAAGGAAAATAAACAAGACATGTAGGAGGTGGTAAATCTTAGATCCCAAAGCAATAACCTTTCGTGAACAGTCTTGTGCCCTCCATGTCAGGCACCAGAAAGAATTCCTATTACACATTTTAGTACAGAAACCCTAAATTCTTTTGTTCTATTCAGGAAGATACTATTTATAGTTATCTGACCCATCATCTTCTCTTCTTCAAATAGGGGAGTTCATCAAAGCTTTGTATGAGTCAGATGAAAACTGTGAAGTGGATCCCAGCAAATGTTCATCCAGTGAACTTCTGGACCATCAGAGCAACCTGAAAATGTGCTGTGAGCTGGCGTTCTGCAAGATCATCAACTCTTACTGGTGAGCTGCTCTTAGTGCTTCATTCCCTGCTTATGGAACTTGACTTGTTTCCATATGAAAGTTATCACAGTGTTAACTGTGATTTCCCGACCAAAGGAAGAGAAGTTGAAAGTTTGCCTAATACGCTTTTGTCTAAAATCTAAACATGTATTGTAAGAAGTCCCCCTGAACTACCTACATAAATGTAATTTTTCCCCAGAACATTAACACCACATCCTCGAATACCAAAAGTACTCTAAGGACTTTTAAACATATTTACCAGTGTCAAACAGATGTGTTCTGATCACTATTCTCACCAGCAGTCGATGAGATTTTAGACTTGTGATGAGCAGTCTGTAGAGAGATTACGCTGAGCTAGAGTAAACCAAATGGGTTAGTCAGGAGCTGCATGCCATCTTCCCACTTTGCAAAACCTAGTTTACACTAGTTCCTGAGATATACAGCATCAGGTTTCTGGTCTCCATCTGGATGTCTATGATTTGTCCATCACCTCTCAGCCGTGAATCAACAGAGTTCTCCCTATTATTCCCTCTTCATAGTCTGACTCTGTGGGGCCACAGTGGAATCCCCCTGGGCTTTTTGGGGTTCTAGTACTTTTACCTTTGGTCTTTCTTTCTTCCCCAGTGTTTTTCCTCGCGAGCTGAAAGAAGTGTTTGCATCCTGGAAGCAGCAGTGCCTGAACCGCGGCAAGCAGGACATCAGCGAGCGGCTCATCAGCGCCTCGCTGTTTCTCCGTTTTCTGTGCCCGGCCATCATGTCTCCCAGTCTCTTCAACCTCATGCAGGAGTATCCTGATGACCGCACGTCTCGGACTCTGACTCTCATTGCCAAGGTCATCCAGAACCTGGCCAACTTTGCCAAGTAGGCAGAGCTACCGTAACCACTTTCTAAAAACGTCACTTAAAAGTACATGAGGCCTAACCTTTAGATGAACATGGGGCACCTCATCACTCACGTTACATGATTTTCTTCGTGATGTTATTAAAAACAGCAAAAAGATTGGCATCACTTTGAATATTCACTTTGTAGAGGAATAGTTAAGTAATCCATGCATCCAATGGGATATATGCAGCTGCTACAAAATGTGTTTATGAATAGTATGGAAAATGATAAAGATATATTAAGTGAAAAGTGCTATTTTAAAAAAGAGATAGGACAAAAAAGAGATAGCCAAAAAAAGAGCTAGGATACCAAATGGTGTATATGCTTTTATCCCCCAATATGATATTGCAAAAACCTAAATATAAGAAAATTGGGAAGGAATTGGCCTGATCCCTTCAAACAAGTCAATATCATGAAAAATGGAAAAGATGAAGTGGGGACTATTCTGGATTAAAGAGATGGGGCAGTGTTTGGATCTGAATTGGAAAAAAAATTATTAAAATCATTTTGGGAACAACTGGTGAAATAGGAACTCTATATGAGATGATTTATAAATAACGTCTTCTTAAAGTTTCAGTGTGATAATGGCATTGGTATGTGTAAGAGTTATTCATTATTCTAGAGAAGTAGGCACTAATGAACTTAGTTAGGGATTATGTCTGCAACTTAGTTTAAAATGGTTCAATCAAAAAAAGAGAGAAGGTGAAAACAGACTTGGCAAAATGTGAACGATTGGTTAACGTAGGTAAATGGCATATGGGTGTACACTGTATATTCTTTGAAATTTTCTGTAGTTTTAAACTTTTTCGAAAAGAAGTTAGGAGAAAGCAGCTGAAGAAGAAGTGCGCTGAACTGTAAGCAGCAGATATGTGTGGGTGGTAGAGTTGGTGCAGCCATCCCTTTTTCTTTACACTTTTCAGTGTTTTCAAATTTTTCTTACATTTGTGTAATTTTTATAGTTTATAGGAAATAATTTTAAGAAATCACTGAGAAGCAGTTTACACTGACAGAATTGATCCCAGATGTTCTCAATATTGAAGCTTAAGTATGTTTCTAGTAGCAATATATTGAAAGAAGAAATTAGAACTTGAGTGAAACATGTTGTTTTCTAGCCTGTGGCTCTTTGAAAGTGCACGAGTTTAATTTTGTGTGCACTACATATATGCCAATAGAGGAATCTGTGTTTACCCATATTTGATCTAATTCTTATAAAAATTGTTGCTAGTTTATTTTAGAACATGGTCTTTGGATTTAAGCTGGGCCCAGAATATAGCTAGAACCTAGACAGACAAAGAAGAGAGAAAATTCTCTAGTAGAAATAAATAGCGTAAGTAAGCAAAGGTTTGGAGAAGAAAAGAAGTATACTATATTTGGGAGACTTTGAAGAAGCTAGTGATGCTGAGGTTTATACTGATAATGAATGTTTATACTGGCTTTAAATACCAGGGAAAAAGCACTTTGTCTTTACCCTATAGAGAATAGAAAGCTATTCAAAGTTTCTGAGTATTAATGTAATATTAAGAAAGTATGTTTTAATACTTAGCGCTTACAGATAACAAAAAAAATTAGTCACCTCCCTAAAAAAAAAAAAGTATATCTCTGTGTAAAGTCAATTCAAAATGATCACATCTCTTTTCCTGAATATGTTCTTTCTCATTTTCTCTCCCTCTACTTCAGATTTGGTAACAAAGAGGAATACATGGCATTCATGAATGATTTTTTAGAACATGAATGGGGTGGAATGAAGCGCTTTCTTTTGGAGATCTCTAATCCAGACACCATCTCAAATACCCCAGGCTTTGATGGTTACATTGATCTGGGCCGAGAGCTTTCAGTTTTGCATTCCTTACTGTGGGAAGTAGTTTCCCAACTTGATAAGGTAAAGTAGGCTGGAAGGGCAATGGGAGATGGGAGGTAGAGCACCCTAAGCCACATGAATTCTGGAGAGTGTCTACGGAGTGATCATGTTCATGCTTTTTGCTAGTTGAAACCAACCTTTTGACCTAGAAGTCTGGGAGAAAATTGTTTTTATTTCTGAGTGAAATATGTGCCCTAACCAACCAGGAAAATGTAGAAAGCCATGAAATTATTAACATTTATTTTAAAGTAGTTACCTTGATTAATGGGGTATATATTTCTATAAATATGTGTGTGTGTTTTCCTAGAAACTAATATTGAATACTGATGTGTGGTGCATTATTATGGAGTGTAGAATGAGACGAAACCTCATATAGTAATTTCTAACAAAAGTGTGGACTTAAAAAAATACTGAGACTATTGTGTTTAAGTAACTTACCATGAGATTTATTTTATCATGCAAGTCAGAGGGTTTAAGATCCCCTGGAGAAGGAAATGGCAACCCACTCCAGTATTCTTGCCTGGAGAATTCCATGGACAGAGGAGCCTGTTAGGTTATAGTCCACGGGGTCGCAAAGAATCGGACATGACTGAGCGAGTTCGTTTCACATAGAGTTATATGGGATCTGAAAATCCTTATTTTTTTCCTCTGCAGATGTGAATTAATATAGAAAATGATCATTTTAATCCTTTATTTTCTGACTATAAGCTAAAAATTATATATCATATTAATAACTAAATGTATACCTGTCAATCATTTTCTTCCTTCTGGAATTTTGCAAAGAGGAATAGAATTTATTATGGAAAACAGTCTAACATATTTTGGCTAGGTTTATCACAATAATTATTCATTGATTTTTTTTGTTTGCCACAGATACTTTATAAGTATCTGTGGTAGTATGTTAGAATAAATTCAGAAAACAAAATTATTTAAATTATTTTTCTGTAATAATTTGTTTTCCTCCATTTCCTATTATCTTTAAAAATGACACACCAATAAATTGGGGAAGAAGGGAGTAAAACCTATTAAAAAAGACCACTTTCCTAAGGAAATATAAATGGTAGGGTGTCCACCAGTACTAACACATTTATAAAGTAATACTGTTTCTTATTCTCATGGACCCATTAGATTTTAAGTTGTGGCTATGCTAAGGGTAAATTCCTTGAATAAGAATATTGGCTCAAGAGAATCGAAC
>SJYV01022300.1:850968-890110 GCA_006410875.1 Neotragus pygmaeus
GCAAGTCAGAGGGTTTAAGATCCCCTGGAGAAGGAAATGGCAACCCACTCCAGTATTCTTGCCTGGAGAATTCCATGGACAGAGGAGCCTGTTAGGTTATAGTCCACGGGGTCGCAAAGAATCGGACATGACTGAGCGAGTTCGTTTCACATAGAGTTATATGGGATCTGAAAATCCTTATTTTTTTCCTCTGCAGATGTGAATTAATATAGAAAATGATCATTTTAATCCTTTATTTTCTGACTATAAGCTAAAAATTATATATCATATTAATAACTAAATGTATACCTGTCAATCATTTTCTTCCTTCTGGAATTTTGCAAAGAGGAATAGAATTTATTATGGAAAACAGTCTAACATATTTTGGCTAGGTTTATCACAATAATTATTCATTGATTTTTTTGTTTGCCACAGATACTTTATAAGTATCTGTGGTGGTATGTTAGAATAAATTCAGAAAACAAAATTATTTAAATTATTTTTCTGTAATAATTTGTTTTCCTCCATTTCCTATTATCTTTAAAAATGACACACCAATAAATTGGGGAAGAAGGGAGTAAAACCTATTAAAAAAGACCACTTTCCTAAGGAAATATAAATGGTAGGGTGTCCACCAGTACTAACACATTTATAAAGTAATACTGTTTCTTATTCTCATGGACCCATTAGATTTTAAGTTGTGGCTATGCTAAGGGTAAATTCCTTGAATAAGAATATTGGCTCAAGAGAATCGAACAAGTAAAGACATTCTTCAGATGGCCTTTGTCATCTGAAGAGTCTACTGATTGTTGAGGAGACAGGGAAAACCCAGAGGCAGCCATATAAAACTACCTAATGGTTAAGGATTCCCATGAGAATGAGAATTCCCCAAAGGAAAAAATGATTGAGATGGATAAAGCAAGTTGTAAAAGGTTATTCTTCACTGAATAACACCATCAGTGGGCTGTGGATACAGTTATAATATCTTGTGAAATCAACCTGGTTTATTCAGGGGCAAAGTCTTTTTAACAGGCTTTACTGTGTAAACACACTTTCTCCTTTTTAATTAGTCTGTTTGATCTTGGGAACTAGCAGTACCTCTAGACATATCTCATAGAGTTTACCTGATTTTGCTGTTTAACAAAAACATTGTCTTGCTGATGCAAATTCAGTTTGGCAGTAGGTCAGCACTCCCAAGGTTAAATGACTAGCGGATGACAGTTATCAACTGTGTGGCCTGCAGTGCTCTGGACCCCTGAATGCATCACCTTCTTGTATGCTGGCATGCATTTCTTTCCTCAAATGATCCCTTGTCTTTGGAAGTTTCATCACACTAGCCAGCCCTCTAGTCCTAAATTCCTTTTTGGTTAGAAGGTGTTTGGTTCTTCCCCTCCCTTCCCCTACCTTGATCTACCAGCCTCCCAAAGATTTAGTTTGCTTTGCATGCCTATTTTAGTTGGAATGGCAATAGTTTGGTTGTTTTGAGCATGTCTTTTAATTTTTATTTGCATAATCCTAATTTCTATTTCCTTTCTTTCCTCAATGTCTGCTGCATCTTGTTTCGCCTCCTCCATTCATCTCGACGCCATGGTTCTGCTGCTCCATAACAATGCATTATCAACCTGCCACTCCCATACGCAAACACCTACCCTTCCCTCCAACCTCCACCCCTCCATCAATGGCATCGTTGTCCCAAAAACAATCTGTGGTGGATATCACAATGCTTATTATCCAATTAGGGTGAAAATTCCTTCCTACAGGCGACCGTGGCAAAATTGGGACCTCTCCCTCGTGTTCTTGCTGATATTACCAAATCTCTGACTAATCCTACACCAATACAACAGCAACTGAGACGCTTCACTGAGCATAACTCCAGTCCAAATGTCAGTGGAAGCCTCTCCTCTGGGCTGCAGAAAATATTTGAAGACCCTACTGACAGGTATGAACTTAGGAAAGAACTGGAACTGCTTAACCTCAGAGGGAGATGATGTTTAGAGATTTGTGGGGAAATCTATTGAACTTCATTGTTGAATGTACAGCTTTAAAGTCATGAGCAACTGGAAAGAATCTTCTGAGATAAATGCAATTGTTTGTCATAATAATACACATAATCTAGGATACTTTTCTCCTAAAATGATATGGTAGAGTTATATTCAAAAAACGTATTTAAATAAAAAAGCCTGGGCTTCCCTGGTTTCTAAGACGGTAAAGAATCTGCCTGCAATGCAGGAGCCCCAGGTTCGATCCCTGGGTCAGGAAGATCCCCTGGAGAAGAGAATGGCTACCCACTCCAGTGTTCTTGCCTAGAGAATCCCATGGACAGAGAAGTCTGGCAGGCTGTAGTGTCAGAGAAGACTGAGTGACTTTAAAAAACATATGTCCTGCCTAATAGAAGAGAAAGGGCTCCATGAAATTGGTATTTTCACGTATTGTAGCATTCAGAGATCTGAGAACCTCAGCTGAAATCAGTTTAGAAATGGCTGTGTCAGCTGGACAGGTGGATACAGTGTTAATGCTTAGACTTTGTTTTCTGTATTGGCAAGACCTGTGCATGTAGTAGGGATCCTTTGGTTGTACACTGAGGGCTTCTGGAAGGGTTGAGTGAGTGAGTGAAGTCGCTCAGTCATGTCCAACTCTTTGCGACCCCATGGACTGTAGCCTACCAGGCTCCTCCCTCCGTGGGATTCTCCAGGCAAGAGTACTGGAGTGGGTTGCCATTTAGACAGAACCAATTAACTATGAGTTGGAATACCTCTGGTAGTTTAAAACCTAACTGGAAAATGATTGGAATTCTAGTAAAAATGTAAGACGGGGATGGAGGTGGTCTACACAGTGTTATCCCCCACCTTTGGAGAAAAACTGAAAATGTTGGATCTTATTCTGAGTATTGTGATGATGAAATCTGGGCTTAGAAGCTAGTAAGGAAGGCTCACTGGTCCTGTGAGCTTCCTGAGGAGTTTATATGCCTGAGTTGAGAAAATCTTAACTGTTAAATTTGCCTCAGGAGTAATGAAGGGTCCTTTCCTTTTTCACAGTGATTTGCACAAACTAAAATCCCCAAGCCAGGACAACACAGACAGTTATTTCAGAGGGAAGACATTATTGCTGGTCCAGCAAGCCTCCTCCCAGAGCATGACTTACTCGGAAAAGGATGAAAAGGAAAGTAGCCTCCCCAATGGCCGCAGCATCTCCCTCATGGACCTTCAGGAGTCGCACGCTGCCCAAGCCGAGCATCCGTCTGTGATGCTCGACGTGCCCATGCGCTTGACCGGAAGCCAGCTCTCCATAACTCAGGTGGCCAGCATCAAGCAACTGCGGGAGACCCAGAGCACCCCCCAGAGTGCACCCCAAGTGCGAAGGCCCCTGCACCCAGCCTTGAACCAGCCAGGCAGCCTCCAGCCCCTGTCCTTCCAGAACCCTGTCTATCACCTCAGTAACCCCATTCCCGCAATGCCAAAGGCCTCTGTGGACTCCAGTTTGGAGAACCTAAGCACTGCCAGTTCCAGGAGCCAAAGTAACAGTGAAGACTTCAAACTCAGCGGACCCAGCAACAGCAGCATGGAGGACTTCACCAAACGGAGCACGCAGAGTGAGGACTTCTCCAGGCGCCACACCATGCCCGACAGACACGTACCTCTCGCCCTGCCGCGGCAGAATAGCACGGGGCAGACCCAGCTCCGGAAGATGGACCCAGCGGGGCTGGGCGCCCGAGCCAAAGCCCCGCCGTCCCTGCCGCACAGCGCCTCCCTGCGGAGCACCGGGAGCATGTCGGTGGCATCGGCGGCTCTGGTGGCCGAGCCCCTGCAGAACGGGAGCCGGTCCCGACAGCAGTCCTCGTCCTCCAGAGAGAGCCCGGTCCCCAAAGTGAGAGCCATCCAGAGGCAGCAGACCCAGCAGGTAGGGATGAGCGCCAGAGCGGGACTGCCTGCCGCTTGGTCCTGCTGTGTCCTCGGTTCTCTGTCCGTACATCACTGGGAAATGCAGTCACTAACAGGGTTTCGGCTTAAAACGATCTTCTGCAACCTTTTAATGGAAAGAGGAAATGTAAAAGTTTGGGAGGTTTCTGACTAGGTGAGGTAGCAGGATGTAGCCTGACTCAACACCCAGGTGCCTTTCCATCTCTTCAAGCAGCTGAGCTACCTCTCAGCACGGAGCACAGATCTGTGATGCTGAGTGAATGGTTAGAAACTTAAGATGTGAAATCGACAGGCCAGATCAACTAGAATGTATTTTGGGAATCTGCACATTTATCCTCCTTATTTTTTTCCTTTAAGAGTCCAAACTAAAGTTTTGCATTCTGAGCCAAGAGTTTGATATACCTACTTTCTACTCCACACCCCAGTTCCCTCTGGAAATAGCAAGTCCCATGTGCCTTTTCCTGAAAATGACTAGAAAAATAAACTGAATACCTGTAGAGGCAAGGTAAAGGAGAGAGGTCAGAAGATAGAAAGAAACACAGGTGGTTGGCAAGTATTCACTAAATGGTTATGCAAATCTATTCTTTCTCTCTTTACATGGACAAGCCCAGCTAGTATCACACCTAAACCTAATATAAGATTTTCCAACTTTTTTCTTCACAAATAAGAAAGTTTTCTTAAGAATATAATCATTTCTTCCTTAAATATTACATTTTGAGGCACCTAGACATACTTTGCTCTCGAAATAAACTAAGAGTGCGTATATACGTATCTTACTTTCATCTAAAAAAGAACCTTCTCCTAAAAAGCTTCGCTGAATTTTTTTTGAAAACTAATCATTAAACAAGTTCTATGACAAATCCTTTAGTCAACAGAATCACTGGTCACAGGAGACTACACTGAGACACCAAAGTATCTCTTTAATATATTTGCATTTTTATAGATAGGCATTTACTGATTTGGTTCTTTCTGCCTCCTCTCTGCTGTAATCAGAGCCCTTGCCACTACTTTGATAATTATTGTTTTTTGTTTTTTTTTTAAAGTAGAATGTTTATAGAATCCTTGGATTCAGAAGTAGAAGAAGGGATGAAAAACTTAGGTAGATTCTGGTAGCCAAGTTCCTGGGCAAAACCTCCTAACTGGTCAGTTCTTTTCTGAGAAATATTTCTTCTTCAGTCTTAAATTTTTCATATTTCCCAAAATTTCATCAATTCATTTGATTAAATGCACATTTTCCTTCAAAGAAAAGGAAAAAAGAAAATTTACATAAATATTATATTATATAATTTTTCCCTTTCTTTGAATGAAAATGCTTTTCTATATATTTTTGTGTGTATATATATTATATATACATTTAATTTATGTTAGGAAGCTATCAGTCTTTCACATCTTATTGTGAATAAGTTTCCACACTTGCTTTTATGCTAGCTTCTAGTTGAGATCAGTCCCTTTCAGAGAACTGAAGTGTTTATTGAGAGGAGAGTTCAGTTCAGTTCAGTTGCTCAGTCGTGTCCGACTCCTTGCGACCCCATGAATTGGCAGCACACCAGGCCTTCCTGTTCATCACCATCTCTCGGAGTTCACTCAATCTCACGTCCATCGAGTCCGTGATGCCATCCAGCCGTCTCATCCTCGGTCATCCCCTTCTCATCCTGCCCCCAGTCCCTCCCAGCATCAGAGTCTTTTCCAATGAGTCAACTCTTCGCATGAGGTGCCCAAAGTACTGGAGTTTCAGCTTTAGCATCATTCCTTGAAAAGAAATCCCAGGGTTGATCTCTTTCAGAATGGACTGGTTGGATCTCCNAGGGTGGATGACAGAGAAGGAAGGGTTGCAGAGACAAGGCTATCTCGACAGGCATTTATCCAGGAGGCTTAAGAGAAACAGCCTGGGTAAAGACGGTTTAGTCAGGAAAACTAGTGTTGCTAAGTGTTCACTTTGGGATTTCCAACATGAGAGCGAGTTCTATGAATAACTACACCCAAATAGATTTTAGTTCTAATGAGACAATAATACAGATTGTTTTAATAATTTCCGCTGGTCTAAAACTGTGGCAGCCTTAGCAAAGGGAGCTTAGGTGTGTCCCACTCATGGCTATGTTTATACAGTCCGATTTCCTAGTTGCCTGTTGAGGCAGCCTCATCATTAGCTTCTGAAGATTCCTATCCTACCCTGCCCCCGATTTTGACTTCTAGGGTAAGATGGCTGGACATGAAGTAGGAGTCATAGGCATAGCAGGTGACGGCAAAGGAGGGAAGCAGATTCATTAGGGCTCAAAAGCTCTGGAAAGTAAGGGCCTTCTCTCAGTTAACAGGAGGGTATCACTATTCCATAATGGGAGAACTGTTATCCTCAAAGCACTGGTCGATGTCAGACTTGAGGTCTTGCTAAACTAGACAGTAGTTTGGGTCCATACCTCAAGGCAATGGTTTTCAAATGGCTTGATTCTATGGACTATTTTGGTGGAACCAGAGGCACCTTCCATAGATCCCTTTCTAGCTGCTCCTCCTGACCACTCAACAACAAGGACTTCTCTCAGCTAATGGGTCAAATCACGTCCAGGTCAGCTAAATATCATAAATTACACATTCAAACACAGGCATTACTGTATAGTAAATTTTAAGAGAAGGCTCACTTTGGATCCCTAAAGCACACTTGAAGAATCCATCAGACCACATTTTGAAAACCATCGCATGATGCCCAGCACAGATGATAAACACTAAAGCTAGATTTTTCAAAAATTATAATCCCCTTAAAAGGAAGGGGATTCCCCAATTCCAGCTGCTGTCTCACTGACACATTAAAAATCTTTTTCTAGCAAAAGACTGTGAAAATCCTTTGGTGTCCTTTGTAACAAATGTCTCTTCCTCTGAAAGAATAAGTAACTTAACATCTTAAGTGTTTGATGGAGCAGAGCAACCCTTCTGGCACCATTTGCTAGAATAAGGTCAAGTTTGGGATGAAAGCTTCCCAGCGAGGTAATGCACACTTCCATGCCCCTGATATCTGCCTTGGTGCCCCTGGCAGTTAAAAAATATTTCTGAAGTGAATTGCTTTCCTTATAGTAGCATCGGGCCCAACACTTCCCGAAACAACCCAGTGAATGGATTTCCATCTCTCTCAGCAGCTGTGCCCCTCCAGACCAGGCTTGTCCCTGAATTCAGCCTCTTCATCTCCTAGAGTCAGTTCATGCTCCACAGCCCCCCTGGGGTCAGCCAGTTTCTAACTGGACTGGGAGATGATGAGTATTCCCCTAGTGACCCTGTCCTAGGAGATGAGATCCTGGTGATGGTACTAAGGGGTCATTTCTTAAACATCAGACCAGGGGCTGTGCTGCCTTCCACCCCAACCTCCCCCCTGCTCCAGGGATCTCTCCAGGTGACTCAAATGGAGAACAGAAAAGGGCATCCTAGGAGAAGTGAACAGCTGCCTAGTTACTGTTGCAAGTGATATCTCCACTGTGTTAAATTACAGGTCATAAATGGAGATGAGATTATGCAAACAGGCAAGTAACCCCGTCCGTCCGTTCTCTAGCTGAGCAGTTCCCAGCCCTGGCCCGGTGCACTGGCCTCCTACACATTCCAGCTCCTGCACTCCCCACACTCAAAGCCCTTCCTGTCAGGCCGGAACTAGATTGCTCTGCCGTTCACGCCAGGCAGAATGAAAATGTCAAGGTATCGTTTGCCAACTGAACTTGACTTTCAAAAGTCCCTGTTTGATTTTTTTGTTTGTTTGTTTTATTTTGAAAGGTTGGCACTTGGAGGGGAAGTTACAAAAGGGAGTTTGTCCACTTGGAAGTTTTCAACTGTTGAATAAAAGGATTGCTTGACTTTAGTTGTTACTCTTGCAGGAAATATATACAGCCATTCTTAGCCTTCTTTTTGACCCTTTATGAGTCAAATAATTTTTCATAAATGCCTAATTTCTTTGGGTCAACCCTAGAGAATCCTTTATTCCTTAGAACTGGGACGTTATAATTTATCCTAATACTGAAATACCTTCTTTTTTAATCATTTTGAGATATTACCAGTCTTTCTGCTCAGAGATCATTTCTAACCATAGTAGGGGGGAACATCATATCTGGTTCCCACCCCCTTTTCCCTGGTACTCACTGGCCAACCCTTACTTCCTGACTTTTAAAAGATCTAAACTTGTTACCTTAGTAAACTCCATTGGCAGTAATTTTTTTTAATTATTATCTTTTTTTAAAGCCTTGTAGTTCTTTATTTCTTTCAAGTTTTGCTTATCCTTAAAACAAGTTACCTTCCCAGAGTATAAATCTTATGCTAGATTTGTGGTTAATTAATAATGCCAATTTATATATATATATGTATATCTTACCCCCTGAGTTCTCTATCAGGGAAAGGAAAAAAATTTTAATGATATTAATAAGTGTGAGCTAGTTTTTTTTCATACTTCTGAAACTGTGACCACCAGCCCTGCTCCATATAGATTGCCAACCCACCCCCAAAAGCAGAAGATTAAAAGGAAGCCTTACCTGATGCTACTGTTATATTGGGTTGGCCATAAAGTTCATTTGGGTTTTTGTACACTGTTGCCGAATGAATTTTTTGGCCAACCCAATATATACTTTCTCCCCAAATGTCCCCCCAGGGCAGTGGTCTTCCTTCTGCATCTTGCGCAGCATGTTTCCCTGCAGAGCAGTGCTGCTCACAGCCGTGTGGAGCTACTCCCATAACAGCAAGGAATAGCATCCATCACAGGGACGTTTGTGTGTCCTCTCTAACCCTGACCATGACTCCTCCTTACAATGCTTTTCCCTGAATAAATGAAAACAATCCCTGGGTAGGAAACCTGTTTTTGGCTCTGGGGGGTTGTTCCTCACGTGGTTTTTTTTTAAATTAGTTGTTTTCTGAAAAATGGCAACTTCATGTAGGAAAGGTTCTAGAATGATTTACCTAGCTGCTGAAGCTAAGATTAGGATTTCTCTCCTAGTCTTTGCAAAACTAATAATATTTTGATGGGATGATTTTTGTTTTTTGTTTTTTTTAATTTAGATGAGTCTGCTTTTCTCTGATTGCCATTTTGTTCCTTCATTTTTTCTTTCTTTTTTTAATGCGTGTATTCAACAGTCTTTGGTTCCAACATATTGGTTCTAAGGCTTTTTTTTTTTTTTTTCTTTCTGAGATTCCAAAGTAACATGAAAGCAGTCTTCCTTGTTGGGCAGCTTTCCTGGAGGACCTCTGAGCTGGAATGCGTCTAGGAGCTGTGCTCTCTGTCTGTTTCCATGTGTTCTGTTTTTGCCATCCCCCTCCGGCCACGTCTCCCTTCCCACATTCAAACAACCCCTTGGTCTAGCTTTTGGCTGCTCCTCTTCCCCCTCACGCTGTCGCATCCTCACTTTGTCGGTGACTGTAAACTGCCACCATGTACTGTTTCAGTTTTGAGCACCGCGTGAAGTCTTTCCACGTGTGACCGGTGTGCCCCTTGGGGGCTGAGAGCCCATAGAGCATATGCACTCCTCTGTGAAATGAAACTTCTGGTGCTTCTTTCTTTGCCACCTAATTCCTGTGTTTACGTTTTGACCCAAAGCACTTGGTGTAGCAAAGCAGCTTGACACCTCTGTCTCATAGTCTGAATAACACATGGTGTCATTTTTATGTGATGTCTTAGGGTCCCAAGGGGTGATGAGTAACAAACCCTGCAATGCTGAAGGGGAAAAAGAAACACAAACCCACTGGGCCCAGGGGAAGCTGGCCCAACTCGGGTGCAGAAAGAGGCAGAGACGTTCCATTTGTCTGGGAAGCATCATGTGCACTGCTGTTTGATAGAAAGCATTAATTAGAGCAGTCATCTGGTAGAGCATTACGGCGCAGTGGACCACATAGAGCCAGAATAAAACCCCGTTTGGTGTGTTGTAGGAAAAACGGATCGTGTCGCTGGATTCGGCCAACACCAGACTGATGAGCGCGCTGACCCAGGTGAAGGAACGGTACAGCATGCAGGTCCGAAATGGCATCTCCCCCACCAACCCCACCAAGCTTTCCATCACGGAGAATGGTGAATTCAAAAACAGCAGTTGCTGACGGACGGGCCTCACAAATAGACAGACTGTGGGAGGAGACAGAAGGAAACGTCCCCGCTCTCCTGTCCCCAGCCCTCTCCCCAGCCCCACCAGGTTTACAGAATGCCTCTGCTTCAGAACAGCAGGGTGGCGAGCAAGTCCGGACCGAAGAAAGGAACCTTGTTTTTCAGGGCGTAAGGCTAAGACTTCCAAGGTCGACGCTTCCCCCACCCCCACCCCATGTCTCTATGTACATAGGGAACTTAGTTCTGGGCCATGTACAGAAAATACCACTGTAATATACCCAAAGGAAGTTAATAATGTAGATTACCTTTTTAACTATTGCTATTTTTATTATTGTTGTCCTTTTGTTGAAAGCACTGCAGTTGTTAGAGGAGGAGATGTAGGAACTATGTACGTGAATGAGAGATGAGCCCAGCCGCTCAGTAGGTAGAGACCACGCATCTGTCTGATGGAGCACGCGGCCTGCGACAGGACATGGTCAGAATGGCTTTTTCAGGGATTCATCTGCCAGGTTAAAAGCCCCGCTCTGGTTCCCTTGTCCTGTAGGAAAACATGCAAATTACCAAGATCCAAAGGAAACAGCTCATCCCACTGATCAAGCGGGACTGGTTCTACATGGACAGCTGATCTGACTTGGGACACACAGTTCCAGAGGACACAGATAAGAGCTGTTGCATCGAAACCGGACTCTAGGAGGGGTTTCTGTTGAACTCCTGTTGGTGTTCATTTCCTTCTGTCTGTAAGCAGATGGAAATTTTTCCACGTTAGGTAGGGGGCTTTTTTCTTTTTTTTTAACCCCACTTGTAATAAAAGGTGTTCTTTTTCCTCTTTAGAGTTTACAAAACTATAAATATCTGTGTCTCTAGAAACCATTTTCATCTTCACATGCCCACTTGCCCTTTCCTCCCCTTTGGTGGGAGCGGTCATCACCAACAGGGTTTACTCTCCCCTGGAGAGGTTATTCAAATCTGCTGTCCATAAGCCATCCGAAAGAAACACCCTTTCTTCCGCACAGAAAAGGGCTAACCATATCATACCATAGCAGGAAGCTCTGAATAGTTCCTATTAAAATTTTTTCTTCTATTTTTAAGTTACAACTTTGGTTTGGGATAAAGATTTATCCAGTGTACTAGCAGGTCTCGGGGCAGGGTAATTTTATCTCAGTCTTTCACTTTTAAATTGCTTCTTTTAAATTTGGACAAGAAATCCAAATCAGAAGCATTGCTCTCTTAAAAGTCGTGATTACTCTTAATGAAAAATAAAATACTGAAAGTGGGAGGACAGAGTATTCCAGCTGTTATTCCCATGCTCTTTGTAGATTTGGCAATAATAACCCAGTTTCGCTAGTTGTCATCCATGGCTTTATTGTAGGACAGAAACAGTTATGGAACTTCATTTACTTCCTTTTTTTTTTTCCCCAGAGGTGTGAAACGTCATCTTAAATGCAACCTTGATTATCAGAAGTATGAAATGTTACAAGTTAGATAGTATATAGACAAGTATATATACACATATATTCACACATATGTACATATAACTGCACAAATAGGAAAAGTTCCTGCCTTCCATGCTGTCGGATTTAATGTTATAAGGAGTTAGAATCTCATTAAGCAAGATCTAAGCAATTGCTTACATTGAGAAAGCAACCACATTTCTCAAGTAAGTTAATGATGTTTATTTTAAGTGATAAACTTTAGGGAATTTTTTTTTTCTTTTTAAGGAGAGGAGGGGGAAAAAAAAAAAAAAAACCCAAGGAAGCCACATGCATGGAGTGTTTCCACATAATGGAGTACTTAGAACCACAAAGGGGACAAGAGAACATTTATCAGGTCCCCTTCTGGGTGGTGTCCCAACAGTCACCAAGCTTCCCTGTCCTCTGTACCGCAGACTTGCATCTGACCTTCTAAACACTGCACTCCGGTAGATCTTTGTGCTTGACCTTGTATCTCAACAACCTCACGTGGCCCCCGACCCACAGTCTTTTGAAATAGGTCCCCTCCATAACATTCCCATTTCTGCCTGTCGAAGATCTAAATCAGGAGCTAGCTGGTGTGCTTATCTGATCTACAGACATCATCCCACATGTTTTAGCACTTGTGTATTTTCTTGACCCCCTGGTTGTGATTTTATAAATTCTTATCCCCTTTCCCTCCAAGTTGAGGGCACACTGTGGCCAAAGTCACTTATTTGAATAGCAAAAAACACTACCAGTTCTGAAGCAGTGCTCCATGTTGGGGGAGAGGGTGTGTAAACACCCGTATGTTGTTGTTTATGACTATTTTCAGCTCTAGCCATTCTATATAAAAGCCTTCAGAAAACCTGGTAAAAGAATGGTCAGTTTCAGTGGCCTTAAGTATCGTTGGTGAGGTCTTGCACTGAGGTTTGGAAGTTCTCGGGTAGTGGTTATGGATGACAGAGGTCTGATAAACTGTTTTGGAGGGTTGGGGGAGACACACAAAACCAAACACGTTTTTGATGGATGCAGTACATCTTATTAGCATTATGGGAGCTTCTGGGATGGCTGCCTTACTTGGAAGATTAGATGCCCAAAATGTTTGTATAGATTACGCAGCCCTCTGTTATTATCAGGTTATCTTGAATGAAGAGGAAAGAGTATACACAATTAATAAAATAAGAAGTAAGCTAGAAGTTCAGTGTAGTTGCCAGATGTTAAATTTTAGATTATTCTTTGAGCTTATTCCTGTCTGAATATTTTATCTGAGTATTTGTTTAGAGAATGCTGCAGTCTTATAGAACTTATTCCAAAAGATTTTTTAAATAGGAAAAAGTCAGCAACAGCCAATAATTTTTATGGAGGTATTGCTCAATTGGCTTTTCTTCAGCTCAAATAAGTCCACACCTCTGTTTTACTCAGAGGAGGTGCATGTTTGAAGAGAAGCGGGTGGATTAAGATAGCACATCTTGCACGCCTTCTAACACCCAACACGTCACCACATGATGGGGTGCAGCGTGGACCAAGGCTGGAGTTTGGAAATCAAATGAAGTGCTGGCAGAATGCTTGTCCAGCTGACAACCAGACTAGGCCATTAATAAGGACAACATTGGCAGGATTTAAGGAAAGAGCAAATACTTCCCTTTTATTTTCACCAGAGCAATACGCTTTCTGGGCTGAAGCAGTAAGAAGTAATAACATTTCCTTCAGGTCATCACATTCCGAGTGTCTGCAATACAAGCCCTGATGGAAGGGAGATTGTAACTAGGTAACTAAGACAAACACTTGAGCACTTACTATGTTCCAGGCACTGTTACCAAGGTTTTGCTGGGCTCCAGGGCAGTCTGTTGTGAGAGAAGTGTGGTAAAATGAGGTCATCATGCTGCTGTAACTTGGCTGTTTGCACTTGTCAGTGAGTTGGTCAGAATTAGCTTTCTCTGGTCCACTTCTACCATGCCATGATGGTGCTGGACAATGAAAGAAAACGCAGGATTAACTATCTAGGACTGCTGTATGCCCTTGAGAATTAACTTGTCTTTCACGATAAAGCTTTCTAGATCCTAGTCTGTTTACACATCTGTAGCTCTGCCGACCCTCAGTTCTCTGCCTGGCCTCAGAGGCGCGCTGGGTTGAAAGCAGCTCTTCTTTGGAAGCCCTAGAGCAGGACCGTTGCCGTCAAGCGAGTTTGGTTACGATCTGTTCTGCCTTCCATCTAGGTTCCGTTCTAGTTATCNTCAAGAATTCTCAGTCCTGACTGTTCATCAGAATCATTTGAGATCTTGAAAAAGTGAACGTGGAGATGTGCCTTTAGGCCCTCCACTGAACAGTTAGATGGAAACTCTCTAAGGACTGGACCAGGGATTACCCAAGAGATTCTGAATTCGGCCAGGTTAATGACTGCTAGTCCCTATCTTGCTCTGAGCACTGTGTGTGTCTGTTCCTTCTGTCACCATCCATGGAACTGGGTAAGTTGGCTACAGGTGTTTTTTTTTTCCCTCCTGTTTGGGATGTTAAATGCTGGTAAAAGTGATACTGTGTACTCTACCTTGTCCTACCAATTCCACCCTTTAAATATGTGATAGAAATTCTCTCTGTTAATGTAGGATAGCCATATTCCAACAAAAGTGACCATAAGCTGGAATTTCCCTTCTTGACCGCAATTTTCCCATTATTGATTTTAACTTAAAACATAGATGGTTTCTGGTTTGGAACCGCCCCCCTCCCCTGACCCATAAAAGGGGGAGGGTACCTTGACTTTTGTAGATTTAACACTCAGCACTGCAGTCTTATTACTTGAACTTTTACTAAAAAAAATTTTATCAGAGGCCAAATCACATCATTTGCACCTATTCTTCCTTAAGTGAGGGCTTCCCTGGTGGCTCAGACAATAAAGATTCTGCCTGCAATGCAGGAGATGCAGGTTCGATCCTTAGGTCAGGAAGATACCCTGGAGAAGGGAATGGCTATCCACTCCAGTACTCTTGCTTGGAAAAGTCCATGGACAGAGGAGCCTAGTGGGCTATAATCCATGGAGTCACAAAGACTCAGACACAAGTAAGCGACTAACACTTCCCTTCAATAGAAAAATGCACCAAAAGCTCTCCAGTTTCCTCCCCACTACCAGGCAGACACATGTGTGCCCATGTACATGTGCGCACACACACAGCTGCTCTTCCTAGAAACTTCCATTTTTGAGATTTTTGAATGAATTGCTTGGGTGCTGTTTCTTTGGCGTGTGAGTAGATTGCAGTAAGCTAACAGATGGATGGATGTCTGTTTCCTTGTCTGAAAAATTGTGATTTTCACTAGATAGCCTATGAAGAACTGTAGCTCTTAAACATCTTATGATTATTATCTGATATCACTGAAAAATGTGCCAGTAGGTCATATCTGAAAATCACTTTGGGGCTTTTGTCACAGCATTTAGGAACAGTTCTTCCCCGTCACAATTTCCTGCCTCATGATAGTTTTAAAAAAATAGGAGAGGAAAAACAAAAGCCTGGAACAAATGTATATCCAGAACAATAATTCGATAATAATAATATTTAATGTTTATTGAGCACTTCCTATGCGCCAGACAATTTGCAAAGCACTTTTTTATGAAATATTTCATTTAATCACATACCAACCATATGAGTTAGGTACGGTTGTTCCTAATTCATGAGGTAATAGAGGTTCAGAGAAATAAGTTTAGGTGCTCAAGGTCACACCACTAGCAAGTGCAAAGCCATCATCCAAATTTGAGTCCTTCTGACTATGCTGTATAGATTTTTTTTCCTAAGAGCTCAGGAAAAATGTTAGAGTAAGAAAAGATCCGAACACGTGAACCAGCCTTCGTGATGAACCAGAGCCAGAAGGAATGTGATGGCAACAGACAAGCTCATTTTCCAAGACTGTTTCTCCATGTATTGGCTTTGATGGGATGGCTTTGCACTGTCAAGTTATCTGACTAATCAGAATTAGAGGACAGAAGTCTCACCTTACTCAAAAATTGTTCTTTCATGTCTTCTGGGTCCATCAGAACCGGGATGAGAAAATCTGCTTTGAGGATTCCAAAAGTTTCCCTGAAAAAAGAAAGTATTACCTGGATCAAGGCACATTATCTCATTGCCATTTGAAAACTTCACATTCTTAGTGGTCAGGGAGTGCCCACTGGACACCATAGAGGCTAACATGGTGATTTAGGACTTTAAAAGGAGAAGAAAGAAACCAGCTAGTGTCTAAAAGTAAAGAGTCTCATGAGTGGAGTAACCGCTGCTCTCCTCCCATAACCTGGCCACCCTCAGGCAGTTACTTTCTTTGCTCTCTCTTCTGTATTTTCCTTCTTTTTTTTTTTAAAGTTTTCTTTTCGATGGGGTGGGGGGATGTGCCATGCAGCTTGTGGGATCTTAGTTCCCCGACCAGGAATCGAACCCTGGACTGCCAGGGAATTCCTGTTTCTTCCTTTTAATAAAATTATCAAGTAGATTGTTCTACACAATGCTGGAAATATTCACCTCTCCCTGGACCCACCTTTATAAAAGCCAGCTCTACACCAGGAAACTCGTACATTCTCTGAGCCTATAAACAAGCTCAGCCTTTGGCCCTGAGCACTGCAATCATAGGAACTACAGCATCATATAAGACCACCTTATAAAGTTAATAAAGTACCTCACTATCTCTTTGGGTATTTGAACAACCCTGTGATGAAGGCAGGGTCATTTTTACTACATTCCTTGTGCAGACGAGAAAGAGGAGATTTGCTCCCTGAGCTTTCACAGTCAGCAGGGAGCTAACTCTAGGATCCTTACCCTTGTTCCCTTCCCAACGTGTCATGCTGTCTTTCATAGAAAGGTCTTGAGTGCCCCATGCTGAGGCGTGGCTGTCCAGATTTAATTGATTGGTTGTTAAGAGTGAGAAACTTGGTAGCCAGAAGCAGTTAATTACCTGGTTTCAGTGCTGGAGGTTTTTCTTTCGGTTCTGGGTGATTAGCTGAGCTCCAGTGTTGGGCTTGAGTGGCAGGAGCTGTGGCTGTCATATTGGTGCCACTCGTTTCACTTGTCACAGCTACCAGAGGGGAAAATAAGAGAGTTACTGCAAATACAGCCAGGAGCCAGGTGGTCTGAGATGGGAAACTGCCCCTGAGCTAGAAGACAGGCCTTCCCACCCAGCGTGGGAAGCTCAGTCCTTCCCAGACCCTTCACTTACCCCACAGGCTCATGTACCCAGTGTCTACATCATCATCCCTCATAAAGTGTCTCTGATATCAGGATTCGTGGGGCTTGGGCAATATATCTCCTCAGTATCAAATGTTTATTTTTAGTAGCTCCTACCCCAAGAAGTCCAATCCCCCTATGTAGTCTGCCAGCTACACAGAGCCCCACCATGGTACCCAGGGATCCCCAGCATCTCCATCAAGGGGTAGCAGATCAAAGTACATACTCCAAAGCCCATCTCAGCAACCCCCTCACCCCCTTTCTGGTTGCCCATCCCCTGAGGCTCTCCAGCCAGAGACCCCCACATAACCCCAGCTGCTCCCTCACTCCTCCTCACTTGCTCTCACGTTCAGTCACCAAAGTCCTGTCAGTGCCTTGCAGATGTCTTTTTTTTCAAATATGGAATATTTGAACCATATTGTTTTGTGATATATTATTGTAAAGTATTTAAGTAAAAGTGTCCCCTCCCTTGACCCAGGGACAACCACTATTAACAGTTTGCTATAGAATATCCTTCACACACTTGAATTTTTTAATTTGAATGCATAAAGGTCTACCTTATTCTCTTTCAAGGCTGCATAGTATTTCGTTGAATGTACATAACTTATTTAATCAATCTGCTTTCAATGGACACTAGATTTCACCTCCAGATTTTCCACTGTAATAAACAACGCTGCAACAAACAACCTGTGTGTGGCATGTGCGCGTCAATGTGTTTGTGCACCTTGTACTATTATTTCCTTAATAAACTTCCAAGGGTAGAATTTCTGTATGAAAGAGTATGCACATTCCAGAACTGACACGCATTATAAGAATGGGAACACCAGTTTAATGCGCTATCCAGCGTCTGAGCGTGCTGGTTTTCTCACATTCTTATCAGCATTATCACTCCAAATCGTTGCCAAACTGGGAAGCTAAAAAAATAACAATAATGTAAATACGTTTTAATTTGCCTTTCTGTGATTCAGTGAGCAAAGCTGAGCATTTTGTAAAATATGTTTGTATTTATAGTTCTTCAGTTAATATCACTTGCAAGCAATGTGAAGTCAGCTCCCTGCTCACTCCACTGCTCCAATTCTGACCTCGACTTCATTCTCCCAAACTGTGCACACACACTTCCTGTGTCTCCACGTGCCCTCTTCTTTCCCCACCCAAAATATTCTACGTTTCTTTTGTGACGTAAGTTTTGTGAAGTCCAGAAGCACAGAAGGTGGGGAAACACACACATTCTTGTTGCCTGAATGTAACCATTGTTAACATTTTCACACATTTTCTTCTAATCTTTTTTCCTAAGCACAGGCGGATGTTTCCTTTCAATGTTGTGACTGTGTTACACGTGTAATGTTGAATCAGCATCTTTTTTTTTCCCTTTAGCATCCTGACACAGGCATTGCCCCGTGTCACTATTCTTGTCATCATAACCACCTTGCTTCTGTTGACTACAGATCTGAGCATTGTGCTGCCTTGCTAAGAAACCTCTGATGGCTTCACTGACTGCAGGATCCAGTCCTTCAGAATTTGGCCCAGTCCACCTCTTTCCCCTCATCCCTTGCTTCATGCGTGATTACCTGCTAAGTCGCTTCAGTCGCGTCTAACTCTGCAACCCTGCGGACTGTAGCCCACCAGACTCCTCTGTCCAAGGGATTCTCCAGGCAAGAATATCGGAGTGGGTTGCCATGCACTCCTCCAGGGAACCTTCCCAACCCAGGAATCAAACCCAAGGCTCTTATGTCTCCCACTCCGGCAGGTAGGTTCATTACCACTAGCGCCACCTGGGAAGCCCTCATCCCTTGCTACTTCCCTTCCAAATATGTGGCAGACATTCCAGTCACTTCAAACTGCTTGTTTTCTCTGCATATGTTCATAGCTACCTATCTTTGCTCATGCTGTTTCCTCTACCAAGAAGAACCTTCTAGCCTTTGCTGCCTGATGAAATCCTCCGTTACCTTCTGTCCATTGACCACCACCTTTCCAGACAGAACGAATGAGTCATTTTCCTGTCAGGCTCTTGGTTCACCCTTCTGGGGGCAGTACTTATCAAAAACTGTCCCAGTTGTCTCTATTAGCCCTTATTAGACTAAACTCTTTTAAAAACAGGAAACAGGTTCTGCTCATCTTGGTATCCATTGCCTTGTTCAAAACAGGTACTCAGGAAATGATTGTTGAATTAAATCATCTACCAGTATGCAAAATACTATCCTAGGCCTGGGAAAGATACAGAGAGGCATAAAAGAGAAAACAGCCCCTGCCCTGTGAGATGTCACAGTCTTAATAATTCATAATGGTGATCATTCATAATCATTATAATTAATAAAATGAGAATGAGACCAACCCCGTCCATTGAGGCAAGTAAGGACAGGGATGAGACTGAATGAATCACTAAGTATTTAACTACTGAATTGAGATTAGAAACAACTACCATTCATTGAATGTCTGCCAGATGCCAGGCACTGAACGATACCTCGAGACATCCAGTATTTTTCTTTAAAGATGAGAAAAATGAAGTTCGGAGAGGTTGGGAAATTTGCCTAAGACCACACAGTAAGTAGAGGACCCAACATTCTAACCCTTCACTGTTAGACTCCTCTAGCCAAAATACAATTTTCCTCCCCTAGATTGCCCCACCCTAAATTATTATCCAGGGAGGATGAGGGGGTAAACTGGCTCCAACCAGTAAACTCACTCCCCCATGGAGTAATCTGGAAGGTACCCAGGGAGTGGAGACGTGGCCCAACACACACACACACCCACTCCCTCAACCTCCCTGACTGGTGGCCCCGGGCATGGAAACTAGGGCTTGATCTCCCCCAGAGGAGGGGCCGGGCTCTAGGCCGGGGTCCCCAACGCCCCGGCGGGCGGGCACCTGTGTCGGGCCATGGCCGGCTGCCAGCTGTCTCCGGGCCTGTGGCCTGGCTCTGGACTGGCCCTTTCCGGCTCATGTTTGTTCTTTGGAGCACAGCTGAGCTTCCTGAGCTGGAAGGCTCCGCAGTGCTTTCTTTGGTCCCCGGAGGTTCGGCCCCACTGGACCTGCTGGATGTGGCCGCCCCAGGGGTCTCCGTCACTCCTGGGTGAGCCGAGACCCCGCAGGTGGAGCCGAGCGAGGGGCCCACTGTGTCCTCCTGCAGCCTCCCAGACCCACCCTGGGTACCGGAGTCCTCCAGGGGTGTGGGGCCTGTAGCAGAGCTGGAGGCAGAGGCCAGGGGGGTCTCAGTCACTCCCTGGGGGACAGAGGGGCTCCCCGAGGAGATTGGCTCCGTGGGGTTCAGGGCAGGGGTCGGTGAGGAGGCTGGGGGCATAGGGCCTGGAGCAGGGCTGGAGGTGGAGGCCAGGGGGGTCTCGGTCATTCCATGGGGGACAGAGGGGCTCCTCCAGTGGACCAGCTCCGTGGGGCTCGGGGCAGGCATCGGCGAGGAGTCCAGGGTCTCAGGACCAAAGGACATGTTCTGGGTGGTGAGCGGCGAGGTCCAGGGCCCTCTGTCCATGGGGACTGGGATGTGGGCCGGAGGGCTCGGTGACGCTGTCCCTCTGGGCTGGGGTGCGACAGGGCCTGCAGAGACGGAGGTGCTGGGGCCGAGGGTGCCTGGTCTCAGCTCGGTGGGCTCCGGGCTGACTTGCCGCAGGAAAGGCCCCGCTGAAGCCCAACCTTTCATGGTGTCCGCGGGGCCGAAGCCGGTGCCTACGGCAAAGAGAAGGCTTCCCTGGGCTCCAGGGCCCTGCACCTGCAGCCGCTGGGTGGTCTCTCCTTGCCTGGGCCTGCACACCCATTGCAGACAGGGTGGAGCCCAGCGGCGGGCAGGGGGAGCTCCTGAGCCCGCCTGGTAGAGCCTGGGTGACCAGCGAGCCCCCCAGCGTCTCAGCCCAATCACTTGCTCCTGAGCAGCTCATAGGGCCTCCACCCCTACAGGATCCAGGCCTCCCGGCTCAGCCCTAAGCATCCCCTTCAGATCCCCTCCATTCCCTTTGCAGGCCAACTTCAAAACCACCCCCTCCAGGAGATCCTCGGGTAATTACAGGAGCTGGGACAATCCCCTTCCCTGTGTTTCCCACCAGGCCTGTGACTACACAAGCAGCACCGCCTGTCAGGCGCCCTCCTCCCGCTGGTTGTCAGCCTTCAGAACAGGCCCTGCCTTTGCCTCCCTGGAATTAATAAAGCNGTAATTACAGGAGCTGGGACAATCCCCTTCCCTGTGTTTCCCACCAGGCCTGTGACTACACAAGCAGCACCGCCTGTCAGGCGCCCTCCTCCCGCTGGTTGTCAGCCTTCAGAACAGGCCCTGCCTTTGCCTCCCTGGAATTAATAAAGCTCTGTGTGTCCATGAGCTGGTCTCCTTGCTTTGTGTCCTCTAAAAAGGCAACAATACCTTTGTCTGATATCCGACTCTGTAAAGATGCCAGAACTGTGATTTTTGCCCTCAATTATCCTAGTTTGCTTCTGAACTCACAGGAAGCAAAATGAGATAATAGCTGTGAAAATGCTTCAGGAATTTTAAAACGCTAAAGGCACACTGTCCCTGTGATTCCCAGCCATGTCCCCACACACGCTCCCAACAACTCAGCTCTCATCTCTCCTCCCAAAGAAGGGATTTGACAGGCACCTCTATTGCGCTTCCCTTTCTGGATGATGGACCTCAGAGGCCTATCTGGTGATTTTTCCTCAAGAGCACTGTGCAGCTGGGCAGTGAGGGGGTCTTCCCGTTTTCCTGTCTCTTGACCTCACCAGAGAGAGTACACAGCCTCTCGTGGGTCCCCTGGCCCGGGAGCCGCAAGACCAGTGGCCTGGTTTGAGGAGGGAGGTTGATGGTAACCGAGCCCTCCTCCTCTGACCCTCAGCCGGCCCAGCAGAGTGAGGGGCCCAGGGAACTGCCTCTCCGTAAGTGGCCCATGGTTGCCACCCAGGTGGCTCACCTCTTTTCCGGCTCCTTCCTGGCCTTTGTGGGAGGATCACTTGGGACCCACCATGTGCTACTTTATACAGTCCACCCTCTCCACATCCCAGGCCCTGGAGACCCTTGAATTCAGCCAAGAACAGGTTCAAAGTGACCCCATATGGAGCTGAAAACAGGGGAGTGTACTTGGCCTGGGCATTATCCCCACAGTCACTTCTGAGGAGGGCGTGTAGAAGAGCTGAGGGAGGGCTGCAAAATCCCGGTGTCCGACAGTGGGATCTGTAAGAAAATGCCAGCGGGGAATGAGAGCAAGGCTGACATGGGGGAGCACGCAGCGAGCCCAGGTCTCCCACTCTGGACATGCTGCTCTGGTGAGAGCCCCACCAGACACTGACGATCAACCTCCCGTCACAGAAGCCAGCTCGGGAGGGTGCTGTCACAGGAGAGGTCCTCTCACAATCTTTATTCCTCACAGCAGCTCTTCAAGGGAAGAACCATTGTTCCTGTTTTATAGATAAGGACCACTATTCTTATCAAATCCAAAACACAAAAAGACACAGCCAAGAATGGGCAAAACCAGAGGCAGCAGATTAGTGGGTGCCAGGACTGAAGGTGGGAGAGATTGGGGGGGGCACTGCTAAAAGGTAAGGAGTTTCTTATTGGGGGTGATACAGCTGTCCTAAAATTAGGTAGTAGTGATGATTGGGCCACCTGCGTTGTACTAAACCTCACTATACTGGCCACTTCCAAAGTGAATTTTAAGGAATATGAATTATATCTCAATAAAACCAAAGAAAATAAGAAGGAAGGGATAAAAGAGAAGAAAAGGGAGATGGAAAGAACAAGTAGGGATGAAGCCTGTTGCTGAGGAGACATACCACACACACAATCCAGAATAACCAGGTAGGCCTCTGGCTCCCCTGTGTTTGTGGTGACAACGACGGTAACAGTAGCTAATACCTGCTGGGCATTTACTCTGAGTCAGGTCTCTTCTGGGTCCTTTATATTCATTCTCATTCATCCTTCAAAACCATCTCATGAGGTACATCATCAATGCCATTTTGGTTTTTTGCAGATGAGGAAAAGGCTCAGAGATGCTGTTCACCTAATTTCTAGCAAGTAATAAAATCTGATTCCAAAGCCCACACTTTTAACTTCTTTGTTGCCAAATAAGTAATTGCCGTTGCTACCTGCTAATGCCCAGAGACGGGATGGGGTCTCTTCTATCTTTTAAAGATCCCCCAGAATTAAAGCCTGCTCCAAAACTCTGGTAACCTATAGAATCTAGAAATACTTCCTTAGATCTATCCTCAACATCTCNGTGCTCAGACACAGAAGAGCAGAAAAGATGGCTGTGCTCCTGCAAGGGGAGGCAGGTTACCGGGATGAGCAACGGGCACAGGCTGGGGAGGGGTGAGCCAGCCAGGCTGGCTGCTGGGGGAGGCGAGGAGGAGGATGGCCCGAGAGGTGAGAGCCCTGGGGTCCCCCAGGGCTGAGGGACAAGCGGCCCAGGGGAGGGAGGGAAAAGGGAGGCCTGAGGAGGGAAAGCGAGCTGGCATGTGTGGGCCAGGCTCGCTGCGCTCTCCTCCCTGCCGGCCCTCCAACAACCACAGTGCCAGGGAGAGCCTGTCACGATCCTGTTTTACAGGTGAGAAAGTTGTGGCTCCAAGAAGGAAATTACTTGCTCAAAATTCCAGGGTAGGAAGTAGGGCAGTGATTCAAGCTCGGGTCACTGCAGAGCATGAGGCGGGGAGGTGCGGACTCCCCCCTCTAGTCCTACTTCAGTGAGGCTAGAAGTGCCCCCCATCCAGGCTAGGCTCTGGCCCCCCAAGTAAGCACAGAACAGATGCCAAGACGCTTTCTCTGGGGGAACCAAGAACGGCTCTCACTCTCTCTCTTTTCCTTCCTCCCGCCCTCCCAACATCCTGTTTATGCCCACAACTCTCTCCATTGCCCTAAGAGCTAAGCTTTTGGAAACCAAAGCCTGGAAGACTTTTTTTTTTCTGCCCTCCACCCCTTCACACCCTTCCTGGAGGGAAGGGCACACAGCCCCTCTGATTAGAAGGGCAAAGGGAAAGAGGAAAAAATTGTTCATGCTTCAACAATAACGTCTTGCACAATATTCTCTTGTGCAGCGATGGCCTCAGATGACTTCTTCCCAGTGGCAGAACCCGTGTGTGCCAAGGCCTCTCTCTGGGAATGGAAGAGATCGCAACACTCCTGGCCCAGGAAACACCACCCCCACCAGAACCCTCTCACCCAGCCATTCGCTTAGGTATCCTCGGTCTCATGATGAAGGGCCTGCTAGGCTTCCAGGGAGAGAACTCCGGGGGCAGTGCAGTGAGTGTAGGGTCAGGCACAGCCTCCATTCCCCCCACCCGCCAGGGCTGCTCCGGGCACAGTGGGTTGAAATTCCACACGAATTTCTCTTCTCTCCCACGACTCCAAGAGCTCCTTGACAGCCAGGGCTGCGCCATAGTCACAAGGCCCGCATCCCATAACGCTGTGGCAGTTTAGTTACTCAGTGTCTGACTCTTTTGTGACCCTATGGCCTGTAGCCCACCAGTCTCCTCTGTCCATGGGATTTCCCTGGCAAGAATACTGGAGTGGGCTTCCATTTCCTTCTCCAAGGGATCTTTCTGACCCAGGGAATGAACACACCTCTCCTGCATTGGCAGGCGATTTCTTTACTGCTGAGCCATCAGGGAAGCTCTATCCCATAATAAATGCAGCAAACACTCTCAATAAAGAGGAGGCACTATGCTTTGTATGAGGGAGCTTTGCTATTATTCTTCTCTTTGGAGTCCCTCCGACCTCAGATTCTGTCTGACCCATGGAGATCTTGAGAACATGAATGAATGAGACTTACACTGGACACAGAGGGCCGGTGATAAGGGGAGAGAGGACAGCTCTGGTTACCTGAGTTGTGTTAGGAACCCCCAGCTGGATAAAAGGGACAGAGAGAAGGAAGTGGCAGGCCTCCCAAGTGACCAGGAACAAACACTTGGTTTGCATGAGCCCTGGGAAGCAAAAGGGTTCATGGAAACTTCCTGTAGTACCTCTTCCATCTGCCAGGTTAGGAATGCATTTCTACCCGGACACAGTACACCCTTAGGTACATGCGGGTCTACAGTTTTCACTTTCCCACAGTCGCCACATATCTCTTCTCCCAGACCAATTAGATCTGTAGCCCCTGTAGCATTTTCCCCACGCTTCCTTTATTACTTGGACAGGCTCCCTGAGAGCAGACAGGTTTTCTTCTGCAAAGTGAGCTGCTAATGACCGTCTGTCCATGCTGTCTGTTAGAGATGTTCACTGTGGCCACAGTACCCAGCCAGCACAACTCGAGGCTTGATTCTCTGAGCCTTGATTCCTGTGAGATAATAGAAAAAATATATATTGGTCTGTGCCACCCAGTACCTGGTGTGTATGTGCTAAGTCACTCAGTCATGTCCAGCTCTTTGAGACCCTGTGGACTATAGTCCACCAGGCTCCTCTGTCCATGGGAATCTCCAGGCTCTCACGTCTCTCATGTCTCCTGCACTGGCAGGTGGATTCTTTACCACTAGCGCCACCTGGCACAGAGCTCCTAACGCCCTGGTTATTTCCTGAGTGACAAAGCTGTCCTTTTTTTTTTTNAGGCTCCTCTGTCCATGGGAATCTCCAGGCTCTCACGTCTCTCATGTCTCCTGCACTGGCAGGTGGATTCTTTACCACTAGCGCCACCTGGCACAGAGCTCCTAACGCCCTGGTTATTTCCTGAGTGACAAAGCTGTCCTTTTTTTTTTTCTGATGAAGTGACTCTGGGTGGGCTCCTGGATGGCAACTGGTACCTAGAAAGACTAAGCCACGGTGAGAAGCTTGGAATTTTCAGCCCCAACCCCCTTTCCTTCAGAGTTAACCATCACTCAGGGCTAAGTGATGAAGCCTTCACAGGGACTTCCCTGGCGGTCCAGTGGTTAAGATTCCACACTTTTGCTGCAGGGGGCATGAGTTCGATCTGTGGTCAGGGAACTAAGATGCTGCAAGCCATGCAGTATGGCCAAAAAATAGGGGGAAAAAAAGCCTCCACAGAAATCGCAAAAGTGTGGGGTTCAGAGAGCTTCTAGGTTGGTGAACGCATAGAGGTCTGGGGAGAGTCCTTACCATGCCCCAGGCCTCTCTCCCATCTGGCTGTTCCTGAGTTAAATCCCTTGGTGATAAACTGGCAGTCTGGTGAGTAAGATGTTTCTTGGAGATCTGTGAGCCGCTCTAGCAAATTAGTTGTACCTGAGCAGAGGGTCGTGGGAATTTCCACCTGCAGCCACTTGGTCCAAAGCACCTGGACTAGGGACTGGCGTCTGAAGTGGGTGTAGGGGGTGGAGAGCCCTGTAGGACTGAGCCCTGAACCGATGAGATCTGACTCTAGCTCCAGGTAGGGTCAGGCTGAGTTAAATTACAGGACACAGAGAATTGCTCCTTGTGGGTGAAAATCGTCATATGTCTGGGATCAGAAGTTGTGAGGATGGTATCATATGGCGTGAGAGTAAAAGAGAAACACAGGATCAAAGGTGGGGGGGAGGGGTTTCCTAAACAATTCTTATCGGCAAAATGAGGGCCATAATAGCTATTTTTCAATGACGTTATGAGGATTAAATGGAATAATCTTTGTAGTGGATATGATATGCTGCACAAATTCCAGTGTGGAAGAAGCATTGCATCATCTGCCTATTTGTCTCTAAACCAACTTACCTGTTTTAAGGTGCACTTGTTTTTTTTATTTTATTGTGTGCACAGAATAAGATGCACCTATATGTTTTGTAATGCACCTATTTAAAGTACACAATCTGATCAATTTTTCAGAATGCATGTACCAGTGGAACCACCACAGTCAAGTCATAGAACATTTCCAACACCCTAAAATGTTCCCTCCTGCCCTCTTCAGCAGTCCCTCCCCTACTCCAGCTTCAGGCAACCACTGATTTACTCTCTGTCACTGTAGCTTCATTTTCCATCATCTTGTTTGAATGGAATTTCATGCAGTGAAATGTCTGTAAGTTTCACCCATCTTGTCATATGTATCAGTAGCTTACTCCTTTTCATCATTGAGAGGTAGTCCGTTATAGGGAAACACTACGGCTTGTTTATTCAATTCTCCTGCTGGCGGGTTTGGTGTTGTTTTCCAGTTTGAGGCCATTATGAATGAAGCTGCTATGAACATTCATGAAGAAGTCTTTGTGTGGGCATATGTTCTTATTTCTTTTGGGTAAATGCCTAGGGGCAGGATTGTTGGGTCATGTGCTAAGCGTATGCTTATAAGAAATTGCTAACTCTTTTCCAGAGTGGCTATATCATTTTCCACTCGCATCAGCAATGTATGATAATTCTGTGTGGATGTGAACTGTTGGACGATTGTGCCCCATGGGGCTGTTCTTGCTTGAGGGAAAAGTTCTCTTACAGATAGCTTCTCAAAATGCCCACACAGTTGGGAGACAGTGGGGCTCCTGGAACAGGTCACCGGAGCCTTCCTTGGACACTTTGATCCTTGGGGAGAGCCCCCCGGGTCCTTTGCTCTTGGGCACCACCTAGTGGTGGGTAGCACACAGTACCGGGCAGCCAGCCCTGCTTCCTTCCTCCTGAAGACACGGTTTTTCACTTGAACCTCGGGAGGAATGTGAATCCTTGGACTCCACTGTGGCTCAAAATTTTCACTAATGTTTCCCCTCTAAGTGCTGTTTTAATAACTGATTTTTTTAGAAAATTCTACTTTATTCCTTTAAAAGTAAATGTGTTGGCCAGTAAGAATATTAAAAGATACGCAACATCCCTAGTTATTGCATGTGTGTGCGCTCAGCCATCTCTGACTCTTCTGCAACCCCCTGGACTGTAGCCCACCAGGCTCCTCTGTCCATGGGATTCTCCAGTCAAGCATACTGGCGTGGGTTGCCGTTTCCTACTCCAGGGGATCTTCCTGACCCAGGGGGAAATGCAAAACAAAACTACAATGAGATGCCGCCTCACACCCATTAGGATGGCTGCCATCAAAACAACAGAAAATGACAAGTGTTGGTGAGGACGTGGAGATGCAGGAACGCTTGTTAGGGGAAACGTCAATGCCAGTGCAGCCACCGTGGAAAACCATATGGAGGTTCCTTAAAAAATTAAAAAAGAATTATCATACGATCCAGAAATTCCACTTCTGGGTATATGCCCCCCAAAATTGAAAACAGGGACTCAAAGAGGTATTTGTAAATTCATGTTCATAGCAGCATTATTCACAATAGCTAAAACATGGAAGCATCCCAAGTGTCCATTGAGGATGAAAGGATAAACAAAACATGGTACGATGGAATATTACTCAGCTTCAAAAAGAAGAGGAAATTCTGACACACTCTGCAATATGAATGAAACTTGAGGATGTTATGCTGAGAGAAATAAGCCAGTTACAAAAGGACAAATATCGTATGATTCCACTTATATGAGTTACTTAGTCAAATTCACAGAAAGAGAAACTTGAATGTGATTGCCAGGGGCTAGGGAAGGAGAGAATGGACAGTTGTTTAATATAAAACTGAGCAGAACCTTGCATTGCCCTCCCAAGGAAAGAAGTCTTTCTGTGCCCCCCATTTCTTGTTTGTAAAAAAAAAAAAAAAAAAAAAAGGCTTTCTTCTCCTAGGCCTTCCCTGAGCTCCAAAGAGTAGACCCATTCAGTTACTAACTAGGGATGTGAGGGAATGCAGAAACAAAGGAAAAGCAGTCAAGCAAGAAGAAGAATATAATGGCTTAAATAGCAGTTTAACCATAAAACTGAGTCACAGGACCCAAGTTCCTCCTGAAGGGGTATAGATAATAATCTGACACTTATCTTTGAGTTCTGCAAAAACTAAGACCCCTTCCCACCCCTGCCAGATGGGGGATGACAAGTGCATGCTGACTGTTAGCCCGTGGACCCCAGGTGGGTTGGAGCCAGGAGTGATGATTAGAATTCCTGAAACATCACCGTGTCACCACCAACCAATCAGAAGTCCATAAGCTGATCGTATACCCTGCAGCCCTCACCCCTAAGGCTGCCTTTGAAAACCCATTTTTGAAAGTCATCAGCATTCAGGTCTTTTCAACATGAGCTGACTGTTCTCCTTGCTTGACCCCCTGCAATAACACTGTACTTTCCTTCACCATAATCCGGTATCAGCTGATTGGCTTTGCTACATGTGGGGCAAGCAGACCCCGGTTTCACTTGGTAACAAATGGGTGCAGAGTTTTCATTTTACAAGGTGAAAAGGGTTATGGGGATGGATGGTGATGATGGCTGACAGCACAGTGAGTGCATTTAGCACCACTGAACTGTGTAAGGATCAGGGGCAGGGTCCCCGGGTTCCATCACTGACTCAGTGGGCCATAAAGTCCCTTACCCAGCCTGCCGGTAAACGCCCACAAACCGGCAGGGTGGGGCCAGTTCCTGGAACAACTGCATCAACCGTCGCAGCAATTGAAGCAGCCATTCAGACATGGACATACGACTTTAAGCAGCCCAATCCCCGTAACAACCCCTGGCGATTGGCCCTTTAAGAAAGCCCGCGAACAAGCTGCCCCCATACTATAAAACCTTTGATTAGCCCGCGCTTCTTTGCAGACTCCCGCCCGCGGTTCCCAGGGAGTTCTGCCCGGGAGCGCTCGCCCAATAAAGGCTTCTTAATACCAGCTGGCAGAGACATCTTTCTGTTCGCGGCGACCTTACAAACTGCACATCTAAAAATGGTTGAGGGGACTTCCCTGGTAGTCCAGTGGTGATGACTCTGCCCTTTCAATGCAGGGGACACAGGTTCGATTCCTAGTTGGGGAACTAAAACCCCACATGCTGCACAGCATGGTGAGAAAAAAGATAAAATAGTAAACTTTATGTGTATTTTATTACAATAAAAATTTGGAGAAAAGTAAATGTTTCCTGAGTTGATACTATTTACCTAATTTGACTATTTTTCTTTTCATTAACTTGGGTGCATTATCTCCAATTTTGATAATTTCTCTCCCAAGTTACTGAATTCTTTTTGTTTCATATAACTCTGTGTGTGTGTGTGTGTGTGTGTGTGTGTGTGTGTGTGTGTGAACTTCTTGGCCTGTTCTATTTTACATAATTTTCTTCTGCAATTATTTCACCCTTTTAGTACTTTGATTAACTTAATAGATTCATTAATTTCCTTCTAATCTCTTTTAAGTATTTCATTTTAAGTATGCTGTTGGGGGGTTGCATTTCCAAGGGGAAGGAGTTAGTTGAGTGCATACCACATGTTGTTGAATCCTCAGTCGTGTCTGACTCTTTGAGACCCCATGGATTATAGTCCGCCAGGCTCCTCTGTCCATGGGATTTCCCAGGCAAGAATACTGGAGTGGGTTGCCATTCCCTTCTCCAAGGGATCTTTCTGACCCAGGGATCGAACCTGCGTCTCCAGCATTGGCAGGCAGGTTCTTTCCCACTGAGGTAGCCTGGGAAGGAGGATAAACCTGCTGGCTGTGTAGCCAGGCTGCCTGGCTTCATTTCACGGCTCTTCTCCCCAGCTCTGAAACTGCTTCCTCATCTGAAAAATGGAAAGAACAATGGTGCCTGCCTCTTAGGCTCATTGTGTGGATTAAATAAAATAAACACATTCAAAATGCTTGGTTAAGACACTAGCTATTTTATTCCTGTGATTCCCCATATCCCTGTAGGTGAGCCTTTGACTCTAGTTTAACCTGTAAGGAAAGAAGGCTGGCAGGATCACTAGGAAATTGCTGAACCAGAGAGTCCAGGCCCACCAGCTCAAAGATCCTCTTAAGGGAAACCAAAAGTCCTTCCTTAGCAATGGGCCAGCCAGGGACTGTATACCTGCGTTATCCCTCGAACAAACCACGCCTACAGTCCCACTAATCTGCGCACCTGTTTGGCATTAACCAAGTAGAGGAACAGGCTGAGAGATTCTGGAGCCTGGAGAGGCTGGGGCAGGGGCTCAGAGCAGAGAATGAGCTCAGAAGTGGGCTGAGACAGTCAAGGGCTGCTCGAGGGAATCTGAAAAATAGAGCATCCCCCCCTGGAAGAACAGGGGACCAGGAGGGTATGGACAAGTACCCTCCTACCAGATGGGTGTCAGGGGACAAAACACCCTGAGTGAGCAGAGGAGGAGGTGTGGGCTCCCACCCTCGCTCCATCCCTCTGCATCGGCTGATTCATACAGCTGAGAAGAGAGAGAGAGAAATGTCTTCCTGGAAGAACTTTCCTTTAAACTGCCAGCCACAGCAGTGGGGTGGGAGAAAGCTCTCCAAGAGGGACAAAGGAGGACGGAGGGATCTGGTACCAAAGAGCCAAGGGCCAGGGCCCCAGTGGGCAGGGCCTGAGGCGAAGCCAGAGGTCATTTATTACGATGAGATCAGGCCACATCTGACACGATGCAAGGAAAGGAGCTGTGTCCAGAAGATGAGGAGATGGGCCAAGAAGACTGCAGAGACAGGTAATATGATGTTTACTCTTATGACAGCTTGGCTAAGTCACAGGGTGCTCAGAGACCGTTGACCCTTCTTTAAAAAAAAGAAAAAACTTTTTGGTTGTATTGGGCCTTCATGCTGCTCACGGCTTTCTCTCAGTGTGGCGAGCAGGGGCTAATCTCTAGGTGTGGTGCCGGGCTTCTTTGCTGGCTTCCCTTGCTGCAGGGCGCAGGCTGTAGGAGCAGGGCCTTCAGCCGTTACAGCACCCGGGCTCAGCAGCTGTGGCCCATCGGCTCTAGTTGCTCGGTGGCACGTGGAACCTTTCTGGACCAGGGATCGAACCCATGTCCCCCGCATTGGCAAGAGGATTCTTATCCAGTATACCACCAGGGAAGTCCTATAGTTGACCCTTGAACAACATGGGGGATAGGGGTGCCAACCCGCTGGACAGCCAGAAATCTGTATATCGCTTTCTAGTCAGCCCGGAATACACAGTTCTGCACCTGGAGATTCAACCAACTTCAGACCGCGTAACGCTGCAGTATCGACTGCTGAAAAAAATCCTCGTGTAAGTGGAGCCCTGTAGTTCAAGCCCATGTTCAAGGGTTGGCTGAATTCGGTTAAGCATTATTCTGGGTGTGTGTGTGAGGGTGTTTGGGTGGGTTAACACTTGGGTCGGTAGACTGGGTAAAGCAGACCGTCCTTCCTAAAGCGGGGGTGCCCCATCCAGTCTGTTGAAGGCCCAGGCAGAACAAAAGACTGAGTAAGGAATAGCCCTTCCTCAGCCTGTCTTACAGCCAGGACCTCAGGCTTCTGAACTCAGAAAGGAGCTTCCCCCGTTGGCTCTCCCGGATCATGGGGTTTCTCAGCCTCTGTATTTACGTGAGCCGATTCCTTAAGATAAGTGTCTCGATAGATAGATGACAGATAGATATATAAATAGATGTCCTATTGATTCTGTTTCTCTGAGAACCCTGACTAATCCAAGTAACCAAGTGGGCACATTAGAAGGCCCGCAGAACATCCGGGGGTGGGGGGCGGGGGCTGGCAGGGAGCAGCAGGACGGAGGCCAGGTGAGGTTCCTGAGTGAGGTCAGCAAGACGAATCTCGTTGACACCAGGTCGGCCCTGCAAAGTCCCCTTTGTGTGGACGTGGGGCTTGCGGTTTTCCAGTTCTCTGAGAGCTGAGAACTGAGGGAGATCCAGGCACAAAACCAGAAGGTTGTTCCATTTATGAACATCCCATTATTTCCCGAGGCAGGCGCCCACAGGACCCCTGAGAATGGGCATGTGTTATGACACTGGGACGTGGTGAAGTATCAGCCTGACACACAGGCGGCTCAGAGGACACCTTCTTGCTCTATGTTGTTAGAGGATGTGTAGATTTAACTCCAGTTCCAGCTGCTGTGCTGAGTGACAAGGCCAGGTAAAGGTGAACGTGGGTCGGACAGAGCAGAGAAGGCTGATACGATACCCAACACCCCTGCTGAGACAGGCTAGCACCTCTTTCTGCCAGAAGGAAGACCCGTTCGCTCTGCTGGAGACACTAAACACTCGCCTTACAGGGCCCAGCGTGGAGGAGATGGCCCCGCTGAGCTGGGGGAGTGTCACCTTCAGAGACCGAGGAAGGATATTGGTGACGGGGAAGTCTGGTATGTAGGAGGTAACGTGGCTCTCCACACCTCCTGCACCGGGTTTAGAGAAGAAATTCTCTGTAAAGTCAAGGGCAGTGGGAAGCTCACTAGGCCAGGAATGGGATCCAGAAGAAGGTGAGAGAGAGCCAGCTCTGAGAACTGGGCCGAGCCTCTCCCTGGGCTCTCAGCACCTGACCTTACTCACTATATTGTGAGAGTGATTCTAATGATGCCCTGTCGGCCCATCAGTGATGAGTCCCTAGACGCCAGGGCCACGTCCGGTATCCTTGCGCTCCTAGTGCCTAGCAGAGAGCTTGGCACACGGGCGGGGCTCAGTGTTGAATGAGCAGGGTGGGGCGCTTGCTGCAGGGGCCCCTACATGGTGACCCCGAGCTCCTTGCTGAGACCCGGGCCTGGATAAGGGCAGCCTGCCAGTGAGGCGTGTGGCCAAGACAGGCAGGGCCCCGCGACGCACAGCTCTCTGCGTGGTTACCATTGCCACCGGGGTCAGGGCTTTGTTTTAATCAAGAATGCTATAGAAAGAAATTAATGCTTCTGTTTAGGGCGTTCAGCAAATGACCATGGCCTGCTTCAGTGTTGGAATTCCTCCAAGTTGTCTTGCCCAGGGAGCGACTTTCACACCAGTTTTGCCACCCAGCAAGCAGTTTTGCTTATGCCTCCTTTTTCAGATTCAAGTGGGAGCTCAGCTCGGGGCCCAGAGAATTCCTCTCAAGGTGTTTGTCTGTCACGTAACCCAGGAACGCCCCAGAGCCATGTAGAGCAGGCAGAGAGGAACCAGGGTGCTGCCCGTGGCCCCGAGGAACAAGGCTGGGATGGGGCCCGGGAGAGCTTGTGGATTCAGCCTTCTGAGCAGGGCAATAGTCCCGCTGGAGAAGCTGCTCCCTGCAGAATGAACATACAGGGTGACGAGCCGTCAGATTCTTGTGAGGAAAAGTTCATCATCTCAGGTGTCTTGGTGCAAAAAAAAAAAAAAAAAAATCTGCGCATGTTTGCCTACAAAGAACAGTGAGGTCACTGAACAAGTGAAGTCACTCTTTGTGAAAAACGACAAGGGGGGGCCTTCCCGGGTGGTCCAGTGGTTAAGACGCTGCCTTCCAGTGCAGGGGGCGCAGGTTCAACCCCGGGATGGGGAGCTAAGATCCTACATGCCTTGCAGCCAGAAAAACAAAACATAAAACAGAGGCAATAGTGTAACAAATTCAATAAAGACTTTAAAAATGGTCCACATCAAAAAAATCTTTAAACAATAAAAAAACCGAAGAAGTCAAAGGGACACTGGCCAAGCCAGGAGGCCCCAGGAGCTGCATTTGGCATGAGTAGGGCGAGCCCCTGGTGGCCGGTGGCTCTTTATCTCAGACAGCAGGCCACTCTGTCACAGTCGACTGTGGGGATAGTAACAGGTCCCCCGGGGCCTGGGAGGCCCTGGCAAAGGCGTCCTTGTCATGGTGAACACACAGGAGAAAAACGCCTGCGATCTTCACACAGAGCCTTTGCTCTGACTTTTCACTTACCAGCTGTATTGCAGTAGCTGGAGATTTACCATTGATTGTTGAGAACATCATGCTTTGTTCCTGACATGGAGGTACGAGAATTTCACATGATAGAAATTCCATAGAAACAATATAATCGAATTTGATTCTAGCTGAGGTCTGACACAGTTGTTCACAGGAAGGATCAGAAATTGCATAGTAACCAATGTGTCAATGAGAAAGGATGTCTGAACCCTGCCCAGGGTAGAGGCAAGGTGTATATAAATCAGCTACATGGGACAGTACAGCAACCAGTGATAGAACATTTCTGTGAGAGGTCCCCTGAAGCTAGGGGGACCCCCCCACACACACACACACAAGAGGGGGCAGTACTAGACACTGTTGTATGGGGCAGGGTGTTCCAGGAGCTGGTCATCTACGTCGTGTGCAAGGTTGTCCAGAGACCACCGTTTTCAGGATTCTGGGCTCCTTTGTGAATCAAAGGGCTGTAGAACACTGGGACCCTTTGGTCAAATGGGCCCCTCAGCACAGATGACGTTCTCTACACCTTCTCTGGCTGGGCCCAGGCTTCATCACAGGCCAGACCCTGGAGCTTTGGAATCACAAGAGGTCAAACACAGAGGCCTAAAGCCATTTTTAACTCCTCTCTTCCCACTGCCCCTACCCTGTCCACGACCTGATCATCGTGAAACTGAAAAACCAGGACACTTGTAAAGAAAAGAGAATCTAAGTGTCATTGACCTGGGGAAAGGAAACACGTGGCTGCTTCTTTCTTTGTTGGGAATCTCCCCTTTCACCAAACTCCACCGGAACATCGGAGGGTTGTATACGCTTCTTGCCCTGGACCAGTGGATTATTGCCATGGAGGTGGTTTAGGAAAAGTCTATCTGACATTCTTCAGGTTAAAATGGCCTATGGCCTGCCTGGAACAAAGTTATACAATACTAATACCCACATCGCAAGGCTGCTTCCACTTAGGCCCTCAAGCAGTTACAAAATCTTAGAGAAGAAAATAACAGACTCATTTATTTAGGTTTATTAAACATATCCCCAGCCCTTCCAGGACATATTGATGACAACAGTGATGTATTTGAGCATATGAACAGCAAGTACTGTATGAAGGCAAAATGTGGGTCTGTGGTCAAATTTCTGTCCAAATCATGATGATGATATTGGTGGTGATGATGGTGTGTGTGTGTATGTGTGTAAATTTTCTACTTTATAAAGCAGTTTCACAACAAGACCTTGATTTCTTTAACACCAAATTTCCTGATATATGGGTCAATGGGCTTTTCTAGAAGGAGGCTCATTTAACAAGTGCTCCCCCAAACAAAGGACATTTTTCTTCAGGTCCAGGAGGAACTCAATCCCCAACAAAGAGGAGATGGTGCCCATTTTCACTAGGCTGGTAAACACTGGGAAGGAGTCAGTCATTTTCACTGCAGTTCCCTGCTAAAGCTTGTGGGATCTTTGGAAACCTGTGAAGAAAGGGCCCTCCTGCCGTGCGGTCAGCGGATCTGGAAGGACTGAGCACAGGGGTCAAAGGACCTTAGCATTCCAACCCCTCATTTGGAACGAGGCGGAAAGGAGCCTGGGAAACTCCCCACCACTTGCTGCCCCACCCCTCCCCTCCCCAGCTGAATAGTGACAGATATTCTCCTTTGGTTGTGATGGGCTGAGATCAAGGTCTATCCTGAGGATGGAAGCTGCAAAATAAGTCCCAGAGCTCAGGGCCTCTGGGAAGGACAGGCACAGGCCCAGGAAATGGCCAGGTGAGTGCAATCAGTCATGTCTGGGATGCGGGCACATACTTGACACACAATTTGCATCATTTCCTGTTCTGTCTGTCCTAGGAATTTCCAAGTTGGCCCTCCCTTTCTGGAGCAACTAGTATTTAAAATGAGAGGGAGGAAGGAATACCCAAGGATAAGAGGAAAGAGATTATACTCCAATTGAAAAAAAAAAACACCAAAAAAAGTCTAAACAACATGGCCTCCCCTGAGACCTAGAATTATTCCATATCCAGGTTAGGAAACCTAGTTTCTCTTTCCTCTTATCCTGTCATACAACAATGTGAATCAGCTATAAGTATACATACATCTCTTCCTTCTAGGACCTTCCACCACTCCCACACCCCCCCCCCCAACCATCCCATCCCTCTAGGTCATCTCAGCACCGAGTTGAGCTCCCTGTGCTATCTATCCCTAGTAGCTATCTATTTTACACATAGTAGTAAATATATGTCAATCCTAACCTCCCAATTCATCCCACCCTCCTTTTCCCACTGTGCCCACTTGTCTTTTAAACACAAATCTCAGTTACCCTCAGAATGGCCTCAGTAACCTCCCTTGCCCATCATCCAGGATCCTCACCATTTGCAGCCTACTTACTGGTTTTGGCCCTGACTCTCTTCCAGGAGGGTAGAAAAACCAGGGGGAAGAGTGGAGTTGGGTGGAAGAGGCGAGAGGGCCAGGGCCAGCTGTAAAGTCAGGCCAGGGCGTCAGAGGTCATCCCGCCGAGACTGGCACCAAGAGCCCCGGGTTAGCACAGCACGGACACCTTGAACTGCAGAAACTTCAGGGCACCTCAACCCAAAATAGCTTCAGGCTCAAGGAAGGGCCGGGAGAGGAGGTGAGTGGTCTCCGAGGAGAAGCTTACTGTTGAGAGCAGACGCCTCCTCCTGGTCTAAGGGGTGGGGGGCGTCCTGCTGGGGTGCGGCCAACAATTTCTCCTTCTCCAGGGTGTGCCTTGTACTTGGGCCATACAGGCTGCGGTTCTTCAGGTGGACTCTTCAGGGGGTCCCCCTCCGCCTTGCCGGAGGGAAATTTTGCGGCTTTGGAGCCCAGCCTGATGTCCCCTTCTCAGTGGCCAGGACACCCCAGGCCCGTAGCTGCAGTGACACTCTGGGCCGGTGTGTAGGTCCCGGGCATTGTGACCTCAGCGGTTGCACCCACAGAGAGGTGGTGGTCTTGCCTGACCTCGGCCTGTAAGCTGCCTCGGACAGTGGCCTGGTCACGGGGGCCCGTCGAGGGGAGGTTGGGAAGTGGAAGAACACTCTGGCCTCCTCCATCATGTCGGCCAAGAGGGCGGAACTGAAGAAGACAAGCCTGGTAAAGGGGAAACGTTGAGCGCCCACTGGGTAGAGGCGGGGGTGGGGGTACAGAGAGTCCCCAGCACACCCTCGGCTTTTCCTTCTCCCTCTGAGCACGAGGTAGCTAGCCTCTCAGCCTGGAAGGAGGGTGGGGAATGGACCCCGGGCCTTGAGGTGGCGAGGCCTCCCCGCTAGGACGAGGAGCACTGAAATGGCCCACCCCAACTCCAGCCAGGCCTACCTCTGACCTGCATGTTTAAGGGATAGAAGAAGCTCGTTAAGTAAAGGTAATTATCACCCACAATTTAAAGATTAAGAAATAAAGGCTCCAAGAGACTAAGTAAGTTGCCTAAGTTGACACAACCAGTGAGGCAGATGGCTGAGACTAGGATTCCAGTCTGTCTGTCTATCTAACTCCAAAGTCAGTGCTCCTGCCTAAAAGTACTTAGCCAGCTTCCTTCAGTTATCTCAAAGTGCTCTTGCCAGTCCCNCCCCCCCCCCCAACCATCCCATCCCTCTAGGTCATCTCAGCACCGAGTTGAGCTCCCTGTGCTATCTATCCCTAGTAGCTATCTATTTTACACATAGTAGTAAATATATGTCAATCCTAACCTCCCAATTCATCCCACCCTCCTTTTCCCACTGTGCCCACTTGTCTTTTAAACACAAATCTCAGTTACCCTCAGAATGGCCTCAGTAACCTCCCTTGCCCATCATCCAGGATCCTCACCATTTGCAGCCTACTTACTGGTTTTGGCCCTGACTCTCTTCCAGGAGGGTAGAAAAACCAGGGGGAAGAGTGGAGTTGGGTGGAAGAGGCGAGAGGGCCAGGGCCAGCTGTAAAGTCAGGCCAGGGCGTCAGAGGTCATCCCGCCGAGACTGGCACCAAGAGCCCCGGGTTAGCACAGCACGGACACCTTGAACTGCAGAAACTTCAGGGCACCTCAACCCAAAATAGCTTCAGGCTCAAGGAAGGGCCGGGAGAGGAGGTGAGTGGTCTCCGAGGAGAAGCTTACTGTTGAGAGCAGACGCCTCCTCCTGGTCTAAGGGGTGGGGGGCGTCCTGCTGGGGTGCGGCCAACAATTTCTCCTTCTCCAGGGTGTGCCTTGTACTTGGGCCATACAGGCTGCGGTTCTTCAGGTGGACTCTTCAGGGGGTCCCCCTCCGCCTTGCCGGAGGGAAATTTTGCGGCTTTGGAGCCCAGCCTGATGTCCCCTTCTCAGTGGCCAGGACACCCCAGGCCCGTAGCTGCAGTGACACTCTGGGCCGGTGTGTAGGTCCCGGGCATTGTGACCTCAGCGGTTGCACCCACAGAGAGGTGGTGGTCTTGCCTGACCTCGGCCTGTAAGCTGCCTCGGACAGTGGCCTGGTCACGGGGGCCCGTCGAGGGGAGGTTGGGAAGTGGAAGAACACTCTGGCCTCCTCCATCATGTCGGCCAAGAGGGCGGAACTGAAGAAGACAAGCCTGGTAAAGGGGAAACGTTGAGCGCCCACTGGGTAGAGGCGGGGGTGGGGGTACAGAGAGTCCCCAGCACACCCTCGGCTTTTCCTTCTCCCTCTGAGCACGAGGTAGCTAGCCTCTCAGCCTGGAAGGAGGGTGGGGAATGGACCCCGGGCCTTGAGGTGGCGAGGCCTCCCCGCTAGGACGAGGAGCACTGAAATGGCCCACCCCAACTCCAGCCAGGCCTACCTCTGACCTGCATGTTTAAGGGATAGAAGAAGCTCGTTAAGTAAAGGTAATTATCACCCACAATTTAAAGATTAAGAAATAAAGGCTCCAAGAGACTAAGTAAGTTGCCTAAGTTGACACAACCAGTGAGGCAGATGGCTGAGACTAGGATTCCAGTCTGTCTGTCTATCTAACTCCAAAGTCAGTGCTCCTGCCTAAAAGTACTTAGCCAGCTTCCTTCAGTTATCTCAAAGTGCTCTTGCCAGTCCCCCCACCCCAAGAGGGCAGCCTGCTGAACAGGCAGGTTTTAACATGACAAAATGTGA
>SJYV01022300.1:901654-918253 GCA_006410875.1 Neotragus pygmaeus
AGATCAGCCCTGGGATTTCTTTGGAAGGAATGATGCTGAAGCTGAAACTCCAGTACTCTGGCCACCTCACGCGAAGATTTGACTCATTGGAAAAGACTCTGATGCTGGGAGGTATTGCGGGCAGGAGGAGAAGGGGACGACAGAGGATGAGATGGCTGGATGGCATCACTGACTCGATGGACCTGAGTCTGAGTGAACTCTGGGAGTTGGTAATGGACAGGGAGGCCTGGCGTGCTGCGATTCATGGGGTCGCAAAGAGTCGGACACGACTGAGCTACTGAACTGAACTGAATTTACATGTACCATAATATTCACCCATTTTAAGTGATTCACCTATCACAATTAAGTGATGTTTGGTAAACTGATAAAGTTGTTCAACTACCACAGTGTAGTTTTAGAATATCTCCATCACCCCAAATAGGTTCCTTTTGCCAATTTACAAACAATTTCCACTCCCATCTCTACCCTGAGTCAATCACCCGTCTGCTTTCTGGCGCTCAGTTCAGTCGCTCAGTTGTGTTCGACTCTTTGTGACCCCATGGACTGCAGCACACCAGGCTTCCCTTTTCACCACTAACTCCCAAGTTTACTCACACTCATGTCCAGTGAGTTGGTGATGCCATCCAACCATCTCATCCTCTGTCATCCACTTCTCCCCCCACCTTCAGTCTTTCCCAGCATCAGGGTCTTTTCCAGTGAATCTTTTCTTCACATCAGGTGGCCAAGCTATTGGAGATTCAGCTTCAGCATCAGTCTTTCCAAGGAATATTTAGAACAGATTTCCTTTAGGACTGGTTGGATCTCCTTGCAATCAAAGGGACTCTCGAGAGTCTTCTCCAAGACCACACTTCAAAAGCATCAATTCTTTGGTGCTCAGCTTTCTTTATAGTCCAACTTTCATATTCATACATGACTACTGGAAAAACCATAGCTTTGACTAGACGGACCTTTGTTGGCAAAGTAATGTCTCTGCTTTTTAATATGCTGTTTCTAGGTTTGTCATAACTTTCCTTCCAAGGAGCAACTGACTTTTAATTTCATGGCTGGAGTCACCATCTGTAGTTTGATTTTGGAGCCCCCCAAAATGAAGTCTGTCACTGTTTCGACTGTTTCCCCAACTATTTGCCATGAAGTGATAGGACCAGATGCCATGATCTTCGTCTTTTTAATGTTGAGTTTTAAGCCAACTTTTTCACTCTCCTCTTTCACTTTCATCATGAAGCTCTTTAGTTCTCCTTTGCTTTCTGCCATAATGGTGGTGTCATCTGCATATCTGAGGTTATTGATATTTTTCCAGCAATCTTAATTCCAGCTTGTGCTTCCTCCAGCCCATAGTCTCTCATGATGTACACTGCATATAAGTTAAATAAGCAAGGTGACAACATACAGTCTTAATGTACTCTTTCCATTATTTGGAACCAGTCTGTTGTTCCATCTCCAGTTTTAAGTATTGCTTCCTGACCTGCATACAGATTTCTCAAGAGGCAGGTCAAGTAGTCTGGTATTCCCATCTCTTGAAGAATTTTCCACAGTTTATTGTGATCCACACAGTCAAAGCCTTTGGCATAGTCAATAAGGCAGAAATAGACGTTTTTCCAGGACACACTTGCTTTTTTGATGATCCAGCAGATGTTGGCAATTTGATCTCAGGTTCCTCTGTCTTTTCTAAATCCAACTTGAACATCTGGAAGTTCACAGTTCACATACTGTTGAAGCATGACTTGGAGAATTTTGACCATTACTTTACTAATGTGTGAGATGACTGCAATAGGGCATCCTTTGGCATTGCCTTTCTTTGGGATTGAAATGGAAACTGACCTTTTCCAGTCCTGTGGCCACTACCGAGTTTTCCAAATGTGTTGGCATATTGAGTGCAGCACTTCAACAGCATCATCTTTTAGGATTTGAAATAGCTCAACTGCAAATCCATCACCTCCACTAGCTTTGTTCGTAGTGATGCTTCCTAAGGCACACTTGACTTCACATTACAGCATGTCTGGCTCTAGGTGAGTGATCACACCATCGTGGTTATCTGGATCATGAAGATCTTTTTTGTATAGTACTTCTGTGTATTCTTGTCATCTCTTCTTAATATCTTTTGCTTCTGTTAGGTCCATGCCATCTCTGTCCTTTACTGAGCCCATCTTTTCCTGAAATATTCCCTTGGTATCTCTAATTACCTTGGAGAGATCTCTGTTCTTTCCCATTCTATTGTTTTCTTCTATTTCTTTGCATTGATCACTGAGGAAGGCTTTCTTATCTCTCCTTGCTATTTTTTGGAACTCTGCATTCAAATGGGTATATCTTTCCTTTTCTTCTTTGCCTTTAACTTCTCTTCTTTTCACAGCTATTTTTAAGACCTCCTGGGACAGCCATTTTGCTTTTTTGCATTATTTTTTCTTGAGGATGGTCTTGAAGCCTGTCTCCTATACAATGTCAGGAACTCTGTCGATAGTTCTTCAGGTACTCTATCAGATCTAATCCTAGATCCTAATCCTAATCCTGACAGAACGTGGTCCACTGGAGAAGGGAATGGCAAGCCACTTCAGTATTCTTGCCTTGAAAACCCCATGAACAGTATGAAAAGGCAAAATGATAGAATACCAAAAGAGGAACTCCCAAGTCATTAGGTGACCAATATGCTACTAGAGATCAGTGGAGAAATAACTCCAGAAAGAATGAAGGGATGGAGCCAAAGCAAAATCAATACACAGTTGTGGATTGACTGGTGANAAAAAAAAAACAACTTAAAATTGAACAAACTTTTAAGAGAGAAATGAAAATCAATCACCCTCTTCCTTCACGTTTTCACAGGACGGCTGATTCTACATGCTATGCTGCTACTGTCTTGACCCAAAACCCAGGGTAACTAAAGCTTTCACTGATCACTCAGTTTTGGGATCTTTGGTTGTCTTGCCCAATATTTCCATTTCTATCCAAGAATCAAACAGCCGTTTGTTAAAGCTGGCATTTTTGTGTGTCCCATGGTAAACAGTGTGAATTTCTATCTCAGGAAAAGGGAAGACCAGGGACAATCTGTAGACTTGAAGCATGGTAATGAGAGACAAAGGCATCTTCAAATCACAAGATCACTGAAGTCAGAGTCTGCTAATAGTGAAAAATGTCAGCTCTGGCTCTAATTCCTATCAGAGAGATGAGAGGAATCAGTAAGTCCCAAAGTAGCACCAAGTACATCAGTGCCATCTTGAAAGTAGTAAAAAGTATATAAAAGCGTAAACATTCCTACAGCCAATCTTCACCCTGAAGTACATTAGCCAGAGATGTTTCCGTTGATTCTGTGACAGCTCCAACTTTTCCAACGTATGGAACACTAAAGTTACAAACTGGCTTGCTGGTTGAGTGGTCTGGAAAAAGTAATATTCTATCTCACTGGACTGCTGTAAATTTAAATCCATTTCCTCTTTTTCTCAGCTCATTTTGGCACAATGCTTCTAACTAAAAGTGTAATAAACTATACTGTCATACTTCAGGGTTTTTACAACTCCATCTACCATATTTGGGAATAAGGTTGAGGGGAGCAAGAACTCATAAGGAAGTGAAGGATATTCGGTGACATTTTGTAACCTTTAGCTAGCTGGGGACAACTGAAATCATGTGTTTAAGATGGGAAGCATTACTAATTTGGGATGACTTCTTGTGGCTTTTTTTTTTTTTCCCTTACACCACCATCACTGAATTTGTTCAGAAATAGATTTCTGCTTTTCTCAAAATCAGTTTTCTTCTGTAATACAAAACGCGATTCCTTTTTATAAAGGCAACGTTCTTGGTACAATGAGGTTGCAAAAGGTCAGACACGACTTAGCAACCAAACAGCCAACAGCCAAACTGACAAAAAGGTGTGAAACTGGAATGCTGATTAATTTGTAAGTTCCTACAAAAGATAATTTTGAAAAAATCCTAAGGTTTCAATGAACTGTCAGTCAACTCACGAAGGGTAGATTCCTTTTAACAAAAAAAACCAACACGGCAATCAAATAAAAGAGCAATTATGACGGTACAGAAACAGGGCAGCATATTGCACAGTGACCACGTTGGCATAATTAACACACTTCTGAGTCGTCACTGGGGAGGCTGAGAGAGGACATCAGAGGAGACAAACAGCACATGCTCTAATGGAAACACTGCGTTTTGTGATTCGACTCTCATTCCTTTAATATGCAGAGTCATTATTCTGTGTCAGGCACTAGGTTTGATGGTGAGGACATATCAGAGGACAGGATAGAGACCTTGCCTTCAAGAATTAGTAATAAGAGTTAACTACAGTTAGTAACACACTGACATTTTAATAACTGTTAATAAGGGAGAAAAGAGATACAACCAGAAAGTTTGACAGGAGGACTTAAAACTCTAAAAATTTCCTTTGTATCTCTCATTTTAATTATTCCTACAAGTTTCTTTGATGTCTAAAGCTATCTGATTGCCCTCTCTCTGAACAGATCAAGGCTATCCCATTCCACAGTGCTTAGAAAATGAAGCACTGGAGAGGTCCTTCGAGACTCATTTGTCTACCCTACACTAAACTGTCAACACACAGGAAAACTGAGGCCGGAAGAGGGAAAATGATTGATTACGGTCACGTAGCCACCGTATCTATTTTTATGAGCTCTTCCCCAAGTAAGTTATAACTTGGAGGTGTCATTACAACTGATGTTTAAAAAAAAACAAAACAAAACTCTGTTTTAGAAAACAAGCTTACAGTTACTAAAGGAGAAAGGCAGAGGAAAGGAGGGATAAACTAGGCGTCTGGGGTTAACAGAGACGCACTACTATAAACAAAATAGATAACCAACAAGGGCCCTACTAAACAGCACAGGGAATTGCTCAATATTTTACAATAACCTTTAAAGAAAAGGGTTTCCCTGGTGGCTCAGCTGGTAAAGAATCCGCCTGCAGTGCAGGAGACCTGGGTTCGATCCCTGGGTTGGGAAGATCCCCTGGAGAAGGGAAAGGCTACCCACTCCAGTATTCTGGCCTGGAGAATCCCATGGACTGTATAGTCCATGGGGTTGCAAAGAGTCGGACACAACTGGTGACTTTCACTTCACTTAAGGGAGAAGAATCTGGAAAAGAATACACACACACACACACACACACACACACACACACACACACANGGAAAGGCTACCCACTCCAGTATTCTGGCCTGGAGAATCCCATGGACTGTATAGTCCATGGGGTTGCAAAGAGTCGGACACAACTGGTGACTTTCACTTCACTTAAGGGAGAAGAATCTGGAAAAGAATACACACACACACACACACACACACACACACACACACACACACACATATATGAATCATTTTGCTGTGTACCTGAAACCAATGCAACACTGACTGAAAATTAACTATATTTCAATTAAAAATAAATGACTACTTCCCTGATGGCCCAGTGGCTAAGACTCCGAGCTTCCAAAGCAGGAGGCAAGGGTTCAGTCCCTGGTAGGGGAACTAAGATCCCACATGCTGTGGCGTGGCCAAAAAATTAAATACATAAATAGGAAAAAAGTAATTAAAAAAAAATCTATGTTTATCTGACATGTTTCTCATTTACGCCCTGCCCCCTGGTCTCCACTGGAAAACCAACCTCCGAACTCGGTGGAAACAATCCTTTCTCACAGGCTCCGGCCCTTTTTAACGACTTTTCTCAGGCCTCAGCCCTATACTATCTCCTCCCCCACTGGTCTGCACTCCTCACTACATTCCTTGATTCAGCTTCTGGGAGAGCTGTCTTATTTGTTGCCCCGCTCGGCGGGGGTCTGAAATCTCTCCCTTCATCCATATGTTACCACCTGTTATCTTCTAAGCTCCCTACACCCTCATTCTGCCCACTCTGCGTGCTGTGCACTCAGTCGCTCGTTCGTGTCTGAGTATTCGTGACCCGTGGACTGCAGCCCGCCAGGCTCCTCCATCCATGGGATTCTCCAGGCAAGAACACTGGAGTGGGTTGCCATGCCCTCCCCAGGGGATCTTCCCGACCCAGGGATGGAACCTGAGTCTGCGGAGGCTCGGCGTTGCAGGCAGATTCTTGACTGCGGAGCCCCCGGGGGGGCCCTCCTCCCGCTAGACTTCAGCCATAAAACTGAACAGTGGCCTCCTCCTCGCAGTTGTTACTGGCATTACTCCTCTTCTCACTCTTCTTGACAGGTTGCTGTCACTTTACAATATTTCAGTTGAAAAAAAAGATACGTGAGCTTGGAAGTCAAAAGAATTTCAGTTGAAATTACACCCCTTTGGGCACTGATAGGATGCCCTTAGGCACACTATTTCACCTGTTTAACTTCACTTTATTCATCTGGGAAATGGGGGTAATTATAATTCCTACCGGTTACACAGCTGTTGCNCAACTTTGGTTCTCCCTCTTGGAGAAAGTTCTCTCAGCTCACTCAGACAAAACCACATGCGTGCCTCTTAAAAGCAAATGAGAGAGCCTGCTACTATCAGAGATACAGCACTGAGCCTGGAGCAGAAGGTGTTTCCATCTGACACTTAGGCACTGGGGCCAGGGAGGTTGTTAAAACCAAAACCTGCTTTCAATTAAATTATTAATGTCTGGAGCCCACCCTGACACTCATTTTTATCACCAAGGGCCACTTTCAGTCTTGACGTTCATGAAGAAGGAGCCTGTCATAAAACCAGAAATCCTCATTCCCAGTCTCACCCAAGCCCATTAAAAACAAAAGTAAACATTATTAAATATAAACCCAGATATGCAAAAACCGCCTATGAAAATACACCAGCAGAGGGCGCTGTGACCCCATCAGTCCCTGCCCACCGACCCCTCTCCATAAGCAAAAGCTGCAAGAAAATAAATCACACAAGATTAGGGGTCTGGATCCTGGGTCCCACCCTGGCTTCATCTTTGGAATCTTGTGGGAGCCCGGGGCAACAGAAACCTCTGATCTGTGCCTGCAGGAAAGTCAGTGGTCATTCAAATAGGGATGGGTTCCAAAAGTCCACCTCCAGATCTGGCATTAGCAACTCAAAATGAAGTCACTTCCATTCATGCTTTTATTCCCTTAACCAGCACTTGCTGAGCACCTGTGATGAGCCGGGCACAGGGCTAGACCATGCATTTTCCCCATCAAGTGATGCCATAACAACAGCTAGATCCTGAGGCTAAAGCCTTTTAAGTCTTTAATAGAGAGGAAATAGAGCTAATAAGGTTATTTTCTGTTCCAGGGTCAGAGGAAAGGAATAGGGGAAGGGCAGTGTGGAGGAGAGGAAAGTAAGCGTGGGAAGAGAAGAAGAGACAAGTAGGAGCAAGAGGACTCTGGGGAAGAGGAAGGGAAGTTGGCTTCCAGCCCCTGCCTGGTGCATATAAAATATAACGTCAAGAAATTAGTCTCTGGCTTCCTCCCATTTTCCTTTCTAGACCCTGACTTGGGAGTCCCTCCAGAGCCTTGGACTGCCCAGGGATCCTGCAGCATGCCCGCACCTGCCCTGCCCATCACAGCCACCATGATCCAGGGTTTTCTACCCTCCATTCCCAATCCACACCCCAGGCTTGCAGCTGCCCTTGTCAGCTCAGTGTTGGCAGCTGAGTCATCCATTAAACTAACACACACTGACATGCAGCAGGTTGGTCCTCCCAGGGACATTGTGCGCTTTTCAAGAAGACCCAACCAAATCCTCCTCTAGGTGGTAGATTCCCAGACAGTGGGCTGAAAGGACATGACAACTTCAGGCTGTTCGTGTCAGGGGTGGTATTCTGAAAACAAAGCCAGAACACCTGTTGGGGGAGGGCGGGGTGATCTCACACAATCTCTTAGAGGAGCTGGCAGGAGGGACTGCTGGTGGGGGTGCTGGTGTGGAAAAGTCATTGGCAAGTCAAGGATGTGCAGGTCAGTGATACATCTCTGAGCAGTTTTGAGTTTTGTGACTGTGACTTGTGTGTGTGCTGGGATGAGACCAGAGAGAGAAGGTCTGCAGGGCTGGAGGCAGGAGCAGGGTCCTCCCAGAGCTGGGGCCTCTCTGTGGTTGACAGCAGGCTCGGCCTCTGCAAGGGCCACCTCCCAGGAGCACCTCCCAGCGGAGCACGCTCTGAAGATCCTGACGGCAGAACAGGAGGCTGCATTGCCCGCTGCCCCTTCTCAATTCCTTACTTGTGGGAGACCTGCTCAGATAGTCCTGCCTCTCTGGAAGCCTGGGTTTTCCCAAAGGCCTACTGGTGGGAGGTAAGTGGACCCCCCAAGGGGCGGGAGGGATGGTGACAGGACCATGGCCAAGGCAGGCTCCCCCACGGCAGCCGCTGGCCCTGCAGCAGGCGTCACCAGGGTGCTTGGCGCTGAAGCTGTCCTTCGGGATGAATCTTGGGCATCGGGTACATTGCTTCCATCCTTCAGCTGCCCACCCCCAATCCCATGGCCTCCCGGAGGATCCCAAGTCAGGCTTGCTGTTGCTCTGGAAGGGTCTGCTGGCTGCACAGGAAGTGAAGCACTGTGGGAGGAAGCCTGTTTGCTCACCAGGCCAGGGTACAACAGGAAAAAGTGGTATGTGTCCACAGAAGGACTTAGAGCTGATGTGAAGCCCTGCCTGGTTTGCTGCCTTTGATAAGGCTGCTCTCACCCCAGGGCACACCCCCCGGTTTTACCTGTCAAAGCCCCAGCCATTGGTGGTGACAGAGGTCAAATTAGAGGCTCAAGGGAGGGTTCTAGAGTGCTGATAATATCCTATTCTTGACCTGGGTGGTGGTGATACGGGTGTGCGCTATGTATAAACATTTATTCATCAAACCACAGATGCTAGATGGTGCAGCTGCTTTGGAAAACAGTTTGTCATTTCCTCAAAAACTTAACATGGAGTTACCACTATGACCCAGCAATTCCACTGCTAGGTATATACCCTGAAGAATTGAAAATATATGCTATACACACACGAAAAACGTGTGCATGAGTATTTGTAGCAGCATTATTCATAATAGCAAATGTTCATCAGCTGGTGATGAATAACAAAATGCGATCTGTCCATACCTTGGAATATTACTCAACCATAAAAAGCAGTGATGTACTGATACATGCTATGATATGAGTGGACCTTGAAAGCATTCTGCTCGGTGAAAGAAGCCAGTCACAAAGGACGACATAAAGTGTGATTTTATTTGTTAAAAGTTCAGAATAGGCAAATCCACAGAGTTAGAAAATAGATGGGTGATTGCTAGGGGCTGAGAGAGGGGGGGATGTGGGGAATGAGTGCTAATGGATACGGGATTTCTTTTGGTGGGTGATGGGAATGTTCTGGAATTACATAATAGCAATAATTACACATCTCTATGACTATATGAAAGACTGTTCAAGTATACACTTTAAAGGGTAAACTTATAGTGTGTGAATTGTATCTCAAAAACTGGATCTAGTTCTCTTTGATCTACGAATGTTACACCTTAATAATTTCTTTAAAGTTGAAAAGTGAAGATTCCACTACTCTGTTGCTGTGTCCCTGGCTCTTAACAAAGTCACTGCCACTCCTCTATGACAGCTCCCTCATCCCTGCTCTGAGCTCCTTCAGTGTTTAGTCCTGACACCCCACTAACTACTTACTACTTGGAGAGCCTGGCCATTCAGAGTGCAGCTGAGGACCAGCATGCCTGCACCTCTTGGAGGCTTTTTAGATAGGCAGCATTTCAGGCCCCTCAGGCCCGCTACATCAGACTCTGCCTTTCAAAAAGATTGCCAGGGCATTCACATGCACATTAATGTTTGAGAAACACTGCTCTGGCAGGCTTCCCCCAACCTCCTCCTCCTTCATCCACTGGCTACACCTGAAGGTTCTTGTAGTCTCTCCCCGCCTGGTGCTCATCAACATTTGTGGATTCAGTGCTAGTGGCCTCAGAGCTAAAGTCAATACCTACTCTCAGACCAGGATAGAGAAACTGAAATCTGGGGACACTTTGGTCAGATAAAAAGAGTGCGTAAACTCTGCACATCCAAAGTGAGTTCTCCAAATACCATTTCCCACTGAAAAGCACCAGGGCCTTGGGAGAGATGGCTGATTCTAAGTCTAAGCAGAAAACATACAAGATGAGGCTTGTTTAAAATGCACAAGTCTTCTCTGTGTGGTGCTGTGCTCAGTCATGTCTGACTCTTTGCGACCCCATGGATTGTAGCCCACTAGGCTCCTCTGTCCATGGGATTTTCCGGGCAAGAATACTGGAGTGGGTTGTCATTTCCTCCCCCAGGGGATCTTCCTGACCCAGGGATCGAACCTNCTCAGTCATGTCTGACTCTTTGCGACCCCATGGATTGTAGCCCACTAGGCTCCTCTGTCCATGGGATTTTCCGGGCAAGAATACTGGAGTGGGTTGTCATTTCCTCCCCCAGGGGATCTTCCTGACCCAGGGATCGAACCTGCGTCTACTTGTGTCTCTTGCATTGCAGGCAGGTTCTTTACCACTGAGCCATCAGGGATTATAGTGTTCTCTAGTCATGCCTAAAATATTCAGGAATCAAGTGGAAGGGACTGGCGCTGGTCAAAACGGGAAGCATCAACTAGAATATTAATGGCAATGAATTGAAACACACGTTTAAAAATCCATGAATTCATAGTAATACTAAAAACAAGACTCTGTTCACTGTTGGAGGATGGTAGGAAAGCAATTCATTGTTCTGAAACGGTATATGGAGGAGAGCAGACAATTATCTTAGGTGTGAGACAGTAGAGAAATAGTAGTATCTGATTCTATCATTCTTCCTTTATTTATAAGCTTGAATGCTTCCATGAAGGAGAAAATGATAGAATCAGATATTACTATTTTGAAACAGATCTTTCAAAAGATTCAGGCATTGACCATCTGCAGCATCTAATATGCAAGCAGACAGACATCACATGCCTCCTGTTGGAAGAATATCCACCACTGAAACCAAACCTGAAAAGTATTAAGCTCTAGATTACCGATTTACAGGAAAAATACGGACAGAGATCCTGTAAAATTATACCACAGAAAGGTTAGCAGCAAAATCTAGGTTGTGGTTAAATCTGCAGAATAAAGAACCCAGTGTCTTCAACAAACAAATTACAAGAAAAAACAAAAACGATTAAAGCAGTTGAAAGTCAAAGCAACCAGTTTCAACAGATGAACCTCATTGAACCCTGATTCAAACTGTTTTCCTAAAAATCCATTTATGACAATTTTTAGACAATTGGGAAATTTAAAAAAAATATTTGTTTTATATCAGAGCACAGTTGATTACAGGTGTACNTCAAAGCAACCAGTTTCAACAGATGAACCTCATTGAACCCTGATTCAAACTGTTTTCCTAAAAATCCATTTATGACAATTTTTAGACAATTGGGAAATTAAAAAAAAATATTTGTTTTATATCAGAGCACAGTTGATTACAGGTGTACAGCAAAGTGATTTGTGATTCAGTTATACCCATAGAAGTAGCCTTTTTTTTTTTTTTTCAAATTCTTTTCCCATTTAGGTTATTACAGAATCTTGAGCCAAGTTTCCTGTGCTATATAGTAGGTCCTTGTTGGTTATCCATTTTAAATATATTAATGTGTACCTGTCAGTCCCAAACTCCCAATCTATCTGTCCTCTCTCCCCACTTTCCCCTCTGGTAACTGTAAGTTCCTAAGTCTGTGAGTGTTTCTGTTTTGTAAATAAGTTCATTTCTATCATTTGAAAACTATTTTGTATAGTAACAGTATCATATTTAAGAGACAAGCGGAAAATTTGAACACTAGGAATTACTGGCTATGATACAAAAAGAGTTCTTTCTTGATTTACTAAAACTTTTACAGATGAAATAGTATGATATCTGGGATTTGCTTCAAAATAACAGAAGATGGGCTAAATGGAAGCCCATTTAGCTAAATGTGGGAAATGGAACCAGTTTGGTTATTGTTATGGGTGTGTGGTAGTTCATGATACTAATCTACCTACTTTGGTGTATGTTCAAAGGTCTCTAAAATTAAAGAAAAATGAAAACAAAAGATTTATAACAAAGTGTTATCTAAGAAAAACAAACATATAAACAAAACAAAACAGTTTAGGTAAAGGATCCACAGCTAAGAACAGTAAGATCACCTTTCTTGTTTCCTTCTCAGCATACTTACTCATAACTAGATTTTCTATAACATAATAATTTGCCTTCAGAGGTGTTCTACAGAATGAGACACTCAAGTTACCATCCAAAAATGAAGCAGAAACTTAAACCTTATGAAAACTCAAGGAGAAAGAATTGGATACAGAAATAATTATGGGTGGTTTAGAATCAGAGGCATGAGAGTAGCTGAAATCGCATCAGAGGTCCACCAGCCGTGGGGAGGACCAAGCTGCAGAGGTGCTTATGACTGCATTGGGGGTGGAAGTAGTGTGTCTGTGGGTTTCAACCCCGCCTGCATGGGCAAATCACCTGGAAGGCTCTGGAAACACACGGATGCCCAGGATTCTACCCTAGCCCCATTAACTCTCTGCAGGAGGCCTGCGGTTTCAGTGATCCAAGCCCTGACCTAACCCCTCCAGGTGACTGATACTGACACACAGCCAGAGAGAGAGAGGACTGTAGCCAGCTTGCTCATATCTAAATAGCTGGGTAAACCTGCTGGGAAATGCTGGTGGCAGCCACTGCCAGATAAATGACAAAGTGAGTTGGTAAGTGAAAAACTGGGCGTCAACATCATTCTGTTTGCTGTGAGTCACCTGAGGCCGTTTGGAGCCACTGTGTCCAACCTGAGTTGCTTCTCTCTGGGTCTCAGGTGTGGCTGAGATCCAAGGAGGCCACAGGTTGGTTCCTGTGGGCTCAGCCATGGGCTCCTGGGCTGCAGGTTTTGGCAGCATGTATGTAGCAAGCGCCTAGGATCAACCGCTGGCCAGCGGAAGTCGTGGGGGAGGAAAGTTTTGGGGTCCACAAAGGTGGCCTCCTGATGCATGCTGGACTGTGAGTCAACCCCAGGAACACCCACCGGCTAAANGGGTAGGAGGACTAGGTTGTAGAATAGGGGTAGGGGAGAGGGGCTCTTCTATTATTTTTTAATGTGTCTTTATTTCTATGGAGAACTCATCCTAGCACTAAAAGTGTGCAGCAGCTCGCCCCAAAGTGGCCTGTGACTCGCCCCTCCCCATGTGTCAGGCAGCAGGGGGTGACAGTCTGGCAGCAGCTCTGGGAACGCAATCTGGCAGGGCGCTGGGCCTCAGCATCCAACTGAGGCCCAGTCGCCTGGCTCGCGCGTGCATCTTGCCTGGGGTGTGTGTGCGTTCGCGTGGGCGTGGGGGCAGCTGGGCTGGTGCGGTACCCAGCCTAGCACTGCCTTTCCGCGCGGGGAAAGTACGGACGCAGCGAATGAATTCACGAATCAGCTCCACGGCGGCGAAGTCGAAGGAACAGCCGTCTCGGTTAAATGGGCTGCGGGCAGCTGCGGCCGACTGCCCCCTCCCCTCCTTTGAGCGGGAGTGAGGTGGCCCGGGAGCCCCGCCAGCAGCCCCCGCCCCTCAGGCGGAGCTCGGGCCCTGGCAATCTCTGCACTTTGTCATCACGCCCGAGTATTTGACATTCGCAATTATCTGCAAATACCCTGATCGGTTTGTATATGAAACACTTTTTTTCCTGCCTAAAGGTTGGAATCTGGTAAGTTTCAGACAAGTGGTTGCTGGGGGGAGGTGACCCGGGGGGACCACGGGGGACCGGCCCGATGAACCCTACTCGGCGACGTGGGGGACGAGAAGGTACGGGTCTGCGTGCCGCCCCCTTCTCTGCCAGCCTTGCTCAGAGAAGAGGCCGCTCGGAGGTAAAGGAGGGCCCAGGCCGCGACCCTCGGGCTCTCCTCTGGAAGGAGCGCCCCCTAATCCCTGTGAGGGGGAAGCTGAAGGGGGTGCAGAGATCTCACCAGGGGCAAGACCCAGAGGTTAATCACCTTGATAACCGGCAAGGGCGCTGCCCTGCCTGGTCGCCATCACCGAGTGTGTCAGTCACCTGCTCTCAACCCCGCCGCAGATTTACCTGCTCAGGGAGCCATCCAGAGAGCCCTCTGCTCCGAGCTCTGCCCGGCGCGCGAAGTCCTCGTTCAAAAGAACCGGATGCTCCTTTGACCCTCCTCCTCCCCAAGGCGTTTCCTAAATCCAGGAGGGCAGTGCCAGCCCCGGGATCGCTCACCACTCTTACGTTGCAGCTTCGGACTACCTGCCTATTTCTCAGCCCGTCTACGAAAAGAAAGAAAAAAAAAAGTGGTGGGGCTAGGGGAGGCGGGGGAGGAAAAAGGAGCGAGATTACTTGTCAGTTTCATCTGCTACCTTGGGAACCTGATCCTGGCCCCTGGCTGAGCCTAGGGGCCTCCAGCGCAGGGACTAGGGAGGTCAGACGGTGCTCTGGAGAGGTGCACACAGCCAGCCCTCCCCATCCACCTCGGGGCTCGAGTTTTACTCGAAAACAAGCCAAGCTCCTCTGTAAGAGGGTATATATCAGCAACTTCAGAAACACCTAACCTTTAGGGAAGCCCCTTCCCTAAGCACTTAGTTTTCAGCTCGGCAACAGACACTGGACATCTTCCACACATATTACATTTTCAGAGAAAGTGGGAGGAGGAGCAGGTTAGAGAAAGGGTGTGTGTGTGTGCTGGGAAGGTGGTGGATATTGCAACATCTTCAAGAAAAACTAGGAGAGGAAGGGAGTTTAGAAAATGAGTCTCAGTAACAGCCTAACCGGCAAATCACTGGCTTATTCTGAAAAGGAAGAGCGAAAAGAGAAGCAGGCGGGAAATGGGGGCCCTGCGCCCCGCCAGCACCCTCCCAACGCCCCCAGCCTAGGTCTTCAGGGGGGAGAACTGAGAGTGTGCTCTGCCGTCAGCATTCCCGGCTCAGACTCAGCCCCAGGTGGGCAAGAAAGCGCGAGCGGCTGGCGAAGGGCATTGCAGTATCTGCGGCACCCTTGCCCCAGGAAACCTCCTTGCAGTTACAGCACTTGAGGCGGCTTCTCCACTCAGGGGTCGAAGCCCTCTGCCTGAGACTTTCCGAGAAGCAGCCCGCAACGCCCGGATCTTGGGTCTCCTTTCCTCAGACTCCCTGAAACTTGGTGGGCGGTGGGCTCTTAGATTAGGCCCCGCCTCGCCCTCCGATGCCTAGGTGGGGGTACGGAGACCCCTGGCTGGTGGATTTTTGCCTTTGGGGGCGCAGGGAGGCGGGAAGGTCAAGACCTCAGCGATGTCTGGTGACATCCACTGCGCCTCGCGCTGCCTCCAGGACGGCCCTGAAGAAGGAGGGACGGGCAAGATGCCCCGTGGCGGGTCGTACCTTAATGCTTTTATTTCCTATCATTTTCCCCCTATGTCCCTATCTTTGTAAGATAAGTGTAACGGCTTATCCTACATAAAATGCAAAGATGTGTATAAGAGACAGCTGCCATCCTGTGTTTTGGTTCCAGTTAAGCTGTTTTCTGAGGCTGTGGAAACTCCACTTTTATTCCTTTTTCTCTTTGATTCATTCACACTACATCCCCCAAGCGAGGCTTCTGCCAGACCCCATGTGACCTCCTAGAGCTCTATGTGCAAGAGAAGTGATTTGTCTGTTTATAGCAGGTTTAATTAAGATAGTTATGTGCCATGAACTCTTTGGGCCCCAATCAATGCATTTTGATTTGGAAAGTCAAATAGAATCACATCTTACACTCATAGGGCCCCTGTTGGCCACCCAGGCTGGGGACAGACTCCATTGTCTGTCTACACTCGCCTCACTGGACCTGGATGAGTCCCCTGCAGAGCTTGCCACCATGTTTGTCCCTGGTGACCTCCAGCCCAGTCTTCTGGCAAGATCAAGGCCTTCCTGGTAAGGGCATGAAAAGCTGAGCTCTCAGAGCACTCCTGGTGGCCCTCGGCTAAAGCAGTCAGGTGTCTGACTTCCTGTCTGGCTTTCCCAGTCCCTTAGTCCCCTGCCCTCCCTCATCCCAACCCTGCAGTTTTAGGGGCAGAGAAGGATGGGGAGGCCAGTGTCTCCTTTTCCCCAGTTCTTCATCTAGTAACGGCTCCTCCCCCCAACTCTCAGACTGAGGTTACAGCCGAAGCGTTTTTCTAATTTGTCATCATTGGAAACCTCAGACAAATGTGTAAAACTTCAAGGGCTTCCAAGGATACGCTGACTTCAGGCATTCAATGAAGGGGCAAGAACAGGGTGAGGGTCGGGGAACAGGGATGCCCAGGACAGACATTCCAGCCTGCTCTCCTGGACTTTACTCCATCTGTAACCCAGCTGCACACTCCCTTGTCTACCCTTCCCTCCTCTCTGCCCCGCCTTTGGAAGTACCCCGACACTTCTTCCACCCTCAGAAAAGAAAGGGACCGGTTGAGTCTCTGTCTCTTCCCTCCCCCACTGAGTTTCAGGACCTAGAACCCAAGGGCCAGCTCGCTGGGGTGCCACTTCTGCTGCTTCTCTCCGTCCCAGGCCCTGGGGTCAGAGCCCACATCCCCACCACCCCACCCCATCCCTGTTCAGATCCCCGGAAAGCGGCAGACCTGCTACTAACTTCATCAGCTCCTCTCGGTTTTCTGTAACTTTGGGACTTAACAAAGGTTAACTTAATTTTAGGATTTAGGGCGCTTGAAACCTCTGACCATGCCCTCAGAAGGTCTCAGGGGAATTGTCCCGAAGGCG
>SJYV01022300.1:918594-930049 GCA_006410875.1 Neotragus pygmaeus
CACCGCGGCCACACCAGTTAGAGGCGCGAGGCAGTCCCTCGGTTTACGGAGCCATCGGCTCAGATGTTTATTCGCACTAATTGCTTATGCAGGAAAATCCTCGTTACCCGGACCGAACACTTCCGCCCTGCGTTGGCCGACCCTGCCGGAGGCCGCTCGCGGATCCCACCCGCGAAGCCACGAAGGAACCGGCTTCAGGGAGGCGGCTGTGCCACCCTGCGCCCGGCCAACCGGCGCTGCTCCGGATTCCCGGTAGGGGGAGCCGCCGCAAGCGCTAGGTCCGCTCGGGTCCAGGCCTCAGGTTGGCCCAGCCGCCTGCGACAAAGAAAACACGGATCGCGTGCGGCCTCCTCACCTGCCCTCCAGGCGTGCGCTGCCAGCAGAGAAGGGGCCACAGGGCCAGGCGCACTGATCCCCGCGTTGTTACACAGCACAGAACAGAGACGAGAGCGAAGTATATCCCTTAAATCCAGATATAGTTAAGGAACTTCATAAGTGACAAGATTACAGCCTTGCTCATATCCAATGAGAAATATATTCATTATATATATATCCCACCTCCACCCTCCACCACCAGTGGTTAAGGACTGCTCTTAGTTCCACAAATTTTGAGAGTTATTTAACAATTTTTAGGTGATCTAATCTCTTCTGTTGGGCTTCCCTGGTGTATTCAGCAGTAAAGAATCCACCTGCAGTGCAAGAGACTCCGGTTGAATCCCTGGTTCTGGAATATGCCCTGGAGAAGGAAATTGCAACCCACTCCAGTATCCTTTACTGGGAAATCCCATGGACAGAGGAACCTGGCAGGCTACAGTCCTACAGTCTTTGGGATCACAAGAGAGTCGACAAGACTTAGCGACTAGGTAACATCAATACCTTCTGTGTTTCCAAGTCCTTTGTTTCCAGGAGCTTTGGATGGTCCCAGCATGAACTAGGAACTCAGAGGACTACCGCTAGCTTTGCTGTGGTAGTATCACAACAGACTCTCTTTCTTTCTGACTCCATATGCTTAAGTATGGGTTTAGAAGCTTTCATCTCAAGGTATGACCAATGTTTAGAGAGCTACCCTAATCCAGGATCAGGAGGGAAACAGCTGGACTGTGAACCCACAGACCACCCCACTGTGCCTGGGGTGACTGTACAGAGTGCTGAGGGGTCAGAGACTTCCTGGTCAATACTCCCACAGATAAAAGTCTGCAAGCTCTCCTTACACAAAAGTCCATCCTTCCCACAGAAACCTACAATTCAGAAAAACTCTCCTAATGCTGAGTCATCCAAGTCACTCCCACTCCAGGGACTCACAAAAGCAAGAATTTCACGCTTGGAAGGAAACATGAAGACCATCTATTGTAACAGTTGTAATTTACTGATGAGGAACTTGAGCTGAATAAAGGCAAAGTATCACATAAAAGTGAAAGTCCGCTCGGTCATGTAGGACTCTTTCGTGACCCCATGGACTGTAGGCCACCAGGCTCCTCTGCCCATGGGATTCTCCAGTCAAGAATATTGGAGTGGTTTGCCATTTCCTTCTCCAGGGGATCTTCCTAACCCAGGGAAGGAACCAGAGTCTCCTAAATTGCAGGCAAATTCTTTACCATTGGAGTCACAAGGGAAAGCCTGAGTGCCCAGTGGCAACCGGAACTCTTCTGACCCTCACTCCAGTACAGTTTTGATTATGGGACATTAATATGAATTTTACTGTTGTCATTATCTTTGTAATTATTATGTTCTCACAAATTTTAGGGTTCTTAGTCAGGCATACTCCTTTAATAATAGTGTAATAATAACAAAATCTGTACCATCTGTGTGAAAAGAGTATTGCTGAAAGACAGGCTGAATTTTAAAATTGAAATTTCACATATAGAGTGAAGCATTTGGGAGAAAGACTAAACAAAACTAGTTGTATTGTTTTATCTCAATTTAAGAACATTGGATATGTGCAAATATGTATCTGAATGAACAAAACAGACAAAAATGTGGGATTCTTAGTATTATAAAGGTATTCTTTCAAGATGTATTGTTTTTCTCCAAAATTCAGAGCTAATTTAATGCATTTAAGTATTTGCTTATAGATTTTTTAATGTTAAATTCTGGTGTCATTTTTTAGGATCAGGAGGAAAGAATATATACATTTCTAAAATCAGATTTGAAAAAAATAAAAATCTAATTTCTAAAAAGTTGATTTAGCTACAGTAGGAACATCTCTTGAATGAAATACTATCAGAAAAGTATAGAAAACATTTCTATCTTATAATAAACTGAGATATAAATGACTATCATCAGTCTCTCCATAATTACCCTCTTATTAATTTTTGATAAAGTCAACACGAAAATAATTATTTACAAGGACACGCCACTATTACTTTTTTGGATCTAGTTCACAAAGGCAAAGAGATACATTATCAAATGGCAATGTCTTGGTCTCTTTTCGTAGCTAATGTCTGATCTTCAGCAAATGGCACTGTGATGTCATTGAGATGGGTATTGGACAAGGTACCAATTGATTTATTGATCTCCCTTCTTCAAAGTCCTTTGGGAATTGGGGAGAAAAAGGAAAAGCATTGGTTGGCTGAGATGTGCAATACTTATTCTATCATACACATAAAAAAAATTATGTTTGGCTGATAAAATTGACAATTCAGAAGCATTGTTTACAGAAATTCATAATGGAATGACATTGAGGCCACTCAACTCATCAACCTGCTTCACCCCCACCAAGTCATTTTATTTGTCCTTCCAGTTTCAGCCTTTTAAAAGCCAAAAAGCATCAAGTTTTCAGTTAGACTGCATACAACAATGGCAACAAGAGAAAAAGAGGAGGTTTGCTGAGAAGGAAACAGAAGAGACATATTTGCTTTCAAACATAACCCAGTTAGCCCTGCTCTAAGACCCTGTAAGTTCCATTGTATCCCTGAAGACTGGCACTTGCTGTGGATCTCACAAGAGGTCTCCATGGTCCGTGGACTGGAGTAACTTCCTACCTGGGGGGTCTGATAGCTTCCTGTGGCCTAAACCTGTGATGGTTCACAGCAGACTCATGGCAATAAAGAAAATAAGGCTGCTCTGATTGTCTTTGGTTTTGTAGGAGAGGATTTCAAAGCCAGGCTCCTTTCAGCCTCAATCACTGAACTGGCTTTTGAGGAGAAAGACTTTTAATCCGAGTCCTGTTAAAAATGCCAACTAAACCGCCTGGAGAAACTCTACATTGTAACATCTGCCTAGGAATTACCACACACAACAGTATCTACAGCGAAGCTGAAAATATATGAATAAAAACAAACCTCAGACTTCCTCTCCCTTGGCTCTCAGTATGGGTGAGCTGCATTGAATAACAGGGAAGATTTACTATAATGCATTCTAAACACAACTGCATACTAGCAACTTTGTTTTTCCTGTTCCCTCCCTGGCTCCAAGAAGAACTGAACCTCTTTGCCTTCCAGAGCTCTCTATTCATTTAGCTCAATCCTCTGGGTTTAGCACCATGGTCTGGGAAATCCCTGCTCACAAAGGTGAGCCCACTTTTCTCCACCTGTGTCTGCTGGAGTGGGTGGCAGGGTGAGGTGAAAGTTTCTTTCTCTCACCCCCCCAGCAGAGGAGGATGCTTCCAGAACAGTTGGTTCATTTTACCCTGGTGGTGCCCTCTCCTGCTTCCTCAAGGCTGGACTTTAGGCATGCTTTCCTCCAAGAGAAATTGGAGATGCCTCTGAGGAAGAATCTGGAATACTGCCTGCACCTCTCTTCTTAGCCATTTAAGACTGATGGTGATCAGGATGTTAGGTAGGAAGTATGATGGAAAGGAAAGGCAAACTCTGACCACTCTTAAGGGGGTTATGCCAGTGTGTGCTGGGAGCTGGTACAGGGACAAGTCTCTCTTTTAAAAAATTAAATGTATTTAAACAATAGTTTCTATCTTCCTGTAGTAGTAACTTTAATGACTATGAAAAATTCTTTAAATTATTGTAAATAGTGGGGGAAATGAAGCATTACATTTCAAAATTTTAAATCTATGTGTACATCAATCTCGCCATTCCCACTTAACTAGCAATGTAAGCCTGGGGAGGTTAACCTACCTCTCGGAGCCTCATTTTTCATATCTGTCAAATGCACATGATACTAATAGCTATCTCATAACACTGAGAGGATTAAATGGAATACTCCATCTAAGTTGCTTGAAAGTTTTTGGAATACAGAAAAAACTTTGAAAATGTTCACGCTATTATTACGGTGTGGGAATTTTTTTTTTTTTTTTTTTGGTGTGGGAATTTCTAATCCAGTCATTCTCTTTTAATTCATACTTAAAAATTATTGATGGTGCGTGAATAAGGAGTTGAAAGTTAGATCACATTGTTCTCTTAGATTCATTTTTTTTTAAAAGACAAAATAACACAAAGGCCTTTATATCACCGCATCACCAATGAGATTTTTCTGACTTGTATGTAGCCTCTGNTTTTAATTCATACTGAAAAATTATTGATGGTGCGTGAATAAGGAGTTGAAAGTTAGATCACATTGTTCTCTTAGATTCATTTTTTTTTAAAAGACAAAATAACACAAAGGCCTTTATATCACCGCATCACCAATGAGATTTTTCTGACTTGTATGTAGCCTCTGTTTTGTACTCTTTCTCCACCTATACTGGAGGCTCCTCAGCCAGGCAAGATGGGCAGAGATTAGCAGGACTATCTGCCGAGAGGTCAGTTCAGAGGACTATGTCCAACAGGTAGAACTTTTCATCATATGACCCCAGAGATGTGACATTATATTGGTTTAGGATATAGAAAAAGAAATGTAAGGTTCTTTGATTCTTGCTACAAGGGCACAGGGTGTCATACCAAATGGTGAGCTCTAGGCTTAGTCTGAGGGCTTTCCCTGGTGGCTCAGATAGTAAAGAATCCATCTGCAATGCTGAGGACCCAGGTTCCATCCCCTGGAGAAGGGAATAGCAACCCATTCCAGTATCCTTGCCTGAAGAATATCATGGACAGAGGAGCCTGGTGGGCCACAGTCCATGGGGGTCACAAAGAGTCAGACTCAACTGAGCAGACTTTCAGGCTTACTCCGAGAAGCATCTCTCTTGTCCTGTACATTAAATTAACCCAGGCTACCGGTATTGTCTGTTTGCTGTAGGCAAATAAAATATTGCCGTTTTCCTCCTTATTACACTCACCTGCTTTTCAGGAAGAAAATGGTTGTTCCTTATTGGGTTAGGTAGTATTCTCCATCCAGTTTATAAACTCCCATTCTATTCTCACTGTGGTCAGATTTTTCTCTAACTTACATTCTGTTAGCCATACTGAGACCACCAGCAGCCCCAGCAGGGGGCAGTGACAAAGCAGAGCATTCGGGAGCAGCACCACCAAATCAGAATTCTTTTCACTCACCTGGAAGACCAGGCACAAAGCTGCTGGGGCCGTACTTGAAGCCTCAAAGGAGCCTTCAAAGCAGCCTCTCCAGTCTTTTGCTAAAGCAGAGCAGAGTATAGGACCTACCGTCAAAGATCCACTTCCTCTGTCCTGTAGTTTATGTCTCTTTTCCTGAGGATTTCTCAAAGTCCACACACTAAGCCAAATCAGCTCGTGGCAACTTGATTCGACACCTGGCCTACCACTGCCTTTGACTTCAGATGTAAGTGTTAAAAGGCAGAGTTGTAAGGCCCAGGAAGAGGCTTTTGGATGGAAAACATCCAAGACACTGTTCTGTATGGTTCTCTCTTTGATTCAATGTTTGGTCCTTTGTGAGCTCTGCCTAGATATTTACATCGTTTGAAACATTCATACAATAAAATTTCAATGACCTTCCAGACAGTGTTCACTCCCACAAACCAAACACAAATTGATTGCTTTTTACCAATCAATTCTCTACTGCAGCTTAAGGGAAGACACCATTAACACACTGGGAACCCTTATTCCAAGATGAAAACCCTCAGGCTGCTTGGGGTGGGTCAGGTTATTGTAAACTAAAACCCAACTATGGAGCCTGAAGTAGTGACTCTCCAGTCTTTCCCTCCCCTTCTGTATAACAGCCATTTGTTTTTATTGCTTCCGTATTGTTTGTATTTTCAGTCCTGCAGAAAAGAGAAGGAGAAGCAAAGGAGGATGGATTTGGATAATAGCCACCAAACTAGATTGGCTGAAAGGCTCAGATCTCTGCTGACATTGGGAACTTTGAAACACAGGACTCAGAACCATTTCAGTTTTAAAAATATACTGAGAAGCTACTGGTTTGTACATTCCATACTCATCTATCTCGAGGAATCATTGAAACAACTTCAAAAATAAGACCTATGAATGTTACTAGGCACTTTACATGCATTATCTCATTTAATCCTTAAAACAATACTGTGACTAGGTACTGTTATCATTCACATTTCATTTTCAAAAGTGAATTCGGAGAAGTTACATAATTGGCACAAGGTCACACTGCTAACGGAGCTTCCCAGGTGGCATCCGTGGTAAAGAACCCACTTACCAGCAGGGGACAAAAGTGTCATGGGTTTGATTCCTGGGTCAGGAAGATCCCTTGGAGGAAGGCATGGCAACCCACTCCAATATACTTGCCTAGAGAATGCCCTGGACAGAGGAGCCTGGAGAGCTACAGTCCATAAGATTGCAGAGTCGAACATGACTGATGTGACTTATCATGCACACACACTGCTAAGAGTGGTGTTTAATGAAGAGATCTACACTGCTTAGACTTTCTGTCTGGTTCGGTCATCATCAGCCTAACAGTGCAAAGTCAGAGGTGAGCTTTTATGCAGGTGACTTTTTTTTTTTAAGGGCACCATTTACCAATCATTGGAAAGGGTGTTTTTAAGCCAGGAAATGCCCCAGGCATGTTTAAAAATACATTCTGTGCATCCTGTAAGAACTGAGAGTCTAAGACCAACTGTTAATAGAACCATACCGTGCTTGACCATGCAGAAGATGGACAAAATACACAGGTAAGCAAACAGCTTTTATGGCCAAAAAGTTCCTGTTTTCAAGTGGCAATTGCAGAAGAGTAGCCTACTTGGACATTATTGAGCAACCAAGCACNATGTTTAAAAATATATTCTGTGCATCCTGTAAGAACTGAGAGTCTAAGACCAACTGTTAATAGAACCATACCGTGCTTGACCATGCAGAAGATGGACAAAATACACAGGTAAGCAAACAGCTTTTATGGCCAAAAAGTTCCTGTTTTCAAGTGGCAATTGCAGAAGAGTAGCCTACTTGGACATTATTGAGCAACCAAGCACAGCACAGCAGAGCCTACTTGGAAATCCAGGCCTAGAGGACTTGTGCTCACTGACAGCATTTAGAGCCTGCCTTTTGGAGAGAAAGGGGTACCTCAGATGCTGATGGAATTGGGACAAATGAATGGGGGTGTCCACCACAGTCCACCATCTGCAGGGTCAGGAACTGAGTGTAGACAGTAGTTCCCAACCTGCTAAAGATCTCATCGGGACAGTGGTCAGAAGAGCCAATAGGAGTCATGTGGAGAGCGAGTAGCTGGCAAGTCAGGGCAAAGGTGATGTCTTCCAAGGCCACACCATCATGCTGTTACTGATACCCCAAATCCCCACATTAGCTTTTTACTTCTTTGTATTCCTGATTCCCATCCCTATGAAATCCTCCTTCAAATATTTCGTAGGAAGTGGTCTGACACATGTTAAATTACTTAGCTAAGGTGAAAAAAGTTCTCAAAATATAATTATCAATGGATTACCTATTATGTATTCAGAATTATGCCAGAGGGTGAAAGGAAAACAAGGAATTTACAAGAGTTCACTCTTGTCCTCAAAGAACTTGGAATTCACTTAGGAGACAAAATTCATGCAGGTATAAGTATTGACATCAACTGTATCATCAGTTTTTTATGGAACATGATAATGACATAAATATAATGTCAGAGAAGTGATACATATGTTTTAGAATTAAAATAGCCCAGGAAAGTGAAATTTTAACTAGATCTGGAAAGATGGCTAAAACTTGAGTGGGCTGAGAAGATAGGGTTTGACAAGAACAGAAGCAATGTGCCGTGAGGAAAGTATAGCAGCCTAGATTTGAAGAATCGAGAGATAGTAAGTATGTTCGGTCACTAGGGTAGGACTATCTATGGAAGCCTCAAATAGTGTCCCAAAGGATACAGACTTGATGAAGAAGAAACGAGAGTCACAATGGCTCCCAGCTGCCCCCTCCCAATTTTTGAAGCATTTAAGACACATTGTCTTTTCATTGTTATAGAAATCATACAAGTTGATTGTAGAGGCTATTAAAAGTACGTTTAAGAAAAATTCCAGCTCTGAAAAAAAAAAGAAGAAGAAGAGAGAAATATAAAAGAACCCTAATAACTCCATTAGGTAAATTCTAAGGTAAAGAAGGCTCCTCATGAAAAGGATTTTGGAGAATTATCATGGCAACAATATGCAGGATGGCTTTAAGGAACAATCAGCAAGTAGCAAAGAGACAAGTTAAACAGGATAACAAGGCTGGTCACAGAATTCCAAGGGCCAAGCCGAGAGCAGCAGCAGTGGGAGAGGGAAGGTAAGTCTGATTCTGAGAGACCTTCCAGAGGAGGTCACCAGCAGGCATTCTTCTGATAACTTAGATGGCATAGCAAGTTCCCTGAGCCTATCCGAGTTTCAGCTGCAGGGCATCGCCTCTGGAATTGTCGCCTGATTTTCCCATCCCAATCATTTTCCTCTAGAGCATCTCACAAACTGGTCTGATGCTGGTTAGATGGGATCCTCCAGGCAAGAATACTGGAGTGGGTTGCCATTTCCTTCTCCACAGGATCTTCCCCACTCAAGGATCAAACCTGGGGTCTCCTGCATTGCAGGCAGTTTCTTTACCGTCTAAGCCACCAAGGAAGTCCCAAAGTAAATCAAGAGGATGCTAAAATTCTGGAAACTATTATCTGCTTGTGAGAGATACTGGAAACTATTTTCCAGCACGTCATAAAAATTTTCATGGATTCAGGCTCTTGGACTGGCCTGCAGAAGCCATCTCCAGACTGAGCAGATATAGATGATCTCTGGGTCAACCATGCACTGATGGGCATCCCATTCCTGGGAAGGGATGAAACCTCCAAATGGTCCAAGCAGCATCTGTATTTCATAAAGCAGCACAGTACTTGCTTGTTTGTTCTCTGCCACTCAGTCAGAAGCACCACTTGCTTCAAGGCTTCCCCACTCCTTTTCCAGCTCTGTTTTGCATTAGTAATCCTCTATCACTCTTTCTAGAACCACCAGCAAACTTGCCCCTAAATTACTTTTGAATCACAAGCACAGAATCAAAAGATTTCGAAAGAAGAGAATTTTCTAGGTTCTTCTGTGAAAAGTGGGGCAGGTAGATCTTCAGATATATCAGCACTTGTATTAACAGCAATTTCTGAGGCTATAACAATAAGGACCTTGTGAAAATTTTCAGATTTTCATCTAATACTGCTCTTTTGTTCTTCTGTCACTTGACTCATTTGAAAAGACCCTGATGCTGTGAAAGATTGAAGGCACGAGAAGGGGACGACAGAGGATGAGATAGTTAGATGGCATCACCAACTCAATGGACATGAGTTTGGGTAAACTCCGGGAGTTGGTGATAGACAGGGAGGCCTGGTGTGCTGCAGTTCATGGGGTCGCAAATATTCGGAAACGACTGAGTGACTGAACTGAACTGAACTGAGACCACAGGACTAAATTTGGAGCATTTAAGTGAGGGAAGGAAAGAAACCAGTGGTTACCAGTGTGGAGAGGGCATGGAGGAGGAGCAAGAAAGGGGTAGGGAATTAGCAGTTACAAACTGCTATGTATAAAATAGATAAACAATAAGTATAAGGATATACTGCACGGCACAGGGAATTACAGCCACCATCTTGTAATAATTTTTAGTGATATATAAACTGTAGAAAAGCTAAATCACTGTGCTGTGCACCTGAAGCTAAAAAATATTATAAGTCAACTATAATTTAAAAAATAATAAGTAAGAGAAATGGGTGCTACTCATGGTCTTAATTTTGAAAACATCAGGCATCTGCCTGAGAAAATATAAGAACTGGAGCAGTCACTTTAAAGCTAAAGGTGAGATTCAGATGTTGAGGATGGCAGACAGCACTATCAATTTTGTATTGCCTATCTCTAAACTGTTACATAAAAGAGAAACAAACTCCTATTCTGCTTAAGACACTCTGTGAAGACATGATTTTGTTTTATCGGCTATGCTCAGTCACTTCAGCTGTGTCCGACTCTTTGGACCCCATGGATTGTAACCCCGCCAGGATCCTCTGTCCATGGGATTTTTCAGGCAAGAATACTGGAGTGGGCTGCTCTTCCCTTCTCCAGGGGATCTTCCTGACCCAGGGATCAAGTCTGTGTCTCTTGCCTGGCAAGTGGATTCTTTACTGCTGAACCACTGGGGGAAGCCCTTTCATCAGCTGACCTAAACATGCTACAGTCCATGGGGTCGCAAAGAGTTGGGCATGACTGAGCAACTAAACTGAACTGAAGCCGATATAATTTTCCCCTATATTGTATGTAAGGGAACTAAGTCAAATAATTTCTTTCATACCTTTCAAACAATCTTCCATGAAGTTATCACAGCAGAACTTATAAATAAGGAACTGTATAAGCATGCCAAAAACTTAGGAGGACTGGGGCAGACTGCTTAATAAAGAATGAATTCTTCCCTGGAAGTCAGAAAAATTGAATTGAATAATACCTGTTACTTTTTATTGAATGTCTGCAATTAGAGTATACTATGTAAATATTTCACACCTATTATTTCATTTGATACTTTTGAGGTAGGTTTTTTTTTTAATCTCATCTTTTAATCTCAAATGAGGAACATAAGATGAGAAGTTATATAACTTTCCCAAATTACAGAACAAACAAGTGTCAGAGCCCAGGTTGTGCAATGATTTGTGAGTATCTATTTCTTTAGAAGGAATGATGCTAAAGCTGAAACTCCAGTACTTTGGCCACCTCATGCGAAGAGTTGACTCATTGGAAAAGACTCTGATGCTGGGAGGGATTGGGGGCAGGAGGAGAAGGGGACGACAGAGGATGAGATGGCTGGATGGCATCACGGACTCGATGGACGTGAGTCTGAGTGAACTCTGGGAGTTGGTGATGGACAGGGAGGCCTGGCGTGCTGCAACTCATGGGGTCGCAAAGAGTCAGACACGACTGAGCGACTGAACTGAACTGAACTGAACTGAGACAAGTAGCTGAAATTATTTTCCCAATATGTCAGTGATCCCGGTGATCTCTAAAAATATCACAACTGTGCAAAACATTTCCAGATCACACCACACTCACCAGGTGAGACCTGGCCACCACTTTTATCATCATCGTGATCATCGTCACCATGATCATCTTCATCTTCATCACTCTGCTGGACAGGAAGTTCTTATAACCATCGGTTCCTGAAGCTTCCTCCTCTTCCAGAGTTCAGCCTGACGAAGCAGATGGTCATCCGCC
>SJYV01022300.1:938703-984037 GCA_006410875.1 Neotragus pygmaeus
TTGTGCGGTAGTTTGAGCATTCTTTGGCATTGGAATGAAAACTGACCTTTTCCAGTCCTGTGGCCACTGCTGAGTTTTCCACATTTGCTGGCATATTGAGTGTAGCACTTTCACAGCATCATCTTTCATGATTTGAAACAGCTCAACTGGAATTCCATCACCTCCACTAGCTTTGCTTATAGTGATGCTTCCTAAGACCCACTTGACTTCACATTCCAGGATGTCTGGCTCTAGGTGAGTGATCATTGTAACTATCTTGGTTGTGAAGTTCTTTTTTGTACAGTTCTGCTTTGCTAAGTATTTGTACAGTTTGCTAAGTATTTATTTACCAAGATTTTTGTAGCTTCTCTCTCGCTTTGACCCCCAGCTCTCAGGTTTTCTGGTAAGGGTTTAAGTTCCTCAATCACTAGTTGTCAGACCTACCACAGAAGTCACAGCCTAACCACATGCAGAGGGTGGAGGTTAAATTTGCAACGACTAAGGTCAGGGTGCCTACTTTGGGAAGAAGCTGATGAACCTAAAATGGGAGGTTGGATGTGAGAGCGGGCGGACCTTCATCTTAAAGCAGGAGGTCTGGTGTCCCTTCATGGGTGCTGCTGCCATTCCGGCTGTCCTCACATTCTCTAACTGGGCATCATTGCCCACGCCATGCCCTGTGGCACTACAGTCACCCTTTGGTGGAGTGGGAGAAATACTCTCCCCAAAGGGCCTCTAAAAAGTGCTGCTGCTGAGACTGCCCTGGTGGTCCACTGGTTAAGATTCTGTGCCGCCAATGCTGGGGTCTCAGGTTCAATCCTTGGTCAGGGAACTAAGATCCCACATGCCTTGCGTTAAGGCCGAAAGATTAAGAAAAAATAAAAGTGCTGTTGCTGCTGCTGCTGTGTGTGTGTGTGTGTGTGTGTGTNTGTGCCGCCAATGCTGGGGTCTCAGGTTCAATCCTTGGTCAGGGAACTAAGATCCCACATGCCTTGCGTTAAGGCCGAAAGATTAAGAAAAAATAAAAGTGCTGTTGCTGCTGCTGCTGTGTGTGTGTGTGTGTGTGTGTGTTAAAGTTTAATGCAATGGTTCTCCCAGCTTCTACTTACAGCTCCCTTTCTCCCTAGGTCCATGGGTTAAGACCAGCCATTGCTTTGGTGTGAGACACCAACCTTTCCTCGGCCTTCATTGAAGCTTGTGTTCCTTATGTAGTCAAGGTTGTCTTGCCTCCTTTCTTTCTTTCTTTTTTTTTTTTTTTTCAGTTCTACCTGTTTATTGCTATCAACCCATCTCCCTCCAGCCCGCCTCATGCAAGTATGCTCAGTCATGTTACCCCCACGGACTGCAGCCTGCCAGGCTCCTCTGTCCACGGAATCTTCCAGGCAAGAGTATTGGAGTGGGTTGCCATTTCCTCCTCCATTGCCTCCTTTCTTGAGATGAGTTCTTTCCCAGGACTGCAGCACCTTGATCCCTCTGGTAAAGAGACTGTGGGTGGGCCAATCCCAGCAGTTCACCTGGCATTTCTAGACACACCCACCCCCATCCCATCCCTACCCCCATGGTATCCATACCTTAGGGGGTGAGATGAGAAAATCTGTGTTTAAATAAGATTTGACTGACAGCCAAGGACAGGATGACTTTGCCTGCTGCAGAATCTTCTGGAGCACTTGTTAAGAATACAGACTCCCGGGCCCTACCTGGAAAAGTGTCATTCACTAGGTCTGGGCAGGGCCTGAGAATCTGCCCTAAACTCCTGCATGTGTCCCACCCTCATCTCCACCTTCCTAATTCTGATGCACTCACAGTGGGACCCAGATGAGAGGAAAGCAAAGCTGGAGGTCAGAAGGTCAGTGTGGAGCTTGCATTGTGCATGAGAGAAGCCTGAGACCATCAGGCAAAAGCAGCCACAGAGAGGAAGGGAAGGAGACGGGCTTCAGGGGCAGAGTGGGTTTTGACTGAAGGCAGAGGAAAGGAAGACGGGTGGGAGGCGGTCTGTCATCCCTGGTCCGTGTCCAGGGCAGCGCCCACCTCTCCAGCAGGGCGTGCGGCTCTGACACGTGTAGGGAGGGGCCTGGGCCGCCCAGCTCCCTCCCCCTGGCTCCAGCTGGCCCTGCTCCCCTGACAGCAGCTCTCTCTGGGGACCAGCCAGGGCCACTCCCTGGAACACTCAGGTTACAGCTGCACCCTGGCCTCAAACACGGCCTCTCCATGGCCCTGCCTGATAAAGTTACCAAATGTGAAGTGTGACAGATTCCTGGAAGGGGACAGCAAGTGGAAACCATGACTGATCCCAAAGGCTTGTCTTTTACGTCCCAACCCCACCTAGTGAGAATAATTGCACCTGACGTTTCCAGAACCCACTTCTTATGGGGGATTTAAAAATGCCTTGACCCCATGAGCTTTGTGATCCTGGGACTTTTTTTTCATGTATGTAGTGGACTGTCACATATATGTCGAAAGGTTTTTTTTGGCTGTGCCAGGTCTTGGTCGCAGCATGCGAGCTTTCTCTAGTTGCCCCAGTGGGGTGTGTGGGGGCGGTTTACACTTCACTGCGGTGTGTAGGCTTCTCATTGTGGCGCTGTGGTGGCTTCCCTTGTGCGGCACAGACTCTAGATGCAGAGGCTTCAGCAGTTGCAGCGTGTGGGCCTGGTGGTTGTGGCTCAGGGTCTCTAGAGCACGGGCTCAGCAGTTGTGACACCCGGGCGCAGGCTATTTATCTTCTTTGTTGTGTTAGTCACTCAGTTATGTTTGACTTTGCAACCTCACGGACTGTAGCCAGCCAGACTCTTCTGTCCATGGAATTCTCCAGGCATCATGCAAAGCTCAGTGTTCCCTCAGGGTGATTAGGAGCAACTGCTGAAGCCAGAGGACCGGGGGATGTGGAAGGAAGTGCGTGGGGGGTGTGTAAGGTGCAGGGTAGGGGGGGTGAGAGGCCAAGTAAACCTGGGAGACACATGAACTGAGTTTGTTTCAGTGATAAACAAGGAGTTAGGGATTTTTTTTTTTTAAGGCAGCCTTCTGCTTTGTTTGCCTTTCCACTGAAATTCTGGCCCTGCTGGACCTCCAAATGCCATTAACATTTACTCCTTCCTTGAGACTGATATCTGTCTTTAGTAACATGCGAGAGTGGAAAGGGAAGTCCTGGAGAAGTCGTGGTGGAAAGTACTCAAATGTCCTCACGTCCTGAACTACCCCACCTCACATCCATCCCATGCCCTGCCACTTGCCGTGTGACCTTGTGAAAGCCGCTTAACCTCTCTGAGCTGGTGTGACAGTTTCCTGAGGGTCACTGGGAACGCACACCGCATAAGGTCATTTAGAGAAGTCAGTGACATAACGGATGCATAAGCACTTTTAATAGGGCTTCCCTGGTGTTTCAGTGGTGAAGAATCTGCCTGAAAAAGGCAGGACATGCAGGTTCGATCCCTGGGTCAGGAAGATCCCCTGGAGGAGGAAATGGCAACCCACTCCAGTGGAGTGGAGTGCCTGGAGAATCCCATGGCCAGAGGAGTTTGGCGGGCTACAGTCCATGGGATTGCAGAGTCAGACATGACTGCGCGGCTGAGTAGGCAAACACTTTTAATACACTTGTGTGCTCTCCAAGGGGAAGGGCTCTTGTTAGTACTCCCCTCTTTTCCTTCAGCTCTACCCACCATCCTTCTTGAGACACTCTGGCTTCTTTCTCAAGCCTTTTTGGACTTGGTTCCAGCTGTGTTTCTAGCAAGCATCCCTTTGATTCTGGCCCCAACCCCATTTGCTTCTTCAGGCTCACCTATCTCTTGAAATAACCTCGTCTTGACACTCTGTCATGGGGAATTCTGACCATCGTATCAGGGATCCTATAATAGTTTGCTAGGGCAACGATTTCACAATTGCACACTAAAAGGAGCTTTCTTCTGAAACAATGAGTAAGCTCTGCACAAGCACCAACACGTCAGGAGCCATAACCACTCACGTGGGAAAAGCTGGTCTGACTATATCCTGGAGTCTCTATATTCAAGCTAAAAAGAAATGCAAGTTAACTTGTTTGTTTCACTGCTAAGCCTTTTTCCTCTCAACATTCTTTCCTATGCATTGTCTCATTTTAGCTTCCCAATGACCCCTGTGAGGTAGGAAGGGCATCCCCATTTTTACAGTGGAGGAAGCAGGGAATAAGAAAAAACCCCGAGTGATTTTTCCCAGGGCCCCAAGCAGCCAGTCTGAGGTCAGATCAAATGGGAAACTGTGTTGTCTAGTTCCGAGTATTTTCTATTGACTATTGCTGCCATCACTTTCACTTGTCCCTATTCTCTTTATTTTTGATTTTCCCAGGAAATTTGATCTCCAGGGAAAGTGTCCAGGCTTCTAGCAAGTGGTTATATTCTTGGTAGCATGATTTTTTGCCTCAGAAAGAAAGTCAGTTGCAGAACCACACATCCGATAGAGATCAACCCAAGACCACACGGCCAAACTCCTGCTTTGAACTCAAGGGAGATCTGAACCATTGTTTTCTCACTGGTGGAGGGAGCCTTGGGGAGCTGTGACCTGCTTCAGAGCTGATGAATGGCCCGAGTTTTCCCTCAAGTCAACCTCATGTTTGTGGCTCCTGGGCCTAACTCTCTGACTCCATCCCCAGAGGCTTGATGGGTCAGGCCGGGGACCTGCAGATCTTCTATGGTGCTGAATGTTGTTGTGTTGGTTTCTGTTTTTCTTCAGGGGCTGGTGCAAGGTGCTGGGATTCTGAGAGGGGATCTGGGGGATGGGAGTGGAGTGAGCATGGGAGGGAGAGGCAGAAGCAGAGGTTGGGAGAAGAACTTCACAGAGAGGGCAGAGATGCTAAAGGGGATGGAATGTGACTGCATGAAGTTGTGTGCCCTCCTCTGCTTCCCCATGAAGGCTTAAGCAGATCCTTGTTACTAGTTGGTGCTTTTGGAGCTAATACAGGAGGGGATGTGTGTGGCAGAAGTGGGATGGGACTGGTTGGGCATGAGAATATTAACAACACATTGACACTTGCCATGGGCACTTGCCATCTATCTCTACAAGGGTTAAAGCATGTGCTGTTGCAGCCGCTGACTGTCAACACTCCTTGAAAGGAGCTCAAGGTGGAGAGCAGAATTGAGGCTCGGTGCTCAGAGGGAAACCTGTCAGGACAGGCCTTCAGATGGTTAGAGACTTTTCAGGAGTCGATTTAACAAGCCCAATTCCTGTATCTCCTTATATCTAGAAAAGCACTAAAATCCTTCATGGTGATGACTGTTCTTCCTGACTAGCAAAAGCTTTATGAGACCAGCAGAAACCTGCTGGAAAAATATGTGCTGGATTGCATGTACTCCCCCTTCACAAAAATCACTTATATACTGGCCTTCCCCTTTCCTCTTTGGGGCAGTTTCTCAGAGCTCCAGAGGTGCTCTCTCTTGGGATGCAGTCCTCATTTTGCCCTGAATAAAACTTAATTCGCAACTTTCATATGTGCATTTTTTAAGTCAACAAGGGGAATCGGAGCAGTCCAGGTGTGCCTGATCATGTGCAGGTTACACTTGGAGTTTCATCATAGAAGTGGTCTGGGGCTGGCTTAACTCATCAGGGCATCGGTTTCCAAATCTGAAGATAATTGTTTATCAAGAATTTTTCCTTTACACCTATTCCAAATCATTTCTCCTTTAACTCAAATTCAAATCCATTTCTTCTGGTTTGGCTCAAACTGAATCCTTGCCAGTGTCCCAAACTTTGGCTTACAACACCCAGAACTATAGGGAAAAGGGTAGCTGGGAAAGAAAGAAGGCTCTGGTCAGAATCAATGGAAACTGTGGGCGAAGCTGTTGCAGAAAATGAATGACACTACTACAGAGGTAGGATTGTAGCCACAGGAAGGAGCTATTATTATTCTGCAGGAAAGATAGTGAATAATTCCCACGCGGTGAAACAAATTATTAGGAAATTCAGAAATACTTGGCCCTTCCTGTGGTGTGTGTGATCAGTGGCTCAGTTGTGTCCAACTCCTTTGCAATCCCACGGACTGTAGCCCACCAGGCTCCTTTGTCTATGAGATTTTCCAAGAATACTGGAGTGGGTTGCCATTTCCTCCTGCAGGGGATCTTACTGACCCAGGGATCAAACCCACAACATCTGCATTGGCCTGTGAATTCTTTACCACCGAGCACCTGGGGAGCCCCTTCCAGTGGTTTACATCCTAATTTAATGGACACCAATCTAAAGCAGCCGGAGCCACTAACCACAGTGTGGAAAAATGGCACTCGTTGTTAGCCCAAGTGTATCCACAATTTGTCAAGCACTATTTGATGCTGTTAGTGTAGCACAGCATGCATGCTCAGTCGTGCCCAACTCTTGCAACACCTTGGACTATAGCCCGCCAGGCTCTTCTGTCCTTGGGATTTCCCCAGAAAGAATACTGGAGTGAGTTACCTTTTCCTCCTCCAGGGGATCTTCCCATGGGTAAATCCATCTTCTGTCTCTCTGTGTGATGGCCAGAAATAGCCCATGTTTAACTTGCTCCATAATGAGGATCTTCTTTGTTTGTTAACACAGTTCCACCTTGTGGAACTATGGGTGTTTTGTGTAGAAACCCACCGAGTGCTTGTCTCAGTCCATTAAGCTGCTATAACAGTACCACAGACTGGGTGGCATATAAACAATAGAAATATATTTCTCATAGTTCTGGAGGCTGGAAGCCTCAGATCAGGGAGCCAGCAGGGTCAGGTAAGGACCCTCCTCTGGGTCAGATTTCTCATTGTATCCTCACGTGGCAGAAGGGGCTTAGTTATCTCTCTGGGGCCTCTCTTATTATAAGAGCAATAATCCCATTATGAGGACTCTGACCTCCTGACCTAGTCACCTCCCGAAGGCCCCACCTTTCAATATTACTTTGGGTTTCAGGATTTAACATAAATTTCAGGGAACTCAAACATTGAGAGTACAGCAGTGCTACAGTTTGCAAACCTAACTAGTGTCTGCCACTATGCAGGGCCTCACCTATAGAGATAACTAGAGGTTTTGGTGTGCATTTTTAAAAATAAAGATGCAAATACTTATCCATATTCACATATATAACCTTGTAGTACATGAACATATCGAAGACGGGGAATGTAACCAGATCTTAAATGACTATATCTATTTTTAAGGACCATTGTTTTTTTATCAGCCATTTATATTCCAGGGCACATTTTACTTCTCATTTTACTTGACACATGAGAAAATTGTTGCAAGCTAGTTGAGCTGTAAGGTGAACTTGGCTATGATAATGGGACACACAGCTCAGCAAAGACAGCAAGGTCAGTTGACCAGTGTTCTGTTCTCTGCATGCTGTATCTACTGACCTAATTCAGGATCAGCTCTTTGTTCTCCAAAGAATTATAACATTAGCACCAGGGTGGCCCAGGAATGTCTTTTGTACAGTTAACCAGTAAAGATACCAACAGATGTATGTGGAATGAATGGATTCAAAGACACTGATTAATATTTGTAATTAATCCCAGATAGCCAACTTTGCTTTGAACTATCAGCCTAAACTCCTCTTTCTAAAGGGGTCTAGAAATTCTTGGGTGGGTGGGAAAAATACCTGGTATAGAAAATGTCTGTTTAAATCTCCATTTGTGTTGTGTCAACTGTGTTGATCAGAAGAGGCTAGATATGCTATAGTAAAAAACAGCCTTCACGTCTTAGGATTTGTGTAACAAAATTTTGTTGCTCAGACCATATCTGAGGTCTGAACATTTATCCAGAGCAACTGTCCTCCCATGCTGACTCCGAGTTCCATTCAGTCTGAAGGCTCTCCCTTATCAACACATATTTCCCTGATAACCACAGCAGAGAGAAAATAAGGAAGAACAAATAAATGCTTCCACCTGGAGGTGACATGTGTCAAATTTAATTTGCAAAGGCAAGTCCCATGGCCACACTGAACTCTGAGCAGGCAGGTGAATCAGATATTGGCTCCTGTTATAAACATAATACTGCAAACTTATGCTTTCAACAACACTTTATAATTTTGTGGAATTCTGTGAATTGAATGGGCAGCTTCTATGCTGGCTTTTCCTGAGCTTACTTACACAGCTATGCTTGGTTGGATTGACTGGGCTGAAAAATTTTAGATGTCCTCATTCACATTTCTGGAAGTTGGTGCTGGCTGTGGGCTGGGGTGCCTCAGTTCTTCATGTGACTTCTCTTCCTCCAGTAGACTCAGCTGACTTCCTGACATGATAGTCTCAGGACAATGGTCCATGATGAGAAAGGCAAAACCTTCAAGCTCTCTTGAATGTAGGCCCCAGAACTTGCATAACCCTTCTGCCACATTCTGTTGGTCACCAACAGAACATGGCCAGCCCAGATTCAAAGTATGGGGAAACAGTCTGTTGATGAAAACAGCTTCGCATATTGTAGCCATGTGTTTTAATCTATTACAGCAGGGTACATGAACAGCTGATTCTTGTTACTTATGGTAGCTATGTTCTATAAAGTCATTGCAAATAGAAAATAGTGAACCATTGCTCCTTTGGGAAATACAAATTAAGTTCCTATGAGCCTTTGGATACAATAGTTTTATCAACTGATCAATAATAATGTTGTTTTATGTGTGTAACTATTTAAAGACACCTTACTTAAAATATAAGGCTTTGTAGATGGCTCAGATGGCAAAGAATCTGCCTGCAATGCAGGAGTCCGGGGTTCTATCTCTGCATTGGGAAGATCCCCTGGAGAAAGGAATGGCTACGAATTCCAGTATTCTTGCTTGGAAAATGCCACAGACAAAGGAGCCAGGTGGGATACGGTTCATGGGGATTACAAAAAATTGGATATGACTGAGTGACTAACATTTTTACTACTTAAAATATATTGTTGACTCATTAACATTGAACTCATGGCCAATAGCAATGTAACTCATGCCTGAATCAGTTCAGTTCAGTCGCTCAGTCGTGTCCAACTCTCTGCGACCCCATGAATCACATCACGCCAGGCCTCCCTGTTCATCACCAACTCCCGGAGTTCACTCAGACTCACGTCCATTGAGTCAGTGATGCCATCCAGCCATCTCATCCTTGGTCATTCCCTTCTCCTTCTGCCCCCAATCCCTCCCAGCATCAGAGTCTTTTCCAATGAGTCAACTCTTCTCATAAGGTGGCCAAAGTACTGGAGTTTCAGCTTTAGCATCATTCCTTCCAAAGAAATCCCAGGGCTGATCTCCTTCAGAATGGACTGGTTGGATGTCCTTGCAGTCCAAGGGACTCTCATACCTGAATGGTGCTTATCTAATACAATGTATTTCCTGCATAAGGCATGTCATAGACACTATTCCTTAGAACGCTAGATAGCACTTCAGCATTACACTCGGGGATCATTTAAACAGTGAAATCACCACCAACAAAAAAAGCACAAAAATGTGAAAAAAAAAATCACTAAACAAAACCCCCAAAGGATATAAGAAAAAAGACTTGTTTTGCCTCAGCTGGGAACCTGTGTGTCAGACAACTCAAATGTGGTAACACTCTGTACACATCCATGAATGAGCATGAAAGCAACATGAGTATTGATCTGGGGATTATAAATAAATTTTAGTAAGTAGGTGAATTTGCAAATACAGAACTCACAAATAATGAGGATTAACTATACATAGAAGAAGGAAATCAAAATGGAAACAGTGGTGATTCTGTTATACTCACGGGAAAACAGGAAAGAAATAAACATGGATGGAGTTCCATGTGCTTGCCTTTTATATTTACCATGTCATTTAATATATATTATAAAGCATAATAAACAATTTTAATATATTGCTAATTCAGTTTCCTAGTTTTTTTTTTTTCTTTCTTGTGATGTCTTTGTCTGGTTTTGTAATCAAGGTACAACTGTCCTCATGGAAAGTTAGGAAATGTTCCTGCCTCTTCTATATTTTGGAAGGGTTTGTGAAAGACTGGTATTGATTTTCCTATAAACTTTTGGTAGAATTAACCAGTAAAGCCCTGTGGTTCAGGGCTTTTTGTTTTGGTGAGAAAATTGCATATAAATCATTGCTCCCATTTTATATAAGATGAACGAACTGAGGTTCAGAGAGGGGAATGTGTCTCAAATCATTCAGCTGGGGAGCAATTAAAGTGGAATCTCAACCAAGTCTGTCTTAATTCTGAGCAATGTGGTTTCAGATTAGCATTATTCCACGTGGCTTCAATAGGTAAAATGAAAGAACTATGGATGGGAGTTTCAGGGAGAAGTGAAAGGTGTAAAAGTTGCCAGCTCTCAAAGGTGACTTGAGTAGTTTTGATATTATCTTTCCCTTTCATCAAGATATAAGACTTAATATGTTGTGTTTTCATTTACGGGGGCTTCCCTGGTAGCTCAGCTGGTAAATAATCCACCGGCAATGCAGGAGACATTCACATGTCTTTATTCTAATTTTCCTTTCTTTCTTTTTATCCATTGGGTATTTAGAAATATGTTGTGTAATTGCTACATATTTGTGAATTTCCCAAATTCTCTTCTGTTATTGGTTTACAGTTTGTGGTTGAAGAATGTACTTTGTATGATTTGAATATTATTGAGAGTTGTTTGTAGCCAAGCACAGGACTATTCTAGAGAAAGGTCCATATGCACTTTAGAAGAACGTGTACTCTGCTATTGTATGGAACATTCTGTAGATCTGTTAGGTCTAGCTGGTTTATAGTGCTGTTCAGGTCTTCTGTTTTTTTTTGTTGATCTTCTGTCTCATTTTTAGATTTACTATTGAAAGCAAGGTTTTGAAATTTCCAAGTATTGCTGAATTAGTATTTCTCCTTTCAATTCTGTTATTTTTGCTTCATGTCCTTTGGGACTTTGATAAGTACATATGTTTGTAATTGTTTTGACTTTTTTGATAGATTGACCCTTTTATTATAAAAGTTTCTTCTTTTTCTCTAGCAACAATTTGGTCATATGTTAGTATAACATGTAATTAATTTGTGTAATGTTTTACCTGATATCAGTAGAGTTACTCCAGCTCTCTTTTGGTGACTGTTTACATGGTATATTCTTTCCATTGTTTTACTTTCAATTCATTTGTGTCTAAAACATCTCTTATAGAAAGCATATACTTCTATTGTGTTGGTTTATTTTTATCCATTCTGCCAATATCTGCCTTTTAATTGGAGTAAGAGTTAATTTTACTGAAAACTTTTTGCATATGATAGGTTGATTCCCTCTTGCTATTTGCAAGTTTCTCTTTTTGCCTTGGCTTTTGACAGTTTTGATTTTGATGTGTCCAGATGTGGATCTTTCGAGTTTATACTACCTGTAGTTTGCTGAGTATCTTGAATGGTAGATTGATGTTTTTCATCAAATTTGGGACTTTTCAAGCCATTATTTCTTCAAATGTTCTTTTGCCTTTTCTCTTTTCCTTTTGAAACTCCAATTATGCATATGTTGGTACACTTAATACTGCCCCACACAAATCTTTGAGGTTCTATCCATTTTCCTTCTTCCTTTTCTCTTTATGTTCCTAAGACTGGATACTTGCAATTGACCTATCCTTCAAGTTTGCTAATTCTTTCTTCTGCCAGCTCCCATCTTCTTTTGAGCGCCCCTAGTGAATTTTCCGTTTCAACATCAGAGTTTCTATTTGGTTCTTTATATGTGTATATGTGTATGTGACATTTCTATCTATTAATACTATCTGGTGATATATAATTCTTATACTTTATTTCTTTAGACATGATTTATTTTAGTTCTTTGAATAAGTTTAAAACAGCTGACTTAAGGTCTTCACCTAGTAAATCTAATGTCTGGACTTCTTCAGGGACAGTTTCTATTGATTGCTTTTTTCCTGTGTATGGGCTGTATTTTCTTGCTTACCAGCTTGACTGGTAATACTTTTAAACCTTAAATATTTTAAATATGATGTGACAACTTTGGAAATCGGATTTTCTACCCTTCCCAGGTTTGTTTTGCTGTTGTTGTTTATTTAGTGGGTTTTTTTTGTTTGTTGGTTGGTTGGTTTTTTTTTTTTACATTTTTTTTTTTTGACTTTGCAATACTTTATTGGGTTTGCCATACATCGACATGAATCCACCACAGGTGTACACAAGCTCCCAATCCCGAATCCCCCTCTGTTTGTTTGTTTTTAACTAAATCTGTTTTCTTTGTTAGGTTGACTGCTGAAGTCTCTGTTTAATTATCTTAGTGGTCAGCTAACGATTGCACAGAGATTTCTTTTAATACCTAGAACTAATAAGTCTCTTAGTCTTTGCTGAGAAGAGTGTTAAAGCACATTTTCAGTTCTTAGCCAGGCAGTTGACAACTCTGTCTTAGCCTTTATTTCCTCCCTTTTCAGAGCTTCAGAGTGAGAATTTAGGGCTTTCTCAGGTATTTTCTGAATATGTGCACAGCCCTACAAATGAGTATGTCCTTGTAGATTCCCAAGAAAGTGTCAGGGGTTTTTCAAAGTTCCTATAAACATTTCATTCCACAGATTTTCCTTTTGAACTTTTTGGTTAGCTTATTGTTTGCCCCAACAGTTACCTACCACTTTAGGCAGCTATACAATCAAATAATTGCCTTGAATTTTTGTCAACAGAAATACCAGAGTAAAAGGCCTGCCATGTGAGTGAGCGCCAACATAGGTCAAATAAGGATAGCCTTGCCAGTGGGGTCTTTCACAAGATCACCAGACAAGTCAAACAACAACCGTTCTCTGGGAATGAGGTTTTTAAAGGTGCTTCAATCCTGTTTTGCCCCCTCCGGTGGCTGGAAGGTTTCTAATTTTCAGCACGATTGGAAACTTTTGATTTTCAAGGTCACCATAGAGCTGGAAAAGGGTCATGTTAAAATGCCACAAAGCTTGCTGTTCTTACTGAGATCTAGTGCTTCTTCTTGAATATATACCTACGAACTGAATAACTAGACGAACCCAAAAGTCTTTTGCTAATTTTCAGAGTTTTAAGAAAAGTTGATTCTGATCATTTTGGCAAGCTTTCTCATTGCTTTTATGGAGGAAAGAACTTTTGAAGGTCCTTTTTCATTCACCTCCCTTGGTAGCTATTTTGATCTTTAGTCTAGCAGTTAGGATTAGGTTCAGATAACATGGGACAAAAAACATGCGTTAACAGTGATTTAAATACACAAGTTGTATTTGCTCACATTAGAATTTAAATGAAAGTTCAGACTATTCAGAGAGAGCAGCTGCTTTCAGCTTTCAGCTCTGCCAGCCCTTAGAGTACGGCCGTCACTGTCCTGGTCTAAGATAACTGCTTAGCTCCTGCCTTCACATCTGTGTTCCAGGAGACAAGATGAAAGAAGAGATAGGAAGAGCACACACCCTTCCTTTAAGTATACTTCCCAGAAATTGCACATGATATTTTAGAACATAGTCACATAGCCACACCTAGCTACCTGGGAGGTTGAAACATGTGGCCTTTATTTAGAAGGCCATGGGCACAGCTGAAAGCCAAGAGTGTATTATTAAGGAAGGAGAGAAACCAGCTGTGATGTGTATTTGACAGGTGAGGAAGTGAAGGTTTAAATACGTTTAGTAATTTATTCAAGGACACTCAGGCAGTATGTAGTGGTACTAGGATTCAAATCACGTGGTCTGATCCAAAGCCTGTACTTTTATATATATTTATAGAGCACATTTTATTTTATATAATCGAATCCCATTGGTAAAATAACAATGTATTGCTATTCTTTTCTGGGTGGAAATACACAAAGTTCACAAAATTTATCTCCCTTCAGTGCATGTTATACCATTTTTGTTTTGTTTAAAAAATTTTTTTAAGCTTTGTTTTGTATTGGATCATAGTTGATTAGCAATGTTGGGTTAGTTTCAGGTGTACAGCAAAGTGATTCAGTTATACATATACATGTACCTATTCTTTTAAAAATTCTTTTTCCATTAAGGTTGTTACATAATATTGAGCAGAGTTCCCTGTTCTATACAGTAGGTCCTTGTTGGTTATCCACTTTAAATATAGCAGTGTGTGCATGTCAGTCCCAAATTCCCCAACTCTGCCTTCCCCCCTCCATCGCCTTCTGGTAATCATAAGTTCATTGTCTAAGTATGTGAGTCTGTTTCTGTTTTTATAAATAAGTTTTTTTTTTAAGATTTCAGATATAAGCAACATCAAATGATATTTATCTTTCTCTGACTTATTTCACTCAATATGACAATTTGTAGGTTTGTCCATGTTGCTACAAATAGCATTATTTCATCTTTTTCAATATTGGAGTAATATTCCTTTGAATATATGTAACACATCTTCCTAAAGCCTGTACCTTTAAGTATTTTGCTATATAGATTCAGAGAAGTTAAATAAGTTGATGAGGTCACAGTTGGCAAATGCAGTTCTGTCTGCCTCCAAAGTTCATCTTTTTTCCATATTTACCCCAAGCTATCTGTTTTACTCTGGTGGGCCATCAAGAGAGTGAAAAATATAGATCTCACCCTTCAAGCTGAAAATGCCTGGTAGAGGTTCATTAAGATACCTAAATAAAGGACATCAACTGTCTTTTAAACACAGAGCAACAATGAGTGCCTGAAGGACAGCAAATGAACCAAGGTGACAGGTAATCAGAACTAGAGCTATTAAGAAACAAATGCTGTAGAACACACTTTTTCTGAAGTGGGATTAAGGAACCAGTAAAGTATAGGCTGTGAATTGTTATTTAGAAATCAGTATTGAAGTTTGCAATTTTGAACAGAATGCTAAGTAAGTGGCCTGTTTTGTTTTTCTCACTAATCTCCTGGACTCCTACTCCCACCCTAGTCGGTCATTAAGTTATTATCAGCCTCTTCCACTCACATCTGGCTCTGAGGTGGGGTGAGGCCTTAAGGTTTTAAGGTTCCATTGAGCCCACCCACGGTCTCAGGGAATAGACTTCCAGTTCCTGCACTGACTCATCCATTTCTTTTCATTCTTGGTTAGTTCTTTTTCTTCACCATAGATTATCCAAAAGCTGAGTTAATTGAGGTCTGAATAAAGAAGGTCGTAAAACTGCAAACTCAGGGCAAATTTTCAATTCAACCCAAGCACCTTCTCACGTTGCTCACAGAGAATACACTCCTGGAGAGGGCATCAGTGGCACTGCAGTTTGATAACCAAACAGAAGCACAATCAAAGCTGTGGTGACTCATGCATAGCCACCCAAAGATCATCCATGTTCTCTGTGGTTTGAATCCATCACACACACGTGATTGGGTTTCAGCAGCTTGTGGATTCATTCTGTCTTCTGGATGGCATCACTGACTCAATGGACATGAGTGTGAGCAAACTCCAGAAGATGGTGAAGGACAGGGAAGCCTGGGATGCTACAGTCCATGGGGTCGCAAAGAGTCAGAAATAATTGAGCAATGAACAACAACAAGGATGTTTGAGTTACTGAAGTTAAAAAAAAACAACTCATGGCTGGAAATTGGGCCCCCATTGGGAGCTGCTATGTGCTCCCTTCCTGGGCCTCTGGAAGCTTCCTCACTAGCACATAGCAGATCCCTGTTGCTAAGAGCTCCCCGCTCACGCTGCCCTGGCACCCAAAAAACCTCCTTCACCCATGTGCATGCACAGGGGCAGGAATAACTCCAGCCTCTGCTTTTGTCCTCCACTTGGAACATTTTCCGGGCTTCTTGGGCTTCCCCACTGGTCTTTCTGTAGCCTCATAACTGAATTCTTTCTTTCTATAACAAGGTTAACAAAGGCTCATCATAAGAATACCAGATTGCATTTAATTTTTAAAATTTAATTGAACACTTTATTTTGAGGTAGATTCATGCACAGTGATTGGTAAGAAATAATACAGGGAGATACTGTCAGTTCTTTGCCCAGTTTTCCCCAATGGTAAACATCTTGTAAAACTGGTACAATATCAGAGTCAGGATATTGACACCGGTCTAATCCCCAGATCTTATTCGTATTTCCCTTGTCATATGTGTGTGTATTTAGTTCTTTGCTTTTCTATCACGTGGAGTTTCGTTTATCAGTCACTGTCTCTTGTGTTACCTTTGTCTAACGCCACACATCCTTGTCTTGCTCCCTCCTCACTACCCCCAGCCGGAAGCCCTGACAACCTGTTCTCTATTACTGTTTCTGTTGTTTCAAGAATGTTGTATAAGACTTCCCTGGTGGTCCAGTGGTGAAGAACCCACCTGCGAATGCAGGAGACACAGGTTTCATCCCTGTTCCAGGAAGATTCCAGGAAGATGCGGCAGAGCAACGAAGCCCATCCACCACTCTACTGAGCCTGAACTCTAGAGCCTGTGAGCCATGACTACTGAGCCTTCGGATCCTGGAGCCCATGTGCTACATCAAGAGAGACCACTGCAATGAGAAGCCCACAAACCACAAGTAGAGAAAGCTGAGTGCAGCAGTGAAGACCCAGTGCAGCCCAAAACAAACAAATACACAACATATTAAAAAAGAACATTATATAAATGAGATCAAAACCTGTGAAACCTTCAGGACTGGCTTTTTTGACTCAATTTACTTCTCTCAAAAGTGACCCTGATGCTGGGGAAGATTGAAGGCAGGAGGAGAAGAGGGCAGTAGAGGATGAGATGGCTGGATAGCATCACTGACTCAATGAACATGAGTTTGAGCAAATTCTGGGTCATAGTGGAGGACAGGGAAGCCTGGTGCACTGCAGTCCATGGAGTTGCAAACGGTCGGACACAAGTTAGCAACTAAACAGCAATGATTCCCTTGAGATCCATCCAAGTTTTTGCACGTGTTAATCTGTTTCTTTTTATGCTGGGTTGCATTCCAACGTATAGATGTACCATAGTTAATTTAACCATCCATCCACTGAAGGACATCTGGGTTGTTTTCAGTTGGGGCAATTATGGATAAAACTTCTATGAACGTTCATATATAGATTTTTGTATAAAGATAAAATGTTTAAGTTTTTATTTTCTGGGATAATTGCCCAAGAGTGCAGTTGCTAGATCATGTGGTAACTGCATGTTTAGTTTTATAGGAAACTATCAAAATGTTCTCCACCAGCAAAGTATGAGTGATTCATTTTTTGTGCATCCTTGCCAGTAATTGATATTGTTACTACTTCATATTATAGTCATTCTGATGGGTGTGTAGTAGAACCTCACTGTGGTAATTTAAGTTCTGAAATCTTTTTATATTTCAGCTTTTAATTGTAAGCTCGTTTGTGCAACTTTCATGCATTGCTTTTTCTAATACATTATCTTATTTTTTTTTACTTTTTAAAAAGCTATAGTTGTACAGTATTAGTAAGTTATAGGTATACAATATAGTAGTTTACAATTTTTAAGGTTATATCTCATTTATAGCTATTATTGTCTATATGTTGCTAATATTTCCTTAGTTGTACAATATATCCTTGTAGTTTATTTTTATACATAGCAGTCTGTACCTCTTAATCTCGTACTCCTGTATTGCCTCTCCCACTTCCCTCTCCCCACTGGTAATCACTAGTTTGTTCCCTATATCCGTGAGTCTGCTGCTTTTTTGTTATATTCACGAGATTGTGGTGTTTTTTTAGATTCCACAGATAAGTGATATCATATAGTATTTGTCTTTCTCTGTCTCATGTACTGTTTTTTCAGAAGCTTCTTTACTAAACAACTATGTGAAGTGTTGGAAAATTTCAAAATTTCCACCTAATTTCCACTAGTATTCACATAATTCCATTCCACTCATCAATCTACATTTTTTTCCAACATGCTTAGTATTGATTCTATCAGTGTCTGCTTTTGAGACATGACTTGATGCAGTGTTGAAACATTTTCAGTAATTGCCAACTCAAAAGTGACAAATACTGCCTGAATAATGTAGTTAATGAGCTATTCTGGCCGTCATGGGCCTACAATAAAGGGAATTGCTTAGTCCACATACCAATTATGTTTCTACGTTCATAAGATATTTTTCTAATCAAAAAATTAAACTATGAAAAATAGACACCTATTTCTTTTCCAGCTCCTCCAGAATGAGAATGCATTTGGGCTCTCTGCCCAGTTCTGATCTGTAAGCTGTCTCCTCAGTTCCTCAGCTCCATGCAGCCCGGATCCCACCCCAGCTTTCAGGCCTTCTACTCACTCCTGGGGGAAAATGAGAGGTAAGAGAGGAAACTCAGTGACCACGTTTTTATTTGTCTGAAGAGAAATTGATGCTTTTAGCAGACAACTTAAATGTTTACTTTTTTAAAAGTAGAGACCCAGTTGCTTGGATACAGCCAGAAACTCCCATCACTATCATAGACTGTCCCATACTCACTTTGTCCCTATCTGAGGGTCCAAAGTGTTATGGGAAAAAAGAGACAGCTCTAACAAATAGCTCATACATGCTTGGACTTTCTCTGATGGTTCTCTGGGTGTGTGTATACGTATCACATATCCATACATATGCATGTGATAAATGGTTGCGTATAAAAACCCTGCAACAAACATGAATTCTGTAGATGACCAGGGAGGCCTAATTGGGTTCACTAGCAAAGCAACTTATACAAAGACTATATACAGTAGGCACATGCCTCCATAAGCAGAGCAGCTATTTATTTTTTTAATAGGGGATTCTCATGTTACAAGGGCATCACAGATTACTGAATAATTTATTTAATGGTAGATTATATGAGCTTCGCTCTTTGCCAATGAGCTCATCCCCAAATGTCTAAACGAGATAAGGGGAGCAAAAGCTAGAGCTGAGGCTTGAGCTGTTTATTTTTTTTTAGATATCATAACTATTAGAGTTGTATATGTGTATTTTATTTAAAGTCTCAGCTACATTGTCATATATATTCAACATGCATACAACACACCGCACTGAGAAATATAGAATAGAATAATAAATGACTTTGGCTGTTCTTTGTGATTTTAACAAAGTATGGTGATATATAAGGGTACGTTTGTTCTCTAGGAAAATATAGGAAAGCAGGAGGGAGCAAACTCAATAAAAGGATGTTGAATTTGGAAAATTAAAGCAAGAAAAAAGATCTAGATAGATATTTCCTCTGTGAATATCTATTGTTATCTTTTTAATGACTTGGAGTGGAAAAAATAATCACTTCCAAACTTGCAGATCTTAGACATTTTGCCTCTAGCTGTATATAGTCCTCAGGTAAGCAGAGGTACCTTGAAAGATGGGCATACATTTATGTCAAACAAAATTTTGATGAAGATAACACTGATTTAAGAAGAATATATAAATTTGACCATAGAAAGATGGTAAACGTTTGAACAGGCACATCACATAGAAAGAAATTCGCGTGCCCAATGACTGAAGCAAGAGGTTTTTTTTTTTTTTTCTTCATAACCAGGGAAATACAAATTAAACCCATAATAAGATATCTCTACACATCCACCTGACAGTTGCAATTTTAAAGTTTGACAATAATAAGTGCTAATGAGGACAGAGAATAATGGGAAGTACTGCTAGTGGGGCTTTCAATTGAAGTAATGACTTTGGAAAATAGTTATTGGCTACTGAGGTTGAAAATTCACACACCCTGTTGACAAGTGAAGAAATGCCACTGTGGGAAAATGCCCTGGAGGGAGATGTGTATGTATTTCCTGTGGATCAGGGTATATACAAGAGTGTTTAGAGAAGCATTGTTCCTAATAGCCCCAAGCTGGAAACAACGCAAACGTCTGCCGGACTTAGAAAGGATAAGTGAGAGCCAGAGCCATTTACAATAGCAGGGATGAATTCCACAGACAGAATGTTGAGCAAAAGAAGCAAGACGCAGTTGGTAGAAGCTCTTAAACAAACAGGCAGAACTCAGTCTGTTGTTCCGGGATGCATATAGAGAGGGCAACACTATAAAGAAAAGCCAGGGAATCATTATAAGAAGTAAAGATGGCGATTATTTTTGTTTTGTTTTGTTTGAGTTTTCTTTTCTTCTATTTTTAAAAATATAAATTTATTTATTTTAATTGGAGGCTAATTACTTTACAATATTGTATTGGTTTTGCCATACATCAGCATAAATCTGCCACAGGTGTACACGTGTTCCCCATCCTGAACCCCCCTCCCACCTTCTTCCCCATACCATCCCTCTGGGCCATCCCAGTGCACCAGCCCCAAGCATCCTGTATCCTGCATCAAACCTGGACTGGCATTTCATTTCACATATGATAATATACATGTTTCAATGCCATTCTCCCAAATCATCCTACCTTCGCCCTCTCCCACAGAGTCCGTAAGATTGTTCTATACATCTGTGTCTCTTTTGCTGTCTCACATACAGGGTTATCGTTACCATCTTTCTAAATTCCATATATATGCATTATTGTACTATATTGGTGTTTTTCTTTCTGGCTTACTTCACTCTGTATAATAGGCTTCAGTTTCATCCACCTCATTAGAACTGATTCAAACGTATTCTTTTTAATGGCTGAGTAATACTCCATTGTGTATATGTATGGAGAAGGCAATGGCACCCCACTCTAGTACTCTTGCCTGGAAAATCCCATGGATGGAGGAGCCTGGTAAGCTGCAGTCCATGGGGTCGCTAAGAGTCGGACACGACTGAGCGACTTCACTTTCAGTTTTCCCTTTCATACTTTGGAGAAGGAAATGGCAACCTGCTCCAGTGTTCTTGCCTGGAGAATTCCAGGGATGGTGGAGCCTGATGGGCTGCCATCTATGGGGTCACACAGAGTCGGACATGACTGAAGCGACTTAGCAGCAGCAGCAGCAGTGTATATGTACCACAGCTTTCTTATCCATTCATCTGCTGATGGACATCTAGGTTGCTTCCATGTCCTGGCTATTATAAACAGTGCTGCGATGAACATTGGGGTACACGTGTCTTTTTCAATTCTGGTTTCCTCAGTGTGTATGCCCCGCAGTGGGACTGCTGGGTCATAAGGCAGTTCTATTTCCAGTTTTTTAAGAAATCTCCACACTGTTCTCCATAGTGGCTGTACTAGTTTGCATTCCCACCAACAGTGTAAGAGGGGTCCCTTTTCTCCACACCCTCTCCAGCATTTATTGCTTGTAGACTTTTGGATCGCAGCCATTCTGACTGGGGTGAAATGGTACCTCGTTGTGGTTTTGATTTGCATTTCTCTGATAATGAGTGATGTTGAATATCTTTTCATGTGTTTGTTAGCCACTGGTATGTCTTCCTTGGGGAAATGTCTACTTAGTTCTTTGGCCCATTTTTTGATTGGTTCGTTTATTGTTCTGGAATTGAGCTGCAGGAATTGCTTGTATATTTTTGAGATTAATTATTTGTCAGTTGCTTCATTTGCTGTTATTTTATCCCATTCTGAAGGCTGTCTTTTCACCTTGCTTATAGTTTCCTTTAATGGTAATTACTTTTGGAGGAAAGGAAGGATTGTGATTGCAAAGTAAACTTGGGACTTCTGGGCACTGGAAATGTTTTGTTTCATGAGTTTTGCTTCACAATTTTTCACTAAACTAGATATTTTTCAAGATTTTAAAAAAATATTTATTTATTGGACTTCACCGGGTCATGGTCACAGCATGCGGGATCTTTGATCTTCATGTGGACCATGGGGTGTTTAGTTGCAGCCTGTGGAATCTTTCATTGCAACGTGTAGAAATCGTTAGCTATGACTTGTGGGGTCTAGCTCCCTGACTAGGGATCAAACCCAGGCCCCTTGCATTGCGAACTCAAAGTCTTAGCTGCTGGACCACCAGGCCATTTCCTAAACTGGATATTAATGTTTAATGAACTCTTATATAAATGTGTATAGTGTATTTCACACACACCTGCACTAAGTGTGCACAAATACTAAAAGACTGAGATTTGAAAAAAGAAACCCCTCAGATCAATTTAGTTACTTTAAAAAATGGACATGTTCAGTTGAATGAACATTTAAAACAATAAGCTAAATCTTATGCATAGTCTCATGTAAGAATTCTCTAATGTGTTGCAGGGACGGAGAGGAAAGGGCATTGGCGTCAGAGCCCAGGCCCCTTTCCAGCCAGGCCTGAGCCTCAGCACTCGTTTCCCAGGGCAGTTTTCAGGGTCTTGAACCTCATCTGTAAAGAGGATCAGACCCAGTTAGAACTCCTCTGAGAGTCTCCTGGTATATTCTTGGGAGTTCTCTGTGGGAACTTTAATTCTTTAAAAATAAGAAATTCTTCTCCTTTGGATGAGACTCTAAAGAATGCACACATCATCTGGGTCCTCTGTAAGTCCAGCTTACAGCTGACAGAGCCAGCATCACTCTCTGGTTATGATCACACTGGGGCCCAGAGGTGCTGCCCCGATTGTCTCAGGCCAGTAAGGTGGCCCTCATGAGTAGTGTCTGCGTTTGCCAAGTGACCTCATGGAAGGTTCACAGCCAGAGTTTTCATGGAAGTTTGAAGAGACTGTGTTGTGTGAGATGTGAGTCAGGGGACGATGCCCTACCCCCAAGGGGACTTGGCAGCCAGTGACAAAGCCAGGGGCAGTTTACTCCACAAAATCATGCCATCTGTCTCATTAAAGGAATGCTGTTAAGATTTATTGCTTTGCTGTTGGGCTGTCACAATTGTGAAGCTGTTTTGATTTTATAGCTGTAGAAGTTACAAGCCTGTGGGATGCATGCCTGGTTTCATGTCTGTACATATCTAACTAACGACGCTATAAAAGTAATTTATATAGACCCTGGAAATCCTCAAACGTTTTTTTCTCGAGAAGGCACCACACGTTATTTGAATTTGATCATGCTGAGCCCTGTGACTTTCACTGACCCTCCTGTGATCCTGTTTCCATTTTGGAAGTCAGGCCCTTTCCAAATGAGTGGGAGGCTTGTCCCTAGTGCAGCCTGGGTCTCCAACCCCTTCATCTGTCACAGTGAGACTCCTTTGCACGTGACTTTGCCCCCAGGGGACCTTTGACAGCGTCGGGAGACATTTTTGGTTGTCGCACACGGAGCCAGGGCTCAGTCAACGGAGACCTGCTGGATATCCTACAATGTACAGGACAGTCCCTCATAGCAAAGAAACTCTCCAGGCTGTAATACCAAGAGCATGCTGGTTGAGAACCCCTGGTTCCACTCCCTACAGCTTTCACTTTTATAGGAAAGAAGTCATCTCTGTGTTTGTTCCCAGTTAATGAGAATAAGGCAGTAGTTTTCTTCTATTTATTTATTTTTTAATTAAAAAAAAAAGGTTTTTTTTAGTACCTTTCAGGTTTATTTTTCTTTTTCAACAAGGAGTCTTACATTTTCCTTTTGCACTGAACCCTGAAAATAGTATAGCGAATTAGTTTTTGTTTTGTTTTGTTTTTTAATTTATTTGGCTGCCTTGGGTCTTAGTTGTGGCACTTTCGTTGGGAAAGTAGGGTCTTGCGTTGTGGCCCACGGACTCTCGTTGTGGCTCACAGGCTCCAGAGGGTGTTGACTCAGCAGTTGTGGTGTGTGGGCTTCCTTGCCCTGCGGTACATCAGAGCTTAGTTTTCCAACCAGGGGTTGAACCCGTGCCCCCTGCATTGGAAGCACAGAATCTTAACCACTGGACCACCAGGGAAGTCCCAGGAGTTTTCTTTTATAACTTACCTTTCTTAGCACCTGTTTCCTTCCATGTGGGAGAAACAGGCAAACAAGCAAAACCATCCCTCGGGTGAGAGGTCCATTAACATGACCAGCTTGATTTAAGAGTGGGAGTTTGCAGCCATTTTACTATTTTTGAGGCTCCCTTATTTCTGATCCTCTTCTATTGGTTTCTGAGCCTCTTCTATTGGGGCCTGATCCACCATCTACATAGACTGCCTTTGCTCTGTGGGGACCTGGTCCCTGATGTTTATAACTGGTCTGTAGAGGGAATGTGCTCCAAAGTGATTCCCAGAGAAGCCAATGTTTCTTCCAGAATAAACCACTGGAAACAGTATTTGAGAGCTTCAAACCAATCTGAGGAATCTGGGTCAGTCTCCAAGGTTGATCTCAAGGCCCACATGGTTGTGTTTGTCTGTGGGTCTGTAGCACTGCTGGGACCATCTGCCCTGCTGCTGTCTGTCCCCGAGGAGTTCTTATATTTGTTCGCACAGACCCTGCTGGGTGCTCCTGGGCCCTGTCTCGCCTCCCCAACAGCTGTTTAGCTCCTTGGGAACACAGCCTCCTGTGTCTTCTGGGGTCACTGTGCAGCACCCAGGACGCCAGCAGGTGGCCTGCTCTGTGGTGGCCACACTGTCAGCGAGCTAGGGAAAATGACTGCGTTCAAATACAGGTCAGGTGATGTTATGGGTGACAAGGTTCCTAAACGCCGCCCCAGTCCCCCTCAGCTTTTCCTCTTGCTCACCTGTTGTTATAGTGATCAGCATCCAGGCACCAACCAGCCTCTTGGTTTTGGAAGCATTCGAATCTATAACTTTTTCCTGACAAGATAGCTGCTCTTAGTCTCCAAGACCAAAAAAGGGGATGTTCTCTCACTCACTTGGCCGGGCAGGCTGCCCGAGGTGGGGGTTCTGAGCGCTCCTCCGTCTTTACTCCGTCTGGCCCTCCTCCCTACCACACTCCCACAGGGTCATGGAGAGCGCAGTGGACAGGACTTCATCCAGCCCTGACAACCTCTGATTCGAGGTAGCCAAGAGGATGTCTCACATCCTAAGACCACCACCCTTTCCTCTCTGTCCCCACTCCTTTTTAAAAAGAAAAAAAAATTCCTCTCTAATGTGTAGTCTTTCAAAAACACAGTTGGGGGCACCATGCCTCTTGCACAACATGGGTGCCCCTAGGGTATGGCCAACAGGGCCCTTGTTTCCCAGCCGAGACGTTAGGGGTCGGTTCAGATCCCACAGCTGAGACACACAGCCCACAGACCTCTTCTTCCCATTGGCTCTTTGGTCAACACCCCTCCCCCTCCTCTAGGTACCCTGCTTGGGGTGCCTTCCTTCTGGGTCCTGCACAGCTGGGGGCCTGCATGGCTCAAGGCCACTCACTGCAAAGGAAATGCAAACCATAGTGAAGGAAGGAAGAAAATTTAAGGTCCAAGAAGCTGAGCATTGGGTATAAGGAAATGAGGCTGGACCACAGAAAGGAAGGCCATCATGGGGTCAGAGGTCAGAAGGGTGACAAGCACAGGGAGTAATGTTATAGGAGACACGCATTCCTGCTAAGTCACTTCAGTCATGTCCGACTCTTTGCAAGCCTCTGAACTGTAGCCCGCCAGGCTCCTCTGTCCGTGGGATTCTCTAGGCAAGAACACTGGTGTGAGTTGCTATGTCCTTCTCCAGGGGACCTTCCCAACTCAACGGAGATCAGGGATCAAGACCAGGGATCGAACCGGTCTATTGTGTCTTCTGCATTGGAATTGGGTTCTTTGCTACTAGCGCCACCTGGGAAGCCCCTAATAGGAGACAGGTGAATGGAAATGGATCTGGTGAAGTCTGTTAGCAATGCCAGGCTGGGCCTCTCTTGTAGAATCTGGTGATATTTTAGGTTTGGGGTGGAGAGGAGAGAGAGAAGGACATGATGGCCTTAGGATAACTAGGCAACACTCAACGGTCCTTTGGTCCATTTCAGCCAGACTTTACACTGATGATGTCCAGACCTGGGGGAAGGGGAAGGAATAGCTGTGATTTCCCCCTGACTTTACACAAACACAGTGATGACTTGTAGCCCCATCTATGACTCTGAACAGGTGGCAGACCCTGTTGTAGCTAAAGTGTAGCAAGCCCCCAGCATGGTGGTGAGGAAGAGCTAAATGAAGCCCTTCCACCTGGTGTGAGCCAGAACTAACTTTAGCCTCCCAGGAGCACATGCAAAGTGGGTCACCAGCTGCCCCTTCAACCTCGTCCAGGGCCACTTCTGTTGTACATCCTGCACTGAGGGCTCTGGCATATCTCCATGCTCACCCCCCAGTTCCCAGGCCAAGAACAACATAGACTCACATAGGACTCCTTATTCCCTTGGCAACAGCCAGCTCCTTCCTCCCCTCCTACCCCAGAAGCAATGTCACAGTTTCTGTACTTCTGCCCTGGGTCAGGAAGATCTCCTGGAGAAGGAAATGACAACCCTCTCCAGTGTTCTTGCCTGGAGAATTCTATGGAGAAAGGAGCCTGGTGGATTACAGTCCATAGGGTTGCGAAGAGTTGGACATGACAGAATGAGTTGCATCCTGGTTAGTGGACCCCATGGAGACAGCTCCCTTGTGGAGGGCCTGAGTTATAAGCAAGAAGGAAGATGGGGAGATGACTCATCCCTGTGAGATGGGATACAGTCAGGTCAGGAGCCCATGGTCCAGACTGCAGAGGATCCAGGCTCTTGTTTTCCTCTTCCCCTGGATGCTGGCGTCTTGTTCTTGTCATGGTTGATTAGCTCCCTAAGCAGAGAAAATGAAAGGAGAAAAATGGAGGAGAAATTAACAGCTCTGGTAAAAGATCTGGTGGGGAAGGAATTTAATACCAATGAATCAACTGAGATTTCAGTTGCTGCATCCACTCCCTATCCCTTTGTGATACATAGAATTAAATCTTGAGTGTAGGCACCAAACACATTACACCCATTCACCAATGGGTTCTCTGGTCTTCAGCTTGAAATCTGCTGAGCTTGAGGTCAGGATGTTCCCCTGGGACCCAGAGGTGACACCACATCCACAACTGACCTGCAGGCTGAATGGCAGGAAGCCCACCACTTGTGAAGATAGCTGGGTAGTAGCCACGGGGAGTAGGGATGATGTCTCGTGGGCTCCATGGAAAGACACAAGGATGGGCTGTGGGAGTGGAGAGGGTGGAAGAGGCAAAGAAACGTCTCTTCCCACATCATTCTCTGGGAGAACACCTAGGTCCTAAAGCCTGGCCCTGAGGGGTGACCACATTTCAGAGGAATGTCAGGAGCAGATCTGAGCAGTGTGAAGAGGCCAAAGAGTGAAAGCCTCAAGTGCTGCTCTGGCAAGCAGAGTGGATCTTGCTGCCAGGCATCTCAAGGCTTAGAATTCTCTGCTAGTGACCTCACTCCTTTCACAGTATTTATTCTTCCTCTTCATGGGATTCTGCCACTCAAAAGGAAACGCAGTGCTTAGTGAAATAAGAGAGACAAACACTGCATGATATCACTCACTTGTGGAATCTAAAACATACAACAAACTAGCGAATATATATAAAGAAGCAGGCTCACAGATACAGAGAACAAACTGCTGATTACCACTGGGGAGTGGGAAGAGAGGGGGACAAGATGGGGTAGAGGATTAAGAGGTACAAACTACAGTGTATAAAGTACATTAGCTACAAGGATATGTCATACAACACAGGGAATATAGCCAATATTCTAGGATAACTATATATCGAGTATAACCTTTGCAAATGTGAATTACTATATTGTATACCTGTAACTTATATAATATGGTACATCAACTATATGTCAGTAAAACCTTTTAAAATGAGGGACCAAGGTTTAAGAAAAAGAAAAAAAAAGGGAAAAGAGCATGCAAGATTTGGCTTTGTAATTCCAGAAAAACTCTGTGGTTCCACTAAAGTCAAGTGGGCTATGAAACTATAGGAAATGTCAAAACAGCTGCAAAAGGAGGAAGTAAATCTCTTCTGAGTAACTGCTACATTAGGCTCTATTCGCCTGTGGGATGCAGGGTAAAATTATTGCCTCCATTTGAAATCCAGTATCTACCTTGCCCATAATGGGCCATCCAAACCACTAGCCTTTTAAGAAAGTCAACTTTCTCTCTCTTTAGAGGTGACCGTTGGCATCACTGGCCTGAAACCACTCTACCATTCTACTAGTAAAATTCGTACCATTGGCTGGGGTCCCACCCAGAAAACAGTCAATCCAATTTAATATAACAAACATGCATGTACCTTTGGTATAGAGCTGGTGACTGTAGGTGTTAGTCGCTCAGGCATGTCTGACTCCTTGCAACCCTGTGGACAGTAGCTCACCAGTCTCCTCTGTCCGTGGAATTCTCCAGGCAAGAATACTGTTGCCATTCTGTTCTCCAGGGCATCTTCCGGATCCAGAGATCAAACCTAGGTCTCCTGCATTGCAGGTAGATTCTTTACCAGCTGAGCCACCAAGGAAGCCCTGGTGACTATCTGGGAACATGTGATTACAACGCAGGCCACCCACTCTGAGTGTCACGTGCTAGAAGGAGACCCCTAGCAGTGTGGGCACGCTGACAGGTAGCAGAGAACAAGCGTGGGCACCATCTTTTACTAAACCACCGTCCAGATCAAACCAGGATTTAAGTCAGCCCATGACTCTGAGGAGCTGACGTGGTCCCTTCTGATGAAGCAGGGTTCCCACCACCACCGCCCTCATTCCTATGATCTCTGGCTCTGCAGGTGGGAGGGCCTGGAGTGGGTGTGTTATCACACCTCAGACTGCCTTTCGCCACATGTAGTGCCACCAGACAGTGCCGAGCAACGGGAAGATCAGGCACCACGGTTTCTCTGGCACACTCTGAGGAGAGACTCAGCCTTTTTGCTTTGTATGGACCTGGGGTCTGCTTAGAGGGGAGAGGAGATGGTCCCTGCTAAAAGGGTCTTCCCAGAGAGTCATAAAGGCAAGTAACTAAATCCGCCAGCACTCATGGAGCCCTGCTGTGGCAGACTCTGTGGTCCAGGTGAGAGCACCTGAGGACAAGCCGGTTTGGATGTCCTGGTGTGGGACTGAGGCATAGACGTAGGTCTGTCAGTCAGAAAAAAGGTGAAGAGAGCCATCCACAAATAAGAACACGGAGGGGAGGAAAACCCTAGAGATATTACCTTGGAGATGACTACTTCTCTTTGGAAACCATACAAGTAAGTAAATCACACTCTTTGGGTCCCGAGAGATGTGGCTTCGTCCCCTATCCAAGGATGTGGAGCTGTTGTGGGCTAGGCATGTGTGGAGAAGCCGAGGAAGGGCGCATCTCACACTTCCATGGCATTTCACAGCTGCTTTTACCCACGTGGTTACAGCTGATGCTCACAGAAACTGCTGAAGGGACAAGAATTACTGTCTTCATCTCACGGGTGGAAGCTTCCCTGGTGGCTCAGATGGTAAAGCATCTGCCTATAATGCAGGAGACCCCGGTTCAATCCCTGGGTCAGGAAGAGCTCCTGGAGAAGGAAATGGCAGCCCACTCCAGTATTCTTGCTTGCAATATCCCATGGATGGAGGAGTCATGTCCACAAAGAGTTGGACATGACTGGGCGACTTCGCTTTGCTGCTGCTGCTGCTAAGTCGCTTCAGTCGTGTCCAACTCTGTGCGACCCCACAGACGGCAGCCCACTGGGCTCCGTCATCCCTGGGATTCTCCAGGCAAGAACACTGGAGTGGGTTGCCATTGCCTTCTCCAATGCATGAAAGTGAAAGTGAAGTCGCTCAGTCGTGTCTGACTCAGCGACCCCATGGACTGCAGCCTACCAGGCTCCTCCATCCATGGGAGTTTCCAGGCAAGAGTACTGGAGTGGGATGCCTTTGCCTTCACCGCGACTTCGTTTTAAGAGAGGTTAAATGACTTCTTGAATGCCCCACTCTTTCTACGTGGCAGAGCCTGGATTAGAACCTGGGTGTTCTAACTTTAAATTCAGAGATCTTGCAGCCCTACAGTGGTGGTTTTTAAACAATGTGCCCAACAGAACATCCTGGGAGAGGAAGGAGACTCTGGCATCCCCAACCCCCACTCAGATGGGAGCAACTCCAATTTCATTTGCTTTCTCTGTTCCAGTCAAGATTTTGTATATTAAAAAAGGGGGTTGGTTTAGTTTGGAAATTCACTGAGCTCTGCCATGATCCTTCCAGTGGGGGCTCAGCTGTAGGACAAGGAGCCCATGTGGAACACAAACAAGAAAGGGAGGGATAAGGGATGAAGATAGCAGCTCCAAAGGCAGACTGCCGCAGGTGCATGCTCGGCACCTCAAGACTTCCCTTAGGGAGGGAGACAGAGCTGAAGCCTGTCGGTCTGGGGAAGTATTTCCTGGCTCCACATCATGGGGTGCTGCCTGGTCAGCTTTGTGGGATCTTGTCCAGACAAACCTAATGCCCTCAGCAGACTCTGAGTCACAGACCCTCCAAGCTCAATCAGCTATTGCAGCCTCATGTCTTATGAGCATGTTTGCAGCCTCCTCCAAAGCCCAGCCTCCAGTGGAGCACCTGCTTCTCCTGAGGGTTGGCTTATGGCTGAGGTATCACCTTTTCATGGGGTGAGCCCCCTCAGGGTGTCACCCCTACCACCCGGGCCCTGAGGCTTCCCAGCCATTTGTCCCTTTTCTCCGAGCTCTTCTTTGTTAAGATGCTCTCAGTGTGCTTCTGATCTTTCTAGGAACCTGCATTACAACCTCTGGTTTAAGCTTCTCTAAACAGGAGCTGTTTGGAAACAGCCTGCTTCTCTCCCCATTGTCCCAGCTGGCAAGTATTTTGGCTTACCAAGGGCTTCTTGGAGCTGGGTGGAGTAGGGCAAATCACTGAAGGTTGGGTTTTGGCCCTTTAACCTGGACTATGAAAAAGCCACATGCAAGACTTGACTAAGGTCTGACTCTACTGTCATTATGGTTGATGAACATAAAGGCATCCTTCTGTTCGCATTTTACAAAGCTCTTACAGTTTACTTTTGTCATTTGTTTTTATATCTCTCTCCTTAAACTATGTATGACAGAAAGAAATCAGATAGACCTGGGTTTGAATTCCAGCTTTGGACTTACTAACTGTAGAATCTTGGACAAGCTACTCAACTTTTCTGACCTTTCTTTTCCTCATTTATATAATAGGGATAGTATTGCTGCATGGGGTTGGTGTTTTGTTTTTTAAATGAAGAATAAATGAGATAAAGAATTCTGTACAGTTTTTAGCACAGAGTCAGATTTCAATAGATGCTGGTTTCAAGGATCTAAAGATAAAGCCCGAAGTTTACCCACATTTGTTTCCCTAAAGTCTAGGATAGGGGCTGGTACATAATATATACTCAGTAAATATTTATTGACAGTATGAATATATGAGGAGTGAATCAAGAGGACATATGTGACACTGATAAATCAGGCCATAGGAAGAGTTGGAAAAACTTGTTGAGTTCTGTAAAACAAGTAACAGTATTGAGAAGTGAGAAATATATCCTAAAGAGGTAATCAAGTGCTCAAAATGTACTTACAAAGATGTTCATTGTTGTGTTCTTTACAATAGTGAAGCTTTTGAGATAACCTGCATGTCCTTCAAAAGGGTCTGGGTACATTAAGTTGATTTAATGTAATAAAACACTATGTACCCATTTCTAAAATATATATTTAGAAGTATTATTCTATAAAAATAGCAAAAACATATTTTAGGTGAAATGGTATATTATAAAATCTCAGTCTTATAAAATTGTCTATTTATCTATATTTCAAAAGAAAAAAATTCCCTGGTGGTCCAGCAGCTAAGACTTTGTGCTCCCAATGCAGGGGACTTGGGTTTGATCCCTGGTGGGAGAACTCAATACCACATGTTGCAACTAAGCGTTGCATGATGGAACTAAAGATGCCACAGCTAAGCCCTGGTACAGCCAAATAAACAAAAATAAATATTAAAAAAGAAATGCTTGCAAGAGTATTAAAAGACAGTGAGTGGTTGTTTGAATTTTACGAATCTCATTTTATAATCAGGAAAAACTTTTCTTTTGGAAACCCAGAATATACAAAGGGTATAATAATCAGTGGATTTTTGTTGTTTTCTTTCGGTTGTAAATGTCAAAACCCAGTATGAACTCCTTTAGATTCAAAGGGAGATGTGTCTGGAAGGCTGATATAACTGTAGGAAGGTGGAGGTGTTGCTGTGCCTTGGGAACAGCTGTGAATGCCTCTGTCACATGACATCTTGGGGTGTTGATATCGTTCATTCTACCACAAGCCAGCTTCCTCCCCACGGCAGGAAACACCACCGTCTTGATGAGTTCTGAGCTGCTAGTCTCCACCACAGAGGGAAAATGAGCATCATACTTGGTGGTCCGTAGGTCATAAACTCCAAAGGTACACTGCAGTTGGTCCATTGGTTCAGCTGTCTGTCCACCATGCAGTCACTTTGCCCAGGGCAAGACATGCTCTCTATGACTGGCCCAGCTTGTGGCCCACTCCCACCCTTAGGTCCATCAGTGTGAACCAGCACACAAGGTCCTGTGAAAAGAGTTTAATTAATGGGTTGAGGAGTGGTTATCCTCTTCCCCTGCTGTACTCTTCTGCTGTGAGCTGATATTTCCTCAGATGTGAGGAAGAGAGGAAAAGAAGTTCTGAGTGTGTTGGCTTAATTTCTGTTTTCAGAGGAGGGCAGGGGAGGCTGGAGGTAGAGGGGTGGCCAGAAATTGAATGGACAGTTGTCAATATCCGGGGCAGTGAGTGAAATTCCTGGACATGTCCCTGTGCCAGTGCAAAAGTCATCTGAGTTCTCCAAGGACTTACAGTTCAACCCAAAGGCTAAATGCTAATTGGATAGAGGCAGTAGCTTTTGTTGTTCTTGCTACCTGACCTTTCTTCCCAGGCACCTTTCATCACTTCCTTGTTAAGAAAGGAGAGATATATCTTCTAAAGTATGGTNTCTATAAAATAGCTGGAGCATCCACCAGGTGGCAGGAAGAAGCAGATGATTTTTGCTGCTTGCCAACTTTTCCAGGGTTGAAGATTTCTGTAGATCCACCTGGAATCTTAAAAAAAGCAGCTGTGGGATTTTGCTGGTGGTCCAGTGGTTAAGCCCCTGTGCTTCCAATATAAGGGCTACAGGTTCAGATCCTGGTCAGGGAGCTAAAATCCCACATGCCTTGTAGCTGCAAAACCAGAACTTAAAACAGAAGCAATATTGTAACAGATTCAAATAGTCTACATTAAAAAAAAAAAATCTTTTTAATAAAATAAAAGTTCAAAAATAAAAAGTAGCTGTCCCCTTGGCCTCACCAACCACTGCTCCCCAAATCTTAAAGCATCCAAACACTGAGGAGACTACCTCTCTCTTTCCCTATCATTACTGAACACACATAAGCCAGAAAACACACAGCCCGCCCTGCCACAACCCACCACCACTGCTGCCTGGCACCCCACCCCACCCCGAGAGCCACTGGGGAGGAACGTGTGGAGCATGGAAGGGTCACAGCCCTGACCCTGCTTCCTCCTTTCTCTGAGCTTGAGGGCACTTGGTACAAGGTGGAAAGTCACTGAAGATGAAGGATATTCATGCCCAGGGAGGTTGGTCTCTGCTGTAATTGGGAGCCACCTGGGCAGACAGCTGTTTTCACATGAAGGCCCAGGATGGAGTATCATCCAGGTCTACTTGATGCTGATACCTGCGTTTGAGGCCTGAGTGCCTGATCCCCTACCTGGCCTTGCCCTTATTGGCTCTTAGCTATCCTGTCTCCGAGGCTATGAGCTCCTCCTGACCCTGAGTCTGGTTCTGACCATTAGACCGTTGCTTACAACCCTGATTGGCCCCTTACCTGACACAGACTGTCTGTCTGTCTCCACCTCTGCCTCGGCCCACACGGCCCTGGCCCAGCCGTGCCCTCTGCTCCAGGCCCACCCAGGCTCGCCCCACCACATTTTCCCCATCCTCTATCCAGACACTCAAACTGTGCTGCTGGGACTGGCCTGCCCTCCCACAGACACCTCACTTCCTCTCCTCAGAAGGCCCAGGGTTAGAGGCCGCACACAACATAAATCTGTGACTTGAGGGGAGTGGGACAAGGACACACTCCTCCTTTCACTAGGAATTAACGAGACGAGATAGTGCCAAATTGTAGGAGAGAGAAAGGCTGCAAAATGCTTGAATCTATTATCTAGAGAGATCTGGAAACTTCAAGGTTTTTCAGAGGACAGTCACTCCTTGGTATCTGCAGGACATTGATTCTAGGACCCTCACCCCCCAGGATAGCAGTAACCACAGATGTTCAAGTCCCTTATATAGAATGGTGTACAGTCCCTTGGACAGCAAGGAGATCAAATCAGTCAGTTTTAAAGATCAGCCCTGAATAGTCATTGGAAGGACTGAGCTGAAGCTTGAATACTTTGGCCACCTGATGCAAAGAGCTGACTCATTGGAAAAGACCCTGATGCTAGGAAAGATTGAAGGCAGGAGAAGGGGACAACAAAGGACAAGATGGATGGTGGCATCACTGACTCAATGGACAAGAATTTGAGCAAACTCNTGATGCAAAGAGCTGACTCATTGGAAAAGACCCTGATGCTAGGAAAGATTGAAGGCAGGAGAAGGGGACAACAAAGGACAAGATGGATGGTGGCATCACTGACTCAATGGACAAGAATTTGAGCAAACTCTGGGAGCTAGTGAAGGACAGGGAAGCCTAGTGCTGCAGTCCATGGGGTCACAAATAGTCGGACATGATTGAGCAACTAAGCAACAACAACAATACAATGATATGCACACACTCCCTTCACATAGCTTAAATCATCTCCTCCAGATTATTTATAATATCTAATACAATGTGATTTATGTAAATAGTTGTAAACAAAATGTAAATGATATGTAAATAGCTTCCAGCATGCAGCATATTCAAGTTTTGCTTTTGGAACTTTTCTGAAATTTTTTTCAAATACTTTTTATATGAGTTTGATTGAATCTGTGGGTGTGGAAACTGCAGATACAAAGGGCCAACTGTGGATGGAAAAGCTCAGTGTCTGGAATAGGGTTTGGCTGGGACTGGGGAGGCCTGCTGAGGGGCCATGAAAGGGACCGATTGGCTTCAAGATCTGGCTTCCAGACTTTGTCCCTTTCTCTGACTGGCCAGCTGGATACAGAAATATCCTATTAGGAAAAAGTGGGGGCTCATTTAAAGGAGGGTTACATAAGGCCATGCCAGGCAAATTTCTATAACACCAAATTGCAAAGGGGCATTGTAAATTGTAAGAGAACCCCATCTGAGAATTTAAGGGCATAACTTCTGGTTTGGTCTGAGTCTGTGAAAGTTCAGGCAAAGTATCAAACCTCTCCAGATATCCATCAGTTCACTGAGAATACAGAAGTTGGATTAGAAGAAGTATTAGTTATCTGCATACATGCTAAGTTGCTCAGTCATGTCTGACTCTTTGCGACCCTTTGAACTGTATAGTCCACCACGTTTCTCTGTCCATGGAATTTTCCAGGCAAGAATAATGGAGTGGGTTGCTATTTTTTCCTCCAGGGGATCTTTCCAACCCAGGGATCAAACCCACATCTCTAGCATTGCAGGTGGATTCTTTACCCACTAAACCATCAGGTTATGCAAGATGATACAAATTCAACCCAAACCTTAGCAGCCTAAGACAATGAAGTTATTATTTCACAGATTCTGTGGGTCAGGAGTCCACGTACTGTGTAGTCAACTCCTCTGACTTAGGGTCTCTCTGAGGCTGCAATTAAGTGTTAGCTGGGGCTGCCATCATTTCAGGGTTCAACGTGGGGAGAATCTACTTTCTAGCTCACCCAAGAGGTTGTTGGCAGGATTCAATTCCTTCTAGACTAAGAGTCACACTGGTAGAATAAGAGCCTCTGTTTCTCTCTGGTCGCTGGCTGGGGGCCTCCCTTCATCTCATGCTGCACAGGTCTCTCCACAGAACAGTTCACAGCATGGTGGATGGCTGTTATGAGCCAGAGAGGGTTAGCAAAATGGATCAGAGTCTTTGTGATGTCCCATCCCTTTGTTACATTCTGTGCTGTAGAATTGACTCACTAAACCCAGCCCAACAACCAAGGGAGGGGAGCATGCAAGAGCGTGAACACAGGAGGCAGGGCTCACTGCAACTATTTTAGTGGCTGCCTACCACACATTCTCTCCAAGGCCCCTCCTAGCTCAGATTCTATGAATACTCCCTCTCTCTCCCCCAGAAAGGGGCTGCATATTCTACTTACAGACCCAACTTCTCAGCCAAGTGCTCAAATGGGCTCTGACATATTCTTCAACTAGAGTTAACCATCATGAAAAAATGTAGTCAAATAGGAAAATTATCTTATCTGAAAGACTTAGACTATGAAAAGAGGCCATTGGATTTTCTCTGTTTTGGTGGCATCCTCCATTATAGGGCTCTTCTGGCAGACCAGATATATTTTTAGAATAAAAGGGGAAATATATCTTTGTTTAAAGCACTTCAGAACCAAGTACACTGAGACCAATCTATTCAGAGAACCTAGGTTGATTTGAGGTTCCTGCACTGCTAGGAGGAACATCACAACTCAAAGGCTACTTCTGAGTTTTGCTTTCTTTACAAAGCAATCCATGTCATCGATTATCCCCAGAGCCTCTGTGAGGTGTTCACATTTCCTCTGGAATGATGTGACTTTCTTCAGACATCTANTGCTAGGAGGAACATCACAACTCAAAGGCTACTTCTGAGTTTTGCTTTCTTTACAAAGCAATCCATGTCATCGATTATCCCCAGAGCCTCTGTGAGGTGTTCACATTTCCTCTGGAATGATGTGACTTTCTTCAGACATCTAAGCCTGTACACGTTATACATTGAACTGGCTCAGATCTGGAGAGTGACTTAGGGTCTCCAAATCTTGAGGACTGTTAGGTTAACTTGAATTAATGTTGCTGTCTTTGTCCGTCACACAGGCACTTTGTAAAGCAGTCACGGATTCTTTTTAAAAATCTGTTTTAATCTATCAGAGGTCCATATTTCCTTTATTAATAGCCCTCTTTAAAACTGTGGTCATTAGGCTTCCCTGGTGGCTCAGTGGTAAAGAATCCTACCTGCCAGTGCAGGAGACACAGGTTTGATTCCTGATCCGGAAAGATCCCACATGCGGCGAAGCAGCAAAGTCCACGTGCCACAGCTACTGCGCCTGTGCTCTAGAGCCCAGGAGCCATGCTTGCTGAGCCCACCAGCAGCAACTACTGAAGCCTGCTCACCCTAGAGCCCATACCCCACAGCAAGAGAAGCCTGTGCACTGCATCTCAAGATTAGCCCCCAATCTCCACAATTGGGGAAAAGCCAGCACAGCAGTGAAGACCCGGCACAGCCAAAGCTAAATAAATAAAATTAGAAAAAAAAAAAAAACAACCTGTGGTCATCATAAGGCCTTCATCTTTTGATGACCTCAAGCTCCTCTAACTTGGGACGTTGTTCTGTCGATGTGAACATACATATTAACCAGTTTGGAACCTGTAGTCAAAGTAGCTTCTTACCTCTGAATGAAAAGGCTTGAGATCCCTGTTTTTACTTACAATTTCTAATTTTGAGGAAATACATTATGAAAATCACGACAACACATTGTGAATTCATGAGATTTTAACTGATCCCTTTCCATTTTCTTTTCATCATACTTAAGAAGCTAAGACTTACAGATACTTGAATTTGCAGTTATCAAAGCTGTCTTATGTAGTTCCTTATTCATTCTTTCAAGCTAGATAAAAAGAGGGATTTAATTCTTTACTGGGAGGTAACATAACATCAAGAAAGTATATAAACTTTGACACCAGAGAAGCTGGATTAGAAGCCTTAAGACTTCTGGCAAGTTACTTCCCCTCATGATGACTCAGAGTTTTCATCTGTAATGTGGGATCATAGGTGCCTATCTCACAGAATTGTTTCAAGGATTAAATTACACAGATGTATCTGTATGAAGCATTTAGCACCATACACAGAACTGGTTACTCAATAACTGCTGGTTTCCTTTAACATTTACTCAGAAGCAAAGGGAGATCCTGAGAGCATCTCCATATGGTCAACCAACAGGAGCAAGAAGGGATGGGATCCCAGAGTCTAGGTCATCAGGCTTCATCATAGTTATTTCAGGTGTTCCTTTAACAAGTCATCACCCAAATATCCTGCTTCACCACTTTGATGAGCTTTATAAACTGAGCCTGAAATATCACATAAGACGCATACTGCCTGTGCCCTTCCTATGCCCTCAAATAAGGGCAGATTTGCTCTCAGTTGGTAGAGGGAAAAGAAATGTATGCAATATATGCAAGAAATGCTGATACGCCCACTTTCCGATCTGCTGTTATATTGGATTTTGTGGTTTAGCCTCTGTATTGGAATGCATGAAAAGTGAGCACAGATAAAGGTGGGCAGTAGGTTCTCCATGGAGCCCTCCACCCCCCACAATAAATAGTTCCCCTAGATGATCCATGAAGTCAGCTGCATGTTTGGAAATTCCTCTCCTCTACCTGGAAAGTAGCCTGAGATTGGCTCAAGCTGTCCTGGGGCAGCTTTGCCATGTAAACAACCACTGGAAACACACCACTCCTGGAAACCTGGCTATGCGAGAAGTGGACTGCAGAAAGGTAGAGAGCGGCTGCCAAGCTCCCAGCTCAGGGCCTGGAGGAGAGGACCTGACTGTGTAAGAAGTGGGCTGCAGAAAGGTAGAGAGCGGCCACCAGGCCCCCAGCTCAGGGCCTGGAGGAGAGGAAGCTGGGAAGCAGGGGAGCCACCGGCTCTGGGGTTGGGGCCTGTGTATGTGGGGAGTGGTGGTGGGGGTTCCCTGGCCTGTTTCATTAAATGGGAGGCAGAGACACAGAGTACACCAGCAAGGCAGTTTCTCTTGGCCCCCTGGAGGAGATTTATAAAGGTCTTTGCCAGCTATAAAAAGGAAAGTAAATGAGTTGAATATTGAGTATTCAATAAAATTAAGAAAGTCCAAGATGGAAAGTATAAAGAGAAAGGAGGGTTTGTATGGCAGCTCCAACCCCCGAAGCCTCCAGCTCCCTCCTCCCAAAGCCCTCACCTTAAGAACTCACCTTCACCTGCGGTTCTCTCCCCGGGCCTCTCTGCCTTCCCTCATGGAGGAGCTTGCCGCGCCCTTACTCTCCTGGCTCTGGAAGCTCCCCCTAAATTCATTCAAAGAAACACACCCAAGATTACAGAAGGGAATATTCCAACCATGGGAAGGGTTTCAAAGCACAGATACAGCTCAGCCTAGCATAATGTACACCTGGGAACACAGAGTCAGAACTTCTGGGGAAGTTTCTTTTCTCCAACTCTATCCTAAACCAGGAGACCCAGCAGAAAAATCCTCCATTTTGGTCCTTATGTATTTCTTCGGCCACATCCCACCTGCCTTCCCCTTTTGTACCCTTCCCTCCTCACTGCCCCTCCTGGCATTCTCACTACTCTGGATAGGGAATGGAGACTCCTTGTACAAATGAAGGACATTAACCCAGAGGATGTGTGGAGATTACTTTTTCAATATTGCTAGTAAATATCTTCTGGTATTATCTGAGATTAGGGCTGTACTTGTAGAAAAAGCATACCCAGATAAATGCCACATAAACTGATACCTCTGGAGTCATAATTTCCCTACTGCTTGTTACTGATTCATTTTTCAGTTAGGTAGTGAATCCTTTACCGGGTCAATTTTAATTTTCTCAGACTTCCTTCCTCTGCATGTAATCTACAGACCAAAGCTCAAGGAGGGGGGAATCCAANATCCCGGGCACTACCCCCCCAATCCTCCAGTTGGTGGAAATGGCAGCAGAACCCTAATCTGGAGGCCAAGTTGAACCCTTCCACAGAGTCAAAACCACCACCAGGAAGCATTTGCCTAGCACTCAGATGTGCAAAACGCAGAGCAGCACAGCAAGTTTTCCGTTTCAGAACTGATTCTGATTCCTCCACTGCAAACTGCCTCCTCACTTGCTTTTAAGGGTGTCATTTCTGCAGTGAACTTTGTTGAAAAATCACTCTTCTGTGAGTTTCCTTTTAGGATATCTCTCCCTGCCTTTCCCTTCTACTTGGCAACAGAAGGCGTTTCTGTCCCCCTAGAGCACACTGGCATGACCCAGGGCTCCTGGGGGAATTCTTCAAAGAAACAGGTTCTTGCTTGACCCCAGCCTACTAACACAGAGTCCGTCACAGGAAGGCCCAGGTCTTGGCCGAGTGAGCCCAGCAGCACTGCTCACCAGGCACAGCTGCTCTGCTAATTTTAGAGCTCTGAGAAGCCACCTGACTTCAAGGCACTCATGAGATACTCATCACACCCTATATCTGGAGCTGATCTGGGGTGGGGCCCGCTCCTTGTTCTTCACACCCAGAACACCTTTGAGAGCTAGAAAAGTGACTTTGGGGGAGGTGACTCTGAATAAATGACAAAAAGATAAAGCGACCCTCGATCAGCTAGCAAACTGCAAATTGCTTCTACCTGGTCGAGCCCCCAGCATTGGCCTGGTCTGTCCAATGACCTGGCCTCCACCTGACATTCAGATCCTACCTTCCATTTCACATGTCTGAATTGGGGCTCACCAGCTTCCCCCAGACCCTTGCCTCCTGTTTGCTCATCTGAGACATATCCTGTTTCCCAAGTGAGGTTCCTCAGGTCAACACTGACTACCTCCCCCTCCTCTCCAGTTACTAAATATAAAGTTCAAGCTACTTTATCTCCTAACAAGGGTCATAAACTTCTCTCCATTCCCATAGTCTNCCTCCTGTTTGCTCATCTGAGACATATCCTGTTTCCCAAGTGAGGTTCCTCAGGTCAACACTGACTACCTCCCCCTCCTCTCCAGTTACTAAATATAAAGTTCAAGCTACTTTATCTCCTAACAAGGGTCATAAACTTCTCTCCATTCCCATAGTCTTTGCTCTGCATCATGTTCTCTTCAGGGATTCCCAAGTGGCACAGTAGTAAAGAATCCGTCTCTCAATGTAGGAGACACAGAGATTTGGGTTCAGTCCCTAGGTCGGGAAGATCCCCTGGAGGAGGAAATGGCAACCCACTCCAGGATTCTTGCCTGGAGAATCCCATGGACAGAGGAGCCCGGCGGGCTACAGTCCCTGGGCTCGCAAAGAGTTGGCCGTGACTGAGCGCACACGCCTGTGCACAGGTGCTCTTCAGCCTCACCTGCTCACTCTAACAGTTGCCAGCAGGCCCCCTGCCTAGCCCAACTACCAAGCCCATTTTTCTAAAACCACATCTATTTCTAGCTTAAAACCCTTCAAGTTTTCCTGGCAGGCTTTCCACACTATTTGCATGTTAGAATCACCGGGGCAGGGTAAAAAAAAAAGCCAATGCCCAGCTCCCAACCCCAGAGATTCTGATTTAATTGACAGGATGGGACGAAGCATCCATATTTCTTTTTGAGATTCCCTAGAAAACTGATGTGCAGCCAGGGTGGAGAACCACTGACCACCAGGATGAAGTCCAAGCTCCTTCTCATGGCACCCAAAACTTTTCATGACTGGGCCCCTGCTCACCTCTCCCATCAGCCTCTCTCCTTGCATCTCCATGCCTTTATGTCCCAGCAACACTGAACTGCTTACAACTCCTGCCACCACACCATTGCTCATCTGTTCCCTAACCTGAAACACCCTCCTTATTGGCCCAACATCACCTTCTACAGGAACCCATGCTTGATGCATCACCTCAGCACCTTCCCTCACTCCCTGGTGCTCCATAAAACCTTGCGTGTGCCTCTGTTACTGAACATCCACATTATTTTGTGGTGATTTATGTACCCATCTTCCTTAAGCAAAAGGGAGAGATTATTTCTATAGGGTTACTTCATGGAGCCCAAAGCTGCTCATACTGTAGATGGGCCTCTCAATCATGGGGACCCTGAATTTGGAAAGCTGCCTGGAATCAAGGCACTTCTTCTCAGTCACCTTCTTACTGGGGTTATATGGCCTCTGCTGTCTGTTCATTGCTTCTGGATCTTCTTGCCAGACAACATTTTCTACCTGTATGTGCCAGATGGGCCCCAGATGGCCACTCCATAAAGGCAGGCTCAGCTCCTCAATGTACATGTTTTCCCTTGCAGCAACACTGCCTAGCATCCTAAAGGTCCATTCCAGAGTCCTGGGAAAGAGAATTCTATTGGCCCAAGGAATCACCAGTGTTCCCATCAGCTAATGCCAATTATGGCTGCTGCACAGAAAGGGAGGGTCTAAAAAAATGGCGATGAATCATGGCATGGGCAGGCACCCTAAAGGTGAAAATTATGCCACAAGAGTCAGTATTCTTAAACCCCATGTTACATGGGTTTAGATCAAGTGCTGAGTGAGCCAGAGAAAGAAACCAGTATTTCAGCCTTGGATATCTGGGAAGGCTTCACAGGAAAGCTGACATTGAACTTGAGCCTTGAAGGATAAGTAGGATTTTTCCAGGCACAAGAGAAAGTAAAGGATATTCTGAGTAAAGGCAATATCAACAAGATACTGTGGAGAATATGTTTTCATGTAGAAGTGAATGGAAGGAACTAAAATGGTGTCAAGATGGTGGATCAGCAGCTGGGGCTAGAAATGTGGGTTTGACCCAGATAGTGAGAATCTTTGCCAACTGAATTGTCTTCACCTCTCAGGAGATGGACTCCTCCGAGAAGATCTCAGTCACAAAAGTAAGGCGGAAACAGTGTGAGCAGACCAGGAGAAAAGTCCTGGGGGTCTGCACTAGGGTAACAGGTAGATTCCTACCAGACTTTACAGTTCAAAGAGCAATTTGACTGTGGTAGCTCATCTAATCCTTACAATATCATCAAAATGTAGCTAAGGCTGGCTTTTATTATATTTTATTCACATTACTGAAGAGGAAAATGTGCTTCAATTCAGTTATGCGCTTGCTTAAGATCACACAGTTAACCAGATGCATAACTTGAATGTTCATTTCAGTTCAGTCACTCAGTCGTGTCCGACTCTTTGCCACCCCGTGGACTGCAACATGCCAGGCCTCCCTGTCCATCAGCAACTCCCAGAGTTTACTCAAACTCATGTCCATTGAGTTGGTGATGCCATCCAACCATCCTATCCTCTGTTGTCCCCTTCTCCTCCCGCCTTCAATGTTTCCCAGCATCAGGATCTTTTCAAATGAGTCAGTTCTTCACATGAAGTGACCAAAGTATTGGAGTTTCAGCTTCAACATCAGTCATTCCAATGAATATTCAGAGCTGATTTCCTTTAGGATGGACTGGTTGGATCTCCTTGCAGTCCAAGGGACTCTCAAGAGTCTTCTCCAATACCATAGTTCAAAAGCATCAATTCTTTGGCACTCAGCTTTCTTTATAATCCAACTCTCACATCCACACATGGCTACTGGAAAAACCATAGTCTTGACTAGACAGACCTCTGTCTGTCTCTTATACACATCTAGATGTGTATAAGAGACAGGCCCAGGTCTTGGCCGAGTGAGCCCAGCAGCACTGCTCACCAGGCACAGCTGCTCTGCTAATTTTAGAGCTCTGAGAAGCCACCTGACTTCAAGGCACTCATGAGATACTCATCACACCCTATATCTGGAGCTGATCTGGGGTGGGGCCCGCTCCTTGTTCTTCACACCCAGAACACCTTTGAGAGCTAGAAAAGTGACTTTGGGGGAGGTGACTCTGAATAAATGACAAAAAGATAAAGCGACCCTCGATCAGCTAGCAAACTGCAAATTGCTTCTACCTGGTCGAGCCCCCAGCATTGGCCTGGTCTGTCCAATGACCTGGCCTCCACCTGACATTCAGATCCTACCTTCCATTTCACATGTCTGAATTGGGGCTCACCAGCTTCCCCCAGACCCTTGCCTCCTGTTTGCTCATCTGAGACATATCCTGTTTCCCAAGTGAGGTTCCTCAGGTCAACACTGACTACCTCCCCCTCCTCTCCAGTTACTAAATATAAAGTTCAAGCTACTTTATCTCCTAACAAGGGTCATAAACTTCTCTCCATTCCCATAGTCTTTGCTCTGCATCATGTTCTCTTCAGGGATTCCCAAGTGGCACAGTAGTAAAGAATCCGTCTCTCAATGTAGGAGACACAGAGATTTGGGTTCAGTCCCTAGGTCGGGAAGATCCCCTGGAGGAGGAAATGGCAACCCACTCCAGGATTCTTGCCTGGAGAATCCCATGGACAGAGGAGCCCGGCGGGCTACAGTCCCTGGGCTCGCAAAGAGTTGGCCGTGACTGAGCGCACACGCCTGTGCACAGGTGCTCTTCAGCCTCACCTGCTCACTCTAACAGTTGCCAGCAGGCCCCCTGCCTAGCCCAACTACCAAGCCCATTTTTCTAAAACCACATCTATTTCTAGCTTAAAACCCTTCAAGTTTTCCTGGCAGGCTTTCCACACTATTTGCATGTTAGAATCACCGGGGCAGGGTAAAAAAAAAAGCCAATGCCCAGCTCCCAACCCCAGAGATTCTGATTTGATTGACAGGATGGGACGAAGCATCCATATTTCTTTTTGAGATTCCCTAGAAAACTGATGTGCAGCCAGGGTGGAGAACCACTGACCACCAGGATGAAGTCCAAGCTCCTTCTCATGGCACCCAAAACTTTTCATGACTGGGCCCCTGCTCACCTCTCCCATCAGCCTCTCTCCTTGCATCTCCATGCCTTTATGTCCCAGCAACACTGAACTGCTTACAACTCCTGCCACCACACCATTGCTCATCTGTTCCCTAACCTGAAACACCCTCCTTATTGGCCCAACATCACCTTCTACAGGAACCCATGCTTGATGCATCACCTCAGCACCTTCCCTCACTCCCTGGTGCTCCATAAAACCTTGCGTGTGCCTCTGTTACTGAACATCCACATTATTTTGTGGTGATTTATGTACCCATCTTCCTTAAGCAAACGGGAGAGATTATTTCTATAGGGTTACTTCATGGAGCCCAAAGCTGCTCATACTGTAGATGGGCCTCTCAATCATGGGGACCCTGAATTTGGAAAGCTGCCTGGAATCAAGGCACTTCTTCTCAGTCACCTTCTTACTGGGGTTATATGGCCTCTGCTGTNTTCCTCTGCCTTTTCTAAAACCAGCTTGAACATCTGGAATTTCACAGTTCACATACTGTTGAAGCCTGCCTTGGAGAATTTTGAGCATTACTTTACTAGCGAGTGAGATGAGTGCTATTGTGCAGTAGATCTTCAAATTCTAAAGTCCATTCTCTGTTCAGCGTTGCAGGCTTCACAGCAGTGAACAGGTCAAACTAAAACTACCTTGCATTAGAATAAAAAGAAATGGATAATTCAGGGAAAACATTTTCAGTATTAACTACTGGTATGGAAAAATGTTCATGATATGATACTGACTGGGAGAAAAGTTAACTATAAAATCATATGATCACGTATTGCTAATCTTCTTAAAAGTATAAACATGAACTGAAAAAAGTACCAAAAGAGAATAGAGCAAATTGTTTTGGGGTAATTTTTTATTTTTTTCTGGATAATTCTTTTTTTTAATGATTTTTTGTTTTAAGTAATTAGTTAATTTTTGGCTGCACTGGGTCTTTGTTGCTGCACAATGTATTTCTCTAGTTGCAGCGAGCACAGTCTACTCTTTGATACAGTGGGCTGGCTTCTCATTGTGGTGGCTTGTCTTGTTGCAGAGCACAGGCTGTAGGTGCGAGGGCTTCAGTAGTTGTGGCTCACAGGCTTAGTTACTCTGAGGCATGTGGGATTTTCCTGGACCAGGGATCGAATCTATGTCCCCTGCATTGGCAGGCAGATTCCTATTCATAGAGCCACCAGGGAAGTCCCTGGATAATTCTTATTTTTATCTTTATATCCTTCTATGTCTTCTAAAATATCTACCTCAGAACTGTATTGCCTTTAAGTGAAAACAGTAACTTTCCATTATAAAAATTATATAGTCTCTCTCTCTCTCTCTCTCTCTCTCTCTCTCTATATAT